>JAWZYV010001022.1:0-600000 GCA_038373885.1 Cheiracanthium punctorium | reverse complement strand
TTAATTTTATGTAATTTGTTGCAGTTCCCAAAATTTACATCTGATTGAATTACCCGGAGAAAGCGATTTTAAACTGCCTAACTTAGTAGAGCAAATTTTCATTTATTTATCAGGTAGGAAAACACGTTCAACATGAAAAATGACACCATTTCTAGCCCTTTTTAATGTATATTTTGCAGAAATTCGAGCACTTAAAGCACAACACATAGAGACTGATACAAAATCCCTAGTCGGAAATACTCTTAACCCTTTAACGTGCGGTGTCCCCGCCGTGAGGACACAACTCTGACATATTGACTACTTTGATTGAAGAAGAATAAATTTGATTTCAATATAATACTTAAGGAGGACATAGTTACACGCTAATCCTTTTCTATTGAGCACACAATTTCCCGTAAATCGATGTGGATCTCGGATACAGATCCGGGGTCACGGATCCAGATATCCGGGTCACGGATACAGATAACCCGTGATCGATTATCTGTAAAATGGATGTCTGAATTATTTTTTATCAGTTCCGGCATCTGCTGAGAACTGGAGGAGGTGATGAAAATAAACATCGGTACAGAAGAAACACTAGATAGGCTGTCTGATGCCGAAAAAGTGCAGCCGTTGCCATCGCTCGATTTAACTGCCAGCCGGCTGTGCCAAAAATGTTCTTGAGTTCTATGGCACGCGGTGGGCGATTTGATCGACCGCCATATTGCTGGCAGGTAAATCGAGCGATGGCAACGGCTGCACTTTTACGGCATTGGAAAATGGTTTGCGCTTCAAAGGGTTAACTGCCAAAATAAATATTTTTTTAAGAGAACTTACTTTGAAAGCTTTGCAAAGCAAAGGGAAAATTTCTTTGCGCCAACATTTTATGTCTTCACTCAGTTCCTGAAAAACTAGAAATTTTGTGAACAGGTTCAACGCCAGGAGGCCGAAAGACCAGACATCAAACTTAGTACCATCTACAGGAATGCACAGGCCAAGGGATGGACAAGCCTCCGGAGGTCTGTATTCGTTGCAAAGTCCATAGCTAAAATTAATAAGAAGAAAAACAAAGAAAATATAAAAATCTGAATACTTTTTAATATTATTGAAGGACTAGAGTTAATAGCACTATTGTTAATAATAATGCACTTTTTTAAGCTAAGAGAATTTCATTCTTTCACTTTAACGTTCAAAATTTATTTTTTAAACAAGCTAGGATTAATAGAATGCTGATGTTTTAAATTTATTTGAACGTATAAACGTACGTAAAACAGATATAAAAAAGAAAAACACAGAAATCATATAAAACAAAACAAAAATGTTCTGAAAACATTAAAATTAGACAGTGTTTCATACTTACCAATAAAGCTGTAAAAAGCTATGATTATGACCAATTATATAGCTCTATTCACAAGCACTTCTTCATAACTTAATATTTCCACAGAAAAAACAATCACTTAAATCACTTACTAATATTTAAAAGTTATTTAATTAATTTATGATATACTTGATGCTAAATTTAAGTACATAGATTTATGATGTTGAGATTAATTTAAATTCTTTTTTCTTAAAAGAAGTCAAGAATAAAATCAAAAGTAAAATCCACTAACCTCTTTAAAGGGTTTTCCCATTTTCACCACCAGGAGTTTGACTGGAATGATAGTTTTAATGATTATCTGAAACATTTTCTCGCTGGTAATAAAGACAACAAGCTAAAGCAAAAATTAGACGAGAACTAACTGCTATATGTTAATTTTGAGATTGCAACATTTCAAAAGATTCATTATTGCTTGCTTTCCCCTAAGTGGAAATTCGAATAACCGTGGTGCACCCATTCAAGAGATATTGCAATTCCTATACACTTTTATGACTGCATAGATCAAACGGCAACAAAAATCAGACTAACCTGTTCACCATTTCTTTCGATTCCACTATGAACGAAAAATCGCTCAGCAGCGCTCTATTCTGAAAGCTGATCAGCACGTTGTTCGACTTCAAGTCTAAGTGGTAGATATTCCTGGAGTGCAGGTAATCTAGGCCGCAGAGGACGTCGTTCAGCCAAAATCTCGCTAAATTCAGCCCAGACGGGTTGTTGATCACGTCGTCCTGGTACATTATTTGCGACAGGTCAGTTTTCATAAGAGGGGTGACGAAGACGTCCATCTGCGGAACTTGGATCATCTCCAAAAGCGGCAGGATGTTCGAATGGTGGATTCTTTTCCAGATGCACACTTCCCCAGCAGCCGTGTCTTCAGAGTGTATGATTTTCAACGCCACGTCGGAGTCGTAACCCGGAATCGTCGCCGAAAACACATCTCCGTATGTGCCCTTACCCACGTAGTCAAGTATGTCGAAGTCTTTTTCCAAGAGTATTCGGATAGTGTTTCTGAAAAGACACTCCCTGTATCTCTTGTACGAAAGTAGTCCGTCGCGATACTGCTCCGTTGCTTTTTCAAGATCAGTCATCTTTTTTTTTTTTTTTTTTTTTTTTTTAACGCATTTATCAATTGCTGTAAAATTGTAGCTCATGTATGGTAAACATCCCCGAGTATAATTTGAAGCTTTCACTAATAGGAAATATTTCGAATAGTTAAAATTTCTTTGTCATTTATGTTTTTCAACATTTAACAAATTAGCTTCACGCCAAATTTTTTTAATAAAAATAATCACAACAAATTTTTTTAATAAAAATAAACGAATTTTTTGTCATTTTGAAAAAAATTAAATTCTTTGGATAACTTAATCTACATTAATGATTATCCAACTGTATTCCGTTAAACTCAGTGAAAGTTTCTATTGACAAAAACAGAGATGATTCATTAGAGCTTGCTTAACAACTTTGAATAAACTTTTCAGTATATTTTGTAGCTTTCAAAAACATCAAATGATTCAAATAGTTCAATTTATTCTTTAGTAATGATCTTGAATATTTCACTTAAGTTAAAGCAAAATCATTTTTCCAATTAAAATATCTGTTTCCAAAACATTAATAGTAATACTTTGACTTTTTTAAGAGTCGAGAGCACAACTCTCTGTTATCAGAAAAGTAAAGTATTTGGATAAAAAACTCACTTTTATTTATTTTCATATAAATTTATCTTCTCTTAAACAGAATAAATTAAATCATATGATTGCTGTAAAAGTTTTAATATCATTCCGGATATCGGAAAACTATCAAAACTGACATGAAAATGACTCAATTGACTGTTCGATGGCGACGCTTATGTGGAACTTGCGGCTTTCAAATGTGTAAAATTAAACAGATAACTCAATGTTCTTCATCCACGCTCTGGAATGTCCAACTGCTTTCAAATGGTAGCAAGTAAATTTCTGCATAAAGTGGAGTGATGCATGTATATTTAATATAAAAGCAAAATAAAAATCTACAGGAAAAGATAAATCACTTTAACTAGAAAGGGAAAAAAAGTTCCTAAAATTGAAAGTCACTTTAACTTGAATGTTCATTAAGCCATGAAAAAAAATATCGATTTCCATTCAAAGGATATATTAAATTAAAAGTATGCTTATTGCGGGGATTATATTTCATATAATTCTCGATTTCCTAAAAAATAATTACAGCACTCGTTTGTCATCATCACTCTAATTCTTTTCAAAATCATATTTTTTCTTTATTCGAACGATATTTAGTATTAAATAATCTAGTTGACGTAAAGTAGATGCCATGAAAAGATTTTACTAAACAAACTGTCAGATAAAAATAAGTATCAATAAATTCATTTCTTTGGAGTCCTTTGAATAATGTTTAATCAATCCTAACTGGCATGAAACAGACGCCATAAAAACTGCGATAAATAAATTTTCTCACAGTGGTAAATAAATAAATTTTTAAATTATGCAATAAATTCACTTCTTGATGATCTTAATGTACGCGAGGTATTTTTCAGTATTTCTTCGTGATTAAAAGTTATAGTTACTCATTTCACTTTTTTCACATGAAAGATTGAGGTAGCTTACTCAAACAGATCTTAAAGCATAGATCGTGCCGTCAGTTATCCGGAAATTTTCACGGACTCGATCTCAGATCTCTACTAGTTATGCCCAAAACATACAGTTTGCTTCGCATCATCTATGAGATATAATCGGACATACCTTAAGCCTTCTTGATAAATATTTTAAACCGACGGTAAACTGATCCACGCTGAAGAAGAACGGCGGATTGTAAATCGCAATATCGCACTGATTCTGCCAGGTGAACTGAAGCCTCCAGAAGTCCATTTTCGGTTTAGTTGGTCGTATACTTAATCCTTCGCTTCGATGCCTGTCTAACCAAAACCTAAGACGAAAAATTCTAAAGCTTTTCGAAGATAACTCCTAAGTCGAAAAAAAGAGTGCGTCTACCAGTCTGTTTTGACACTGAAATGGTCGAACATAACTGAGTCGATAGTTCCAAAGACAGTTTAATGTCAAGGCCGTATCTTTTGTCCCTTTAGGCCCCCGTGTAATTCTGACGTCAGCTTTGAAGTTTTAACCAGCGAACCGTGTTACCTTCGGTCAAGGTCGCACCGTGGATACCTCAACTTAAACTTGGTAGTTCGGGCTGGGACTAAAATTGCGTAATTTGGGTCATCCCTCAGATAAGAGCTGATTCCGGATGAACTCGTATTCTGGTCGTACATGCAGGAAATAACACTCCCAGGGAGGGCCAGAAAAGGAACACTTTAGTTTGAGGCTCCAGCTAAAAGAGAAAAAAATGTGTCATGTTTCTAAATTAAGATTTTTTTTGTTTCATAAAGTATATATGTGTGTGTGTGTGTGTGTGTGCATAAGGGGAAAAGTAAACTGCCAAAGGGTGCCATGTAATTTAAAAAAAAAAAAATATTTTAATAATAATTAAAACAAATCCTACTTTTCTGAATCTTACACCTTATTTTCTTTTCTTTTGACTCAAAAGTAAGATAAACGCTTTCTGTTCGTCTACTTTTATCAATATTTAAGGGTCCTTCGAAAGCATGAAACTTTATTACTAGGGGTGTACGTAAGACAAGAAACGGGCCTGTCTTGTCTCGCGGAACAAGCGAAAAGTTTTGTCTCATCTCGCAAAATCCCTAAGCTGTAAGCATGTTAAAAATGTTTGTCTCGTCTCGCAGAAAGCTGTAAATCTGTCTCGTCTCGCGTCCATCGCTAATTATTACCAGAAAAAATACGGTAAATTTATTCCAAGGAAAGAGGAAACTGCTTGTGATTTTTTATAGTTCAAAAATTTCGATTTGATACAGCTCAATAATTTAAATATCCAAATTTTTTTTAAATAAATTTTCATATTTTCTCTTTTCTGAAATAGCAGCGCAATACTTTCAAAATGACTATCGTTCGAAATCACGTGTTTTAGGGCCCCACCAGTAGCCGAGCACATTTTCGCTCTCAACTGGGAGATGGGAGGTGCCTGGTTCAAACCCAGGTCGCGTCCACCGACCTAGGTTCGGAGTTTTCTGTGGATTTCCTCGGAACTTAGCGTAAATACGGGTTAGAACGAGTTAGAAAGTCCTTCACGGAGGGCACCCCCCCATTGTGTTGTCTACTTCACTTGACGAGGATTTATAAGCGGATTCTTCGAACCAAGCACACAAACTCGCAAATGCATGTTCGTATTACATCACATCACATTGTTTTAAGATTTATTTCCAATGATCTGATAATTTTAGAAGCTAAAGTGCATAAAGATATTTTAGAAGAATCTTACACAGTTTTCTGATTTATTTAAAAGTTATTCGTAAAAGTGATTGATAAAGAGTTACCTTTGTCTTAGGTTCTATCATAACTATAATTTACCATGCAATAATTTTATGATTTACTTTTGAAATTCATTAGGAAGGAAAACTAACCTTAAAAAAACATCAAAACCTATTTTTGGAGGAATAAAAGAATATTTAAAGTTCCTGAACATTGAACACATTTTAAATTTATTCTTGAGATCTATATTTTTAACAGAAATGGGAATATCTCAATTTGAGTGTTCCGCTAGATCTGCAGCGATAATTGTAGTGCTCGTCTCTGGATATGGCTTAATGAAATTGCTAGCAATTCCTTCTAAAAACGAGACATTACGGTGTCCTAAAGCTGTGCTTGGGGACAACGGGACAAGCCACCTGAAAACGGGACTGTCCCGTTCAAAACGGGACTATGGTCACCTTAAGTATACAGTAAATGTATGCAGTATTTCTTTCACTTAAGGAAAATTTTTCATTTCAAAATTCAGTTCTTGATTTCAGGGCGAAAATTATTACAAAGTTATTTAATCTATAGCGATACAAAGTTATTTACTCTATAGTACCTCAAAATACTGTACATAAATAATTATTATATTTACGTAAATTTCCAAAAGCGCTTGTAATAATCAAAACGGTTTATTAATGATTCTTCTATACGTCTTTTCATTTATACTGTTGTTTAAAACTCTGCTAAAGAATTTCCTCCTACCAAGGCACTCCCCACCTTGGCAGATCACCCTATAGTAGCATTACCAAAATCACACAAACAAACAAACAAAACTCTGCTAGATTTCTGGATTTGTCGTGACTAGGGAAGCTCCTAGAGAAACCTATCCCCGGAATGTGGTCGAACAGACTAGATTTTGATTGTGTAATAGAAGAGTAGTAGAGTAATATTAGGTTATTATGTAATGCTATTGCAGGAAAACGTACTTTACAGGCCCCATTGTGAAAATCACGCCAAATGACCTAAATGCCGGCAGGTTTTGCTATTTTTTGACGGAATAGCACTAAATTTGGCGCCAAAAATAAGTTCCCAAAAGTGAGGTCAGCTAAGGTCTAAGACCAATATTTCTTGGCATTTCTAGAAAACGCTATATATTAACCAATGGGGAAACCCAAAACTCCGTATCCTGCGTTCTAATTAACTAAGGTGACCATACGTCCTCGAAATTCGAGGACAGTCCCCAAATATAGATCTTTTTTTTTCATTTTGTCCCCAAAAATGCTTTGACTTCTTAGGGACGTGAAAAGTCCCCAAATTTAAAGATTTGTACTTTTTCCCTGAAAGTTTCCGTTTAGTTTATTTCTTTCAGAAAAAACTGAAGAAATAAAAAAATTAAATAACTAAAAGCGCCTTCTAATCATAGAAGCAATGAAATTCGATCTCTGATCGACTATGAACCAAATTTCCTATTTCAGTTTTGTTAATGATTAATCACTTTTTATGAAGAATCATGCTTTAAATATGAAATTGACGTACGAAATTTTTCTTGCACTCAAATACTTTTTTAAGAGGGTGTACAAAGTTTCATGAAAAATTATGCTCAAAATGAGCCAATGTAAAAAGCAACTGAAAAATACAAATACTATGCCAAGAATTAAATTTTGAATAAATTGCAATATTTCAACAGGATGTTCCTTTCATATTTCTGGTTTAAATAAATATTTATAAATGAATGAAATACTTCCATTAATTTATTAGATATAAGAATACACAATTGATATAAGAATCTATCACAGTTCATTTTTAAGTATGGAAGTCAGTCAAGATTTAAAGTATGAGAATACTGGTATGTATGCATGGTAATATGTTGTGTCCTCGAATAAGTCCCCAAAAATATTTTCTAGTGTCCCCAAGTTTTCTTTGGATTCGAGGACAATGCTTGATTTGTCTCCAAAATACGGCTTAGAAATAGGGTCGCCTTATAATTAACCGATTTTGATGTAGCAAAATGCAAAATTTAATTATGCCTGACCCGGGCGACAAATTCAAGTAAAAGACAGTTTCAAGGGTATAACCGAGGGAGGGGGTTTTAAATTTTTCCTCCACCTTTAAATCCTTGCCCAGAATGCCAGTTCAACTCTAAGAAACTTAAGGGGACAGCCTACTTTTAAAATGCCCCAAAAATTGATTTTGAGATTTTTATCTCATTAAATAGTTTACTTTATTCTAAAAAGATTGATACCAACCATTTTTTCTGTATGACAATTATTTATTGAGATAAAATGGAAAATGTAAACGCAAGTTGGGCAGCATGCTGTAGAAGCTGCAACTAATGTTGACACTCAAAGCATAAAAGAGGCAGAAAAGAAATGTAATGAATTTAATTTAGAAACTCGAAGAGCCAGAAAAATGCTCAACAGTTCTCAGTTTGAGGCAATAAAAGAAAACGAAGGCAATGTGCATGAAAGCGGAAAATTTTAAATCGAAAAGTTCATAAAGTGAAATAAAATCAAATTTTTATGTTGCATAGTAAAAAAAAATATATACATGGATATAATTATTAAAATAACTTCAAATAATGTACTTTACCAATATTCGTGCCTTTATATCCTAAAAATGTATCTTTTGTTAAGGTATGTACATATTTTTTCATATTTACAATTGTCGAGCTTTTCTTTAGATTGATGTTTCTTAAGCCATATTAAAACATATTTTGGGTTAATCATTTTAAATACTCAGTAAAATTATTTTTAAATAGTAAATGTTTCAATAGAAAATGTTTTTAATTTTTAAAAATTAAATTTATGTTCCAAAACTACAATTTGAACTTTAATTGGCGTTTTCTCAAAACACTGTTTTTCAAGTTTGCGCGCATGATATTTTAAAAACTATTTAAGATATCAACTTGAAATTTTTCTCAGGCATTTATTTTAATATAATGAACAAAATGAACTAAAATGAAATGGTTGTGTTTCATAGAAAAAAAGTTATGATTGTAAAACTATCAAAATTTTTATGATAATTTAAACTTTTAGATTAAATATTTTTTTTAATTTAAATTATGAAAATAATTAAACCATTTTAGTTTAGATTGTTAATTATAATGTTTTGTTTAATTTAGAAAAAAATTATGAGGATCAAAGGAATTCTAATTGAGATATCTTGCGCGCAGTGGGAAAGTACCCTTGAATTGTTTTTACAATATTGTGTGGTAAAATAATATTTTTTAAATTATCACCTTTATAAAAAACTACAATAATATTTTTAATCAATAGAATAATGTCATAGTAGTTAACTGAAAAAAAAATTGTGTTTCTGCATGCATGCATTAATTTTTTTTTTTAATTATGAAAGTTGAACTAAAATTTCTACATTTTCCCATTCTTAAAAGTAGGCTGTCCCCTTAAAGTGTCAATTTTATGTCTTTTTTTTTCCCCCACATCGCAAAAATCCAAGATCTGGCAATGAGATCAAGTAGCAAACTACTGCGAAGTTTATTCTTTCTAAGTTTACGCTGATGATTCTGATGTAAATCTTAAAATTAGGAGTGAAACAACTTGGAATTTTTGAAAATACTGATCTGATCCAATGAACTACTTCAATATACAGGGTGAATCTAAACTCTTGGGCAAAACTGTCAGGGGGATAAGACACATAATAAGGAATCAGAATCACGTAGCAATGTGGGGTCAAAAACGCGCGAAAAAAAGGGCTCCGGTAATAATCACTTTGTGAAAGGTATTGAAGTGTTCGTCTAATTTCTTAACCAAGTTTCATAAACAATAGGCTCGTCTCCAAAACTTCATCCATGAAATAAAATAGAATTTTGAAACTATGAATTTTAGTCTTCTGTTTACAGAGAAAATACATTAGTTTCTGACGAACAATGGTAGGAAATGCACTGTTGTTTCAGCTCTTTTACCAAAGTGATTATGAACAGCTACATGAAGACGATGTCTCCGACCCCACATTTCTATGTGATTCTGAGAAAACTACGGAAAACTCCGAACGGTTAGGCCGACGGAATGGACCTCGATGTAATCAAAGTTACCTTAGTTAATTTTATAAATAAAAATATGTTAATTTGTTAAACAATTAATATCAGTTAATCCAGGAACACACAGGACAGTGTCTATACAGTTTTCGCGGCCAGGTGCAAGGTAAACCTTTTGCGTACTCTGTACTTCAGGAATTTTTCGTTCACTATAAACTGGTGAAATAAAAACTTAAACTTTTATTATCATTGTATAACTTTGTACGCACACACACACACCCAAAGAAGAAATTTAAGATATGGAAATTTATTTATTCTTTAGCAAAATAATACCAAAGTATATTATCCCTTTGAGGCGCAACCCTTTGCCAATGCTGAAAAAAGGGCAGCCGTTGCCATCGCTCGACTTCACTACCAGCAAGATGGCGGACGATCGAAACGTTCATCGCGTGCCCGTAAAATAAATATTTCGGAGCTAAAGCAATTGCATTTTCCAATATTATCTTTGAAAAGAAGAATTGAAATAAAATGACTCAAGTCAACAGATTTGCCAAAACTCATCCCGGTGACGACCTGTCAGACTAAAGATTACTTGTGTTCTTTCAGTTGAGTGCATGCATATTTTTATTTTAACTGCTGGAAACGCAGAAAAACTTGTAAGTTGCGTCGCATTTGCATATTTAATTTTCGAAATTTATTTTGTGAACCCCCATTTAACCCTTTGAGGCGCAACCCTTTCCCAATGCTGAAAAAAAGGGCAGCCGTTGCCATCGCGCACAGCCAGCTGTCGTCTAAAAAGGGTCTCTAGATCTGTGGCACGCGATGAACGTTTCGATCGTCGGCCCTCTTGCTGGTCGTTCAGTCGAGCGATGGCAACGGCTGCCCTTTTTACAGCATTGGGCAATCTATCCAGCCGTTCTCGCACTCTTCCCTTTTTCAGCAGATGTCCGTGCTGTTAAAAATAATCGTAACCATTTTTTTACGGGAAAGGACGTGCTAAAAGGCAAAGGATTCTCGTGGAGCTATGTCACCCGCCACTATTTTTATAGAAATCCAATCTATTCTTCGTGACTGGCAACAGTCAAAACGTCACCCAGAGCCGGATCACTGCGCGTTAAAGGGTTAACGCGTGTCTTATTAAATCTTATAAATCAGTACACTACCAATTTTTTTAAAACTACGGTTCATAAATTTAAAAGTTGTTTGCACAAAAACGGTAGATAACTCAGATTTTCAAGCTTTATCTACAGTTATGTGAATTCTTAAAACAAAGATAATGGCAAAAGGATTCTGTTGTAATATTCGGAAAAATCTTGATTGATCGAAAAGCACTTTAGTGCGTAGTTAAAATCTGAAGTGTTTCAGATTTTCTTCTTCTTCTTTTTTTTTTTTTTTTTGTTTCTCGTCCCCTAATGCCCAATTCTTTGCATGGTACGGTTCTAGTCTTTGCACCTTTGCGCCCTCTAAACAGGGCCCTGCACATACCTGCTTTTGTCTTGTTCACGGAGGTCTGGTTTTACTTTCACTTTCTCCCCGTGACCCAATCTAAGTCCATGATTAGATATAAAAATGAATAGTGCTGCCATCTAGTTCAATAACGCAAATACTTTAACAGAACTTTTTTTTAAATATATGTGAATATAAATTGACTTAAAAAAATTAGCTTAATGGGTACTTTGGAGAGCTTGTAATCTTAGAATAGGGAATCTTATTTTCCTTGGAGGGATAAAAATTAACTATTTAGGGAGAGCTATTGCCAATAAAAACTCTATTTCACGTTATTAAATGCAACATGGAACACCTGAATTCAACATATCGTCGTTGTCAAACCAACTTACGCTATGCACACTTTTTGGAGATTTCGATGTTTTGGCTAGTTGCTAACAAAACTTTTGTATAAAAAGATTGCTATGAGACTCTAAGCATACGGCAAACTGTCGCTACAAAAAAAAAAAAAGAATTTGCTATGTGCATGTGTATCAACCAGAATATTACCAAATTACTCTAATTTCGTTATAATAAATAAATTATTACATTTAAATGCCTAAAAATTAAATAAAATAATATATAACAAACGTAACTTTAATTTAAATTAGTTTTCAAAAATATGCTTCGTATAAAATTTTACAGAACTTTTTTATTCAATAGCGTAAATTATACTTTCTGCAGATATTGGTTTGCCGACGACAATATTAGCTTCGTTGTTTTTGTGTGAGATTACCGCTTAATAATAATAAATTATTTCTTAAAAAATTATGTATTTCTTCTCTTTTTTTTCTTTTTGGGGGGAGAATAATAAGGAAGTGAAAAGCCTACAGATTGTGAAGCAAAGTTCTAATAACCTCCTAATTTTTCCAGCAGAAATTTAGCAGATTACAATACTGATCACGTATTATCATTTAATGCACTTTATTTTTTTTATTTTCTTTTATTATTATTATTATCATTTTATTCTGAGTATTTTACATACAGGATACAAATAAGATTTTCAGATTAAATATTAATCAAACTCAATATTTTTTTAATTTTTAATTGACTGTGATCTGTGTGTTATGAAAAACAAGTTAGTAATGTTTTATGATTTACACATTTTAGAAAGAGTTTTAAAATTCGCTGAGGTTGGGAAACAATTAATATTCATCCTTCTGACCGGCCAGCGTTAGTTATGGCACTGACCGTAGTACACTGAAGTCTAAACGAGCAACTATAATTTTCTTTTTTACGAAATCTGTAAAATTTCATATTTTCTAATAACCTCGGCAGCCATCAGGATGATTCCTCAGATATTGGCAATTGAAGTTTTCAAGCAGCTGAAAACTCTCTCTACCTCCTTATTTCTCTTGAATCCGTCAAAGCCATTGGCATAAACTGGCATGCAACATTCCGGGGTGGGGGGGTGGGGGGCACAATGTTTCCTATTGTAGAAAATACCATTTTCAAATAGGTAATATCTGAAATTTCCTGAATATTAGGGGGGCAGTTGGCCCCTTTAATAAGTTACGCCTACGGTTAAGGCTGTAGATCGTAGAAACAAATCCTACTTCATGGTCTTGAAGGGAATGTGTATCGAGAGCTGGCTTCGAACCTAAGGGTCTGGACGTTATCCGACCGGACAAAAGGGCCCGTTTATCTGGATTTGAGTTGTCGGAGTGTAGCGTACCTTGCCGTCGATCTCGTGTCTGCCACAGTTTTGGTAAAGCAGTCAAAGCAAAGTAATTGCACCAGGGACTTGAAAACATTCAGGATGATTCTTCATAAGGTGCACTGTTCTCAGTAACGAACGAAAAAAACTCTACCTATTACGAAACTTTCAGAAAAAAATTTTAAACATGGAATGGCACAGTAAAAATTTTCAAAGAGTGATACATTTTGCAAAATTTACGAATTTAAAAAAAATTTTATGAAAATTTTACAATTGGTAATTTTTTGTTGTTTATCACATTGTATATAGCACAACTTGTGAAGGGATGTCCTAAAAATTATCCATTCCTTAACCCTTTCAAGCGCAACCATTTTCCAATACCTAAAAAGCTCAGTAGTGACCATCGTTCGATTTAACTATCAGCAACATGGCGGTCGATCGAATCGCCCATCGCGTGCCATAGAGGCACAGCCAGCTATGTAAAAAATGTTCTGTATCTCTGTGGAACGCGATGGGCGATTCGATCGACCGCCATGTTGCTGATAGTTAAATCGAACGATGGCAACAACTGGGCTTTTTAGGCACAGGGCAGTCTGTCTAGTTTTTCTACTATATCGATGTGTGTTTTCAGCACACTCTCCAGCTCACAGCAAATGCCGGTACTGATAAAAATAATTCTGACATCCATTTTACAAAGTTATGTCAGTGATAATGGTAGACGGCGGAAGTGTGAAGGTCCCATCGCGCGGCTGTCGATCTAACGGTCTGGAGTTTTTGTAGGTTTTCTGCAGATGTAACGTGAATACGTGTTAGAACCCCTTAGAAAGTCCTCCTGCCAAGGCACCCCACCATCCTTGCCAGATCGCCTCTAGCGTGCGTTGCCGTAATCACACACAAAACAAAAACAAAAACAAAAAATTTACAAAGAATCGATAACTTTAAACTCGAAATTATGTGCCAAACAGTAAACGATTTTAGAGTAATTATTTCTTTCTTTAGTATTTTACTAAAGTCAAATTTATTGTTCGTAAATCAAAACAGTCAAATGTCAGCGTTGTGTCCTCACAGCGAGGAAACATAAAATAATTAGTTTATTTTTACACTCATGCCCATAAATTAAGGATAATTCAGAATCACACAGAAATTGATCTCTAAAATAAAAATTTCACCTGTGGAATGATCACACACATCTTGAAGAAGAATATGCAAATTACAGGAAACCACCAGATGGCACGTCACAATGACGAGAGTGTAAGAGAGGGGTATATAAGGAATGGTGGCAAAGAAGTAAAATTGTTCACAAGCGCTGTGAAAGCCTTTCAGTGCAAAAACCGCATAGTTATGGCACAAAGGAGGCATTTGGATGATGTTTTACGTGGCAGAATTATCGGACGACTGGAATGTGGACGTACCCAGCTGGAAGTATCCGAGGAACTTGGAATCGCCCAGAGTGTCATCTCCAGGCTTTGGCAACGATTCCAAGATGATGGTAATGTGAGTAGAGGTTACAGCACAGGTCGCCCCCGAGTTACAACGCCGAATGAGGACCGCTATTTGGCAGTTACTGCCAAAAGAAACAGACGGAGTACAGCATCAGACCTGTCTCGTCAGCTCCCTTCAGCTACCGGTACGACAGTTTCAAGGCAGACCGTGTACAGACGCTTAGGGCACATTGGTCTATATGCTCGTAGGCCTGTCAGATGTGTTCCACTTACCGCAACTCACTGTCGCCTGCGATTAACCTGGAGTAGAGAGCATGCATTGTGGACACCGCAACAGTGGTCTTGTGTGATGTTTTCCGACGAGTACAGGTTTAGTTTGGAGTCTGATTCTCGCCGGACATTCATCTGGGAGAGCGCCAGGTACCCGTTACCACCAAGAGAACACCATTGAAAGGCACCGTTACGGTGGTGCAGGATGGCTCGTTTGGGGAGGAATTATTCTTGGTTCCAGAACTGACCTGCATGTTCAGAGTGTAACGATGACAGGCCACATCTATCGGGATGTCATTCTGGAACAACATGTACGTTTGTTTCGGGGCGCCATGGGTGCTGAATTTGTGTTTATGGATGACAACGCCCGTCCTCACCGTGCAAACATTGTAGACGAATGCCTTCAATCGGAGGATATCACCCGTATGCATTGGCCAGCATACTCACCGGACTTGAATCCAATAGTGCATAAGTGGGATATGCTTGCCGACGAATTGCAGCCCGTCAACCCCCTCCCACCTGTCTACCGGAACTTCGGAGTGCATTGCTTGATGAGTGGTGTAAATATTCCCAAGATCAGATTGATCATTTGATACTCAGCATGCCTAGGCGTTGTCAGGCCTGTATTGCATCGTCCGGGAGACATACTCCGTATTAACCATCCTACTAACCATGTTATACTGTTTTTTGTAAATAGGTTCTTTTTTGAAATTTGGTCAAGGGAGTAAAACTTGCAATTTTTATTAATTATGTCAAACATATAGCATCTTTTTTGCTCTTTACTTTTTGTTTAATAAATAGACTTTACAAATAAGTCAAATTTGTTTTGCTTCTTTCTCTTTCTTTGCCTGAACTTCATTATCCTTAATTTATGGACATGAGTGTATTTATGCACCAAAATCACTTCCATCTCATCAGGCTCTGATTGGCCAGGTCAGCGATTGCCAAGGGCTCTCGGCCTAAGGGGGCCTCCTAAAAAGGGATATACTATTTTATAATTAAAGTAGTTCGATATATATCAGAGTTGTTGCTGTTGCTAATGCCCTCTGGCAACCGCAAACCGGTGCCAGAACCCCTATATTGGTAGGCGTTGGGCGCATGTGGCGCGGCTTCCATTTTAATGCGCCCCAGTGGGACTCCGAGCTAAGTCCGTCTTAGCTCGGAGTCCCCTAATTTTGAACTCATTCCAGAGGAGGGAGCAACCCCCTAAGATCGGCACCCCCAGAGGTACCGTTTAATAACTTGGAGGACATTGGAGCCACGACGGGTTTTACGTGCGCCAGCTCCCATTAGCGTACACGGTCCCACAGCAGTCGAGCCGAGAGGGAGTTGACCCTCCCAAGCACTGGCCAAGCCGGATGCTGCTTCACATGCCGTGTTCTTACGGGAATGGAGTTTAGCGCCCAGACCACTGCGGAACTATATATCAGAGTAATATACTAAAGTAGTTTGATTATTTGTTTCCTTGTAATCTCACGCTTTTATACTGTGGCGTTGCGGAGGACCCCACAGACCTCGCTTCGCGAGGGGTCCCCCGAAAAGTCAGGGGCCCCAACAGGGTTAAAATAGTTAAATATGGTTTTTAGGCACTGTGATGGAGATCACATATCTAATTTAATAATCATTTAATTTAGCTTTCTTTAATGTAATCTATCCAAAATCATGTATTCTAAATCACTTCTGTTTTCATTTTTCTGCCATTTCGGATTTTAAATCAGTATTTTCGCTTTTCCCGTATGCATTGTTCTTAATTGTTTGTTTCTCGAAATGAGACCCGGTGGCGGCGTTATGAGCTAAAAATAGATTATATCACGTCCGTTTGCAAAATCAACGTACTTGCTGCTTCCCCTCTTGGCATTCTGCTGGCGTAAGCTACTATTCGTTGCCCTGCGACATCTTTAAAATTATTTGCTCGCGATTACGTCTCTTTATTATATTGCAATTAAGTGTATCGAACCTGGATTTTCATGCGTCACAATGCAAGTTAATAATTTTAAAATACGCAAACCAAGAACTACAGTATAGACACGTGAGCCTAATTTTCAACTATGACATATCCCAATATTCAATGTCCTCTAAATTCTCCATTAAGGGGCCCCATTTTCAATCTCTAGCCGAGGGCCTCCAAAGGAGCCAGTGCGGGCCCGCATCTCATCAATATTTGTTTGTACACCACATTGAAATTATTCCATTTTCTTGTTTGATTCTCACACCAGTGAAAAGAAATGCACTGTAAAAGCCAAGAGACGTCTGTTATGACATGTATATCACTTTTCGAACCCTCAAAAGAATATGACAACTACTTGTGGCAGCAGAAAGAGCTGAGTAAAAATGTTTTCGTAATGCCTGAATAACCGAAAAAAATCCAAATCCGCTTTCGGGGTGGGGGGGGGGGGGAAGGCGTCACTTTGACAAGTGGCAACTTTATTGTTTGTGTGACAGAAATGTCACACAAACTGACCATCATGGTTTCTACACACACGGAGGAGGGGGGTTTTTAAATCTTGCGAAAGCTTATTATGATTTTTATATGAGAGATTCGAGGGGAGTTTTGAATAAATATAAAACGTCAAATGGTACTCTAAAATATGGTATTACGGCATTTCTTTCAATGTTCGATGCAATAAAAAAATAGGATGGAAAACGTAATTAGAAATTTTATCATTCCTCAAGGATAAACAAAAACCCATTGAAATATAAACGGCTGTTTTCATGGTGCACACAACATTTAATTTTTTGTAAGTCTGTAACTTTTCTGAAAAACACATTAGATATTAATTTTTTTTTTTTTCAGTCTTGCGTCAGGCATTACTTTCTACGACTTTTAGAAAGTTTTATAATATAGTCGAGCCTCGTTAGCGTGATACCGCTTTATATGGAATACTGGTTTACACGAAGCATGTGCTTGGTAGTTTGTGGCCGCTAAAGACCAAGGTTTATTTTGTTGAATAAATACGAAACAGTTTTTGCGACCTCGTCTCTGATTTTGCCTTATAGCGGTTTAAACTGTATTTGAATTCCTAATTTGCAATGTAACCGGGTGTCCGAAATCAAGCAACATTATTTTAAAGTTGTCTACAGACGAAACTATTCTTGAGAAGGTCATAAAAGTTTCGTAGGACATAATGAAGGTATGGGAATTTGTTTGAGCGAATATATATATATATATGTGTGTGTGTGCGTGTATCAGGGCCGGCACTAGGAGGAGGAGTGCGAATGTAGTCGATCGCCTAAAGATCCACGTTCAAAGAGGCCCCGCTCCTGGGCCATTTTTTTTGCTATCACATTAGACCGAGCTTGGTAGATTGTTGTGATATATCCCTAAAAAGGCAGAGAAATAAAGCTAATATGTACTAGCAGTGCTAGTAGTAACTTACTAGAGGTGGAGAAAACCGTTATTTTCAAAGAACAGTTGTTCACCGTTCCGTTCTTTTTAAGACGTTCTTTTTCCTGTTCTTTTGAGAACAGGTTCTTTGATTTATGGTAGCTTTATTATGACTATTTTATTCAATTTAAAAATGACAATATACGTCTTTTTAACATGTACTATACTTTAGTACAATTGTAAAACCCGCAGTGGTCTGGGCACTAAACTCCGTTGCCATAAGAACACGAAAAGTGAAGCAGCATCCGGATTGGCCAGTGCTTGGGAGGGTCAACTTCCTCCCGGCTCGACTGCTGTGTGACCGTGTGCCCTAATGGGAGCTGTTGCACGTAAAATCCGTCGTGGCTTCAATGTTCTCCAAATTGTTAAACGATACCTCTGGGGGTGCCGATTTCAGGGGGTGGGTCCCTCCTCTGGAATTATTTCAAAATTAGGGGACCACAAGCTGAGTCGGAGTTCCTCCCACTGGGGCTCATTAAAATGGAAGCAGCCCCTTCCGCCAATCGCCTGCCTATTTGAGGGATCTGGCACCGCCCCGCGGGTTGCCAGAGGGCATTAGCAACAACAACAACAATTGTAAAATGTTTAAAAAAAACTTTGCAACCAACATTCTGGCTTTCTTCAATCAAGTATGTTAACAGTAATTTTTTGTAAAAATATTTTAATGGCAGCTGGCTTTTGACGACAGCTGGCTGTGCCCACGCATAGCCAGCTGTCGTCAAAAAAAGGGTCTCTAGATCTGTGGCACGCGATGAACGTTTCGATCGTCCGCCCTCTTGCTAGTAGTTAAGTCGAGCGATGGCAACGGCCGCCCTTTTTTCAGCATTGGGAAAGGGTTGCGCCTTAAAGGGTAAAAAAGTACATGCTCCAGCTTAAAAATTAAAGACTCCGTTTAAAAAGCTGTAAGTATCAGGCTCCAGATTAAAAATAATACGCGTGTATAAATATGTCGATTGCTTCGACTACGATTTAAGAAAATGAATACGACTTTGGCATATAAAATTACATGGCTTCCGACCAGGGCCATACCTAGAAAATAATTTCGGAGTCGGGGAGCATCGTATATCGGGATAAAATTTTCAGGATATATCCCCGACACCCAATTTCTGTCTAATTTAGCAAGATTAAATTTTTTTTATTACTGCACAAACATTTCGTTCATTTATACATCACTGCATTTCATACCCCTCACCATGGGCGCCGGCAGAATTATTCCCAGGGGGGGGCAAAGACTACTTCAACGTATAGTTACCATGTTGGAAAGAGCAAAAAAGCAAAGGATAACACTGCATACAAAAATCCAGGGGGAGGGAGCATTGCCCCCCCTTGCCCTATGCTGTCGGCGCCCATGCCCCTCACCATCCCCACACAGAAAAAAATTTCTGGCTACGTCCCTGTATAAATACACCATGTACATATAATGTAATAAGTTCGGGGGAGCGGCGTCCGAACTCATGACTCCCCCCAGTGGCGGATTAATGCATTTTTGTCGGGAGGGGGGGCGGTAAGTTAGAGGATTGACATATACATCCATTCTTTGGAAGGAAAATAGGATCTTTTACATTAATTTCTTTTTTCTCGGGGGTGGTGGTCGCCCCCTCCGCCCCCCCTTTAATCCGCCCTTGCCCCTCCCCGTCTAAGTACGGCCTTGCTTCTGACTCCAAGTCTACAACTTTGACCCTAGCTCAGAACTTAATTAAAGCAAAAGAACAGGGAACAGATTTAATGAAAGAACACCTTTCACCGAAGAACAGTTCTTTTAACCTGTTCAGCAAGAGAACGCCTTTTACTCCGTTCCCGAAGCTCTCAGCTCTCCGTTCCGAAAAAGAACACCAGCTCAGGAAAAGAACGCTGAACTAGTGAACTAGGTGTTCCCGCTCACTGCTCGGAGAACTACTAGAGTCGTGATCAAAGAACGTGTTCTTTTTCAGCCAATAGGAGAGGCTGCTCCGGAACAGGTTCTTTTTCAGCTAATAAGAGATGGCTAAGAGCGTATGAAGCGAAGGCGCGTTTTATATGGAGATAGTGTAATGCTTATATTATTGTTTAACGT
The DNA here is from genome assembly GCA_038373885.1 of Cheiracanthium punctorium. NCBI lineage: Eukaryota > Metazoa > Arthropoda > Arachnida > Araneae > Cheiracanthiidae > Cheiracanthium > Cheiracanthium punctorium. The sequence continues at coordinate 580,059 of JAWZYV010001022.1, read as the reverse complement.
TGATAAAATATTTTTTTTCGATTTGTTTGTGTTTCAGACTCAGGGCCGGACTGGGCCATCGGGCGGTCGGGCTATCGCCCGATGGGCCGGTGGCCGTGTGGGCCGATGCTCTAGAATGCCTAAACACGACATCGATAAAATACACATTGAGACGAGAGATCTGCACGGGCCTGAAAATTGAGTCCCGACCGGCCTGAGCTCGACGATTCTTGACCTTGAGGATTCGTCCTAAGCCCGTAACGCATTTGAAACAAACGTACGACCTGGCCAGTACGGGCCGATAATTGAAAAAAAAAAAAATTGAAAATTCCAGAAATTAAAAAATGCATACAAACGACCAAATAGATCGATAAATAAATATTTCTCAGACATTTTATATTATTAATATTAATTACTACATTAAATTAATACTATTCAAAATAATGGTAATGTAAACGATAAAATAGTCATGTAGTACAAGTACATGCATTCAAATTTTAAATTCTACATTTGTGTTAGGGTTTATTATTTGGGCCCTAGACGGGGAAGGGGGCCCACTCATCGGGCAAAGTCTTGCGACACTACTGGTAAATAGTGACAAAAGGAAAACGGACAATTATGTTATGACATCCTTTTCTATGTGCAACAAAACTTGAAAACTTTCAAACGTCAAGGTCTTCCAAAGTAAACGGAGTAATAATAGCTCATAATTTAAAAAAAAAAAAACGGCCCGTTGACAAAAGATTTATTAATCCCTTACTCGTACCTGGCCTGAGCAGGTCTCTTGAGACAAGCACTTTACAATTCGAGGCTGGCGCGACGATCAGCAACTGCCTTCAACAGAGAGTTGAAAACGACAGGAATCTAAACACTTTTAAACATTAATATCTACAGACCTTTATATAAAGTTTCGGTCATACCTACCCATAATGCCTCAAAATTGTCTTAAAAACAATTTCCAGAATAGGAAAATGTGTTTAAAAAAACAATATCACGCCCATTTTTCAGTGAGAAAAAATAACTAAACAGACGGAAACTCTAAATTCAGAATGACACAAGCTGTTAATCAGCGAGGATGGGTCCTCTCGAGTACGACAGAAATCGCGGCATTCTGATTTACGCACACCTGTGAAAAAGTATAGAAAATTGCAAATTACTGGCTGCCCTGGATAGTGTCTGTTCCGTTTATATTTGCTTTTGTGCGATGTTTTGAAAAAATAAATAAACTAAGATTTAAACCAATGAGTCTAATCAAAATTCGGATTTAATGAAGTCATGTTACACATTTATCCATGTATGTTTTTTTCCTTTTGCTTTTAGTTTAAATATTCACCCCTGTACTTCAAGTGTAGTAAATAAGATGGCATGGCAGAATGGCTTGTTCAATTTCTTCTTTACTTCTGAATAAAATGAGGTTTTAAACCCTCATTTCTTAGAAGTTCACATTCTTATAATGACGCACATAAGTTATGGTAGCTGTTTTTTTTTTTTTTTTAAATAATGTCCAATGCAATCGATACTGTTTTAAGTGTTTTATAAGGTCTTTTATTTGATGATTATAGAAAATTAAAATCCTGAATATGATTCACAATGTTTGGATCCATTTCTTCTTAGTATTCATTAACTGTTTTTAAATGCTATTATAATTTTCTTTTAATTTTGGGATGGTGAATCTGAATGAAAGTACGCTAAATAGTAGATAATTAAATTGAACGAAGTTACTTCACGATTTCTTTTCACAGTTCAACTTTCCTTTCATAATTTTCCAATTAGTATGTAACGTTCAACTGTCTCATCAGAGGAAACTATTGTATGAAAAGGATCTAAGATCTATAGCTTTATGGAGTTTTTCTCTTCGAATGAAAATATAATATGTATCAATTTATAAATTTAAAAAAAAGAGCGTGTGTACAGAGTACAGTGTCAGACGTGAAACTTCTTTGGCGATATTGATTAAAATCTGTTCGATTGTCAAATAAGTAGTCAGAGATAAAAATTAAAGACTAAAATAAAAGATAACATTTGAAAACAGATCAAAAGTGAGATGTTGTAGGTCGTCAAAGGATTGAGGCATAGTATTAAAAAGATTTTTAAAAAATTAATCTAAATATATTTTACAAGTTCGTTTGGTTAATTTTTCAGTATTAAAATAAAATTTGAAAATAGTATATAAAATAATAAATATACTAAGCACACTAAGTCATTAGACAAGCATAAAAATCATTTAATATACATGGATTTTAAATTTTAAATTAAAATGAGGATGCATACAAAAAGAATATATAAAATATTACTTACTTGGATATCGGTTTTTGTGAATAATAGTTTGTTAATAACAGTAAATATAAATCAGTTTCAAAATACTGGAGATTCTTATCAAAATATAACATTGATAATTGGCTTTACCAACTGTAAGTCAGCACTCCAACATTTTTGTCTCCGAGTGCGCAATGTGTGTTTGCATTCAGCGCATGCGTACACTTTCTTAAGAACGAATGTAGCACAAAGAGGAGAAAGAAAACTCTCTGCAGCAATAGAGTATAGCATGCTTACTATTTTTGTCTCTTTCTCCCTGGCGATCTATCCGGTAGCTCTCTCCGTCTGTTAAAATCCAAAATCGTCGCAGCCTCATCATGACGCTATTGCCATGACGTGACCTTGAAATTTCATTCTCAACGCGCCTAAAGAAGTTTCGCTTCAAAATACTTTGCAGATTATTATAATAAAGACAGTAGCTGTCAAGTATTGTACTCTCAAAAGTAGTTAAATTTTAGTTTCTGAATGTAACTATTTCTAAGTATCTACTGATAAAATATAAATTGAGCATTTAAAGCGCGCAAAAATAGTTTATGTTTAATTAGCTAAAATATTCTAATTGATCTCATAAGCAAAGGAAATAATTTAAAGTAATATACAGATACATACACCAACATAATATGTGATATTTAATAATTATCACAGACTAAATTTGAATAATTGCATCCTCCCGTCCCCCCCCCCCCGGTTTTTATCAGGCTTGTCGCTGTCCCGACAAAAATACCTTTGTGCGTGCAAATCGCCCAGCCCTGGTTACAAGAGAAAAAAAATCCACATTCACCTAACCAGAATACAGTCAAACCACGTTAGTAAGTCACCTGTGTAAGACAGCGCTCCGCATAATACATGATCTTTCGAAATTCCCAACCTTTTCAGTACGTTTTTCACATACTGTACTCCGCTTATTGCGTCGCTATTTTTTCAACCATTCCACTTAAGACGGCACTTTTAAGAGTTTCAAATACAAACTCAATGTTATGTCTTTGGTAAGGTTATCTACCAAAACCACTTAATTTTTGTTGAACAGGACTCAGCATTTTTCCTTACGAAGATTGTTGCCTTATCCACAAATTTTAGAACTTCATCTAGGACTCTTCATCGTTTCGACTTCCGTTTGTTGACAGAATAAATAGGACAGATTGTACAGTTAAATTATAAGTACTACGTACCATCTTATCATTTCCTTAATTTATCATCCATTTTATTAAAATTCTTATTCTACTAATTTATTTAAATTATAATGTAAGTTAATTATAGGCACACTTATTAGATGAACATTCAGTTTCTCTATGCATTTAATATAAACTCCACTTCAGAAGGCACTCTTAGTAAGTCATTTTAAGTGGCTTCGCTTCGAGAGTGATGTACCAACGAGGTTTGACTGCATATGATCACCTAATACCAATAATTGAACTACGACCACCTTTGGCTCACTTGCTATATATTTTTATAAATAGTATGCTCTTATATCATTCTTTTATTACATGAATTAAACTTTATACAACTAATTAAAAATTTTATGAATGTATTGTTCGCTTTATTGATTGATAATCAACTAAATAACAAAACAAAATTGTTGTTTCGGAAACTCAGTATTATTTTGTTCCATTCTCATACTTATTGAGGTATGATAGGCGTAGGCGCATCCATAGAGGAGGCTAAAGGGTCTGAAGCCTATCCCTCCTAAAGATAGAAATTAGAGTGAATTTTGTCTGTTAGAGAAATGTTACTGAATCATTGAATTAAGTTATTTTAAAAGTTGTCTTTAAATTATTTCTAAAAAAGCTTCAGTAAAATATATTGGGTGTTAAATAATTTTTCTCGGTTAATGCCACAGACAGTTCAACTCGATTTTAACGTCATTGAAGGGAACAGGCCATTCAGGATGCTATATGCGAGTGACGTTGTGAGCTTCTGCACTTTAGACGAGTGATTGGACGTACAGAATATCTTAATCACCATAAAACGTTATCATTAGTATAACAGAGTTCAACTGAATTTGTGCATCTCCCCCTCCATCCGCTACAATATCATAGATACGTTTCTTATGTTGGGGGCCGGTCTGGTCGAATCGCCCGGGCCGTTTCAGAGGTCCAGTCCGGCCCTATCATTTTCTTTATTATTAAATTTTTTACTTTGATTCAAATTGAGTAGTTTGGCTGGAATAATAAAAATTGACGAATCGTAATCCTGTGAGTGCATTTCGTATTGAACATATAAGAAAGCTTCTTATTCTTTGCCCGGGTCCTCTTTAAAATTATGGTAGGTTGGGTTAAAAGTTCTATCTCTCCCCCCCCCTCAGATAATCATCTTCGTTATCATTATTTCTCAAAATAACTAAGATTCCACAATTAGAATTTGATAAAGCTAAAATTGTGAACTTCTGTCCCCACCATCAGATACGTAGCCAATGTGGGGAAGGGGGGGGGTCTGCCTCCCCAGAATTTAAAATTTTTTTGGCAAAAAAATATTAATCGTGCCTTTCAATGAGAAATTTCACCTTTAAGGCATTTTCCAAAATTTCTCTTTTCAACACGCTTGCCTGCCATAAAATTTTGAAGCGTCGGACCTTAATGAACTGAGAAAATGCTTTTGTCGTGATCACTGAACAGGGTGTTCCCGTTCTTTCTTGAGAACAGGTTCAAAAGAACAGGGTGTTCATTCTTTCCCCATCTCTATAACTTACATAAGACATGATAGAAAAGAGGCCCCGCGCTTGCGCTTCACCTGGGGCCTCGCACGCCCCTTGGGCCGGCTCTGTGTGTATGTATATATATGTCATATAACCCATAGCTGGCCTCTTTTAAACTTAAATAATAGGCATCTGGTTAATATATTCATTTTCAGCGCGTGCGCCCACAGCCTGTTAATCTCTGGGTGTCTCGCCAGTGAACTCCGCCTATGTCTACGTTCTAGCAAATTAGGCTTTTGTTATTAATTTCTGGTCGAATTGATGATTAGAGGGTGGTGTTATCCCCTAGCGGAATTTTTCTGAACTACTCATCGTAAAATTCCTGAACTTGGTGCGGTACTGGCTCTTTTTGCAATTACTTTAACATACTCATGTAATCCGGTTATGTTAAATATGCTCTTGTATGGACATTCTCCTTATTTCTGTACATCACCCACTCCACGTATGACTTATAAATATATATATATATATATATATATAAAGGGGCGTGGCCAAGGGGGGATAGGAGGGTCACAATCCCCGATGAGGAATTTTTTGCCATACAAAATGTATATTCTTCACTCTTTTATCACACACACGTATACATATATGTGAGTTGCAGTAGTCGTAACCCCCCCCCCAAATGGAAAAATTTCTAGCTACGCCACTGTATATATATATACATATATATATATATATATATATATATATATATATATATATATATATATATATATATATATATTAGTTCCAATATTCGCCATCAGGGGGTTTTTGTTGAGAAGCATTTGCGTCGAAGAAGACCCGAAAAACTGCTACTTCGCTGCCCAACGAAACCTTTCATGTCACAATGGCCAAGTACAATCTTTCAGCACTATACATTTTTCACCTGAAAAAAAGTAAAAACTGGATTAGTTTAAATTCATGACAACGCATTAAATTCGCAAAACATTCATATATTTTTTTTTACATTATTATTACAGCCGCAAGCTTGATGATTTCTTGTATTGCTCTAAAACTAGAGCCGCGACAGCCTGTTTGACTGGCACTCGAATTCGATTTTTATAGGATGATCAAATGTCGCCATCGCCCACCATGGCCGAGTGGCTAAGCCACTGAACATGGTAGACGGCTGAAGTGTGAAGGTCTGTCGTTAGACTCCGACCGCGCGGTTGTCGATCTAAGGGTCTGGAGTGTTGGTCGTTTTTTTCCAGATTTAACCCTTTAACGCGCAGTGATCCCGCTCTGGGAACACCAAACTCTGACGTTTTGACTGTTGTCAGTCACGAAGAATAGATTGGATTTCTATGAAAATAGTTGAGAATAACATAGCTCCACGAGAATCCTTGACTTTTCAGCACGTCATTTCCCGTCAAAAAATGGTCACGATTATTTTTAACAGCACTGACAGCTGCTGAAAAATGGAAGAAGGCGAGAACAGCCGGATAGATTGCCCAATGCTGAAAAAAGGGCAGCCGTTGCCATCGCTCAACTTAACGACCAGCAAGAGGGCTGCAGATCGAAACGTTCATCGCGTGCCACAGAGCTAGAGACTCTTTTTTTTTTTTCGACAGCTGGCTGTTCCCGGCACAGCCAGGGCCCTAGGCTAGGTAGACGGACCATCCTAGGTAGGTCGGTCAGGATGACCATACCTACCGACAGACTAGGTAGACAGACCATGCGTAGCTTTGCCACAACAACACAAACAAACAGGCAAATTCCTCCACCTACTCACGGTAAACGTGCTGTTTAAAAATGCTTGCACATGCAAGCCTCTGCATGACCACATACAGTTCCAGAGTTTTTATATTCTTTTCTTCTGCTGAGTGATACGAACGTGTAAGTAAGGTGATTGAGATAAGCAACATACAAGTCTTATAAATATAACGACCAACCAAACTTTAAAAAAGTGTAACTTAAAAAAAAGATAGGTATATACTATGCCAAACACATGGATTATGAAACACTTTCCAAATACATTACATATCTTGTTTGCTCTTACATTAGAGTAGGTATCCCCAATCATTTTGTCTATGGTATCGATTAAAATTTTCAGAATATTAAATCTAAATAAATACAAAATTTAAATTTCTATACGGCCCCCGTACAAAAAGAAAAACAAATTACAATTTGTGTAAAATGTCTCCATACATTAATGTGGGGATATATAAAACTTGAGCCTTTCATCATAAAATTGAAAGTATAAATGAAAATACACTACTTTGTGTTGACTTAAACTACTTTTCAATGGTTCTCGATAGAAAAAAATCACATCGGAAAACCGCATCTAAGGGGGCTGGATACAATTTGCGTAAAAAGGCAATAATTGCATAAGCACATCAAACTTTTGCTGTTATTGGTACTGTACAGCGCTTTACCAGCTTTGTTTAATCATATCTCTGAGCCTTTTAATGATGAAAGGCTGAAATTTTGCACAGCACGTAATCAATGCACGAGGCACGTTTTATTAACTGGAACTTATTTTTGTACGAGGACCGCATAAAAATAATACCAATTATTAGTAAAATAAGATGTATAAAGTAACTGATGCCTCTTCACCGCAGTTGGAACACAGATGGCAAAATAGTACAATATTTTTTACGAAATAGTTAAGATGGTACTTAGTAAAATAAATATTTCGGAGCTAAAGCAATTACATTTTCCAATATTATCTTTGAAAAGAAGAATTGAAATAAAATGACTCAAGTCAACAGATTTGCCAAAACTCATCCCGGTGACGACCTGTCAGACTAAAGATTACTTGTGTTCTTTCAGTTGAGTGCATGCATATTTTTATTTTAACTGCTGGAAACGCAGAAAAACTTGTAAGTTGCGTCGCATTTGCATATTTAATTTTCGAAATTTATTTTGTGAACCCCCATTTAACCCTTTGAGGCGCAACCCTTTCCCAATGCTGAAAAAAAGGGCAGCCGTTGCCATCGCGCACAGCCAGCTGTCGTCTAAAAAGGGTCTCTAGATCTTTGGCACGCGATGAACGTTTCGATCGTCGGCCCTCTTGCTGGTCGTTCAGTCGAGCGATGGCAACGGCTGCCCTTTTTTCAGCATTGGGCCATCTATCCAACTGTTCTCGCATTCTTCCATTTTTAGCCGATCTCAGTGCTGTTAAGGATACTCGTGACCATTTTCTGACGGGAAATGACGTGCTGAAAAGTAAAGGATTCTCGTGGAGCTCTGTCACCCGCCGCTATTTTTATAGAAATCCAATCTATTCTTCGTGACGGGTAACAGTCAAGAGTTTGGTGTTCCCAGAGCGGGAACACTGCGCGTTAAAGGGTTAAATAACCCTGGAGCCTCCACTGCTTTCATGCCCCTCCTTCCGCCGGCCGCTGCATGCCCTTTCTCGGATCAATCGCAGAAACACCAGTTGAATTAAACAAAGTCGTCAATCGATGGCCGAGCGAACGTTTGTCAGGGAACTAATTATACGTCTGGAGGAGCTATAACCCCTTTACTGCCGGTGGAACGCAAGAAAAGATCATTAAATAAGTGTGCGCCACTGATTAAGAGTGAGACAATAAATTGGGAAACCCCTTCATCCGTCCAAGAAAAGGCCAACTCGTTCCACTTTAGGATGATCGATCCCTCTCTCTGTGCAAGCAAATATTCAGAGCTCAGACAGACGTCACCGAAAAGGACATTTTTAATTAGTCAGCGCAGCTGCGCATTGTATTCGACTACAGTGCGGATAAAACAGGGTTTAATTTCTTATTTTCTGGTTTTCTGTGAGAAATTTTATTTTATGAGTGGATAAAATCAACCCCTCAGATTCTCAAGGTGTCTATATATATCGACCTTCCTTGTTTATTTAAAAATCTGCAGTGACTCCACTCGACTTTCCGAACACTTAACATTATTACCAAGCATTTAAATAAATTTTAATCGATGAATAATTCAAACACATATACCAAATGGAAGCTCAATCGAATGCGCCGTTTAAACGCTAGCGCACTTTCAAGAATTTCTCCCCATATGCCATAAGCCATAATTCTATAATGTGAAATACCCATAAATGTAAAAGAAATCTTTGTCGTAGCCCTGTAGAAAAACTGTAAGTTCTATACACACCAAAATCAATACCGGTCTTGCGACGGTGGTTTATAACATATATACCCAATTTGAACTCAATCACGCATACTAACATTTTATTTTATCTACCCATTGTTGCCACATTCTCATATAACATTTACAAAACGGATGAAATTGTTAAACAATCATTTTATCAAATAAATGCAACCTTACGGAGCTTATAGAAATCGGTGGTTTTCGTAAGACATGCTAACATTTTCAGCGGACATTTATTCTCACTTCAATGTCGCATTTTCGAAATGCATTTTCGTGTCTCATTTTTATGTCGCATTTTCAATAAAGGGGTGAGAGAGAAAATGATATAGTCATTAAAAAGAGACCAAGTTCTCTGGATTAGGAAATCTTAGATACCATAAAAATGAAAAGGTTAACTTATCCAACCTTTAACCCTTTGTGGCGCAACCCTTTCCCAATGCTGAAAAGGCACAGCCAGCTGTCGTCATAAAAGGGTCTCTAGATCTGTGGCACGCGATGAACGTTTCAATCGTCCGCCCTCTTGCTGGCCGTTCAGTCGAGCGGTGGCAACGAACGGCCGCCCTTTTTTTCAGCATTGGGCAATCTATCCAGCCGTTCTCGCACTCTTCCATTTTTCAGCAGATGTCAGTGCTGTTCAAAAGAATCGTGACCATTTTTTTTACGGGAAATGACGTGCTAAAAGGCAAAGGATTCTCGTGGAGCTATGTCACCCGCCACTATTTTTCTAGAAATCCAATCTATTCTTCGTGACTGGCAACAGTCGAAACGTCAGAGTGGGGTGTTCCCAGAGCGGGAACACTGCGCGTTAAAGGGTTAAATGATCCGTTCAGACCTGGTTTTGACACGCGCCGCACTGCGTTTAGACATGTTATTTAGCTTTTTAGTTGTTATTTCAAGAGTAATAAATAAACATTTCCCATTCTTTATTACCAGATATCTGTAAATATAAAGGCACTTCAACCACCAGCTGTGTTGATTCACGCTGTTTTACGAGAACCATAGATAACAATCGTTGCGCCCACGAGCCGTGAGTCACTGCAAAAACAGTTTTTCTCAATAAATAGTTCGTATCTCTGCCGTTGCACTCGCAATTTGATAAAGGAAAAAAGAAGCGCATGATTTGTCTCTTTTTTTGCAACAATCATACTTCAACGTGTACTTAAAATGCGCTAACGTCTAAACGGCGCATTCGATTGAGTGCAAATTGGGTATGTATATTATAGGTATTATATTATTCTACAAAATAGCTGACTCTATTTACCAAAGCAAAACATTACAGTTGTCTGTATATAACTCGTTCCAAAGATACAACTTGCGTTCTGACTTTTTCTCTGCATCTCTCTATTCTAAAAAAAGTAACGGCCGCTGTCGCCGTTGTCAAGAGCTTGTTCGGCTATCTCCTCCTAAACTGTGGGGATTTGAGTTTCGACTAAGGTATCCACGGATTCGAAAAATTCCGAGGAACCTTATAAGCTGACTTAAATTTCGAAAATCGAATTATTTTTTTTAAGATATTAATAAAAAACTGAAAAAAATAAACATTATGATTGCGATTTGGCATAAAAGCATTCGGTCCTTTGCAACAAAGCAATTCCAAGTATGTTAAATCGCGTGAAATTGAGAAACATGAAGTAGAATGACGCTCATTTTACGCCAAATTAAAAAGTATATGAAAGAAAAAGCTCAAACTGTGTTACACAAAGTTGACAATTTTCAAATAGTAAGTTCGCTTAGACAACAAGAGTTTAGAATTTAGATTATTCGTTTTCGTGTTTCGTTTTTCATGTTCATTCGTTTTTCATGTTAGAGATTATTCGTTTTTGTCAAAATAGAATAACCAATTCTAATTTATTTTAAAAGCGCCATCTTGACATTATGTACGATCTGGTAAAATGGTATCTTTCCAAGCCGGGTGAATCTAAACCGCGAGTTCAAAAATGTTAGAAACCAATATCTTGAAAATGAAAAATAATTAAAATGCAGATTATTTTAAAGCCGGTTCGGTCCAGCTGAAATATTGGTAACGCCACCAAATATTTCTACTGGTGGTTCCAAGGTGGTACTGGTTCCAAGCAACATGCAAGCGTTAACTGTGCCACTATATCAGTTATAGTACACTTTGGATATTTGCCAGCATGGCGAGATGATATAATTCGTGGTGCTAAATACGCCAATCTGCAAAGGAGTATGTACATGAAAATATGGATAACGGTTTTCCGGGAACCTTAAATGAGCAGTCATTATAGGTTGTGAGCATGTGTGAATCGCCAAATAATGAAAAGTCGCCATGGGTGGCAAGCTATCCTTGCTTTTCCGTAGTTTTTATCAAAGAAAACGTATGAAGTACTGTTTTCATAGAGCTAATTATTAACGATACATATACGCAAACCGCCAAATTATAAAAATTCGCCATAATTGCTAATACACAAAGTGTTCCATGGGTTTCATATAATTAAAAAAAGTGCGAAGTTTAAATTTTTATGTTCCAAGCAACATGCAAGAACCAAGCAATGTGTAGCTCGGTAACATTCTATCTGATCCAACCTTTGGGTTTTGTTTGTTGAAATTATGCTTTTTTTACGAATAAGCCTTATTAGGGTCCGTATGCCTTATACGAATAGCGTCTAGGGGCCTTGGCCCCTAGTTTTATAAATAAATCATTTATATTCTAAAATGCATCCCCGACCAATGGCCGAGTGAATAAGACACTGAACATTGGTAAATAGCTGAGGTATGAAGGTTCGGGGTCCTGGCCTACCGCGCGGCTCGCGATATACAGAGGGTCTGGAGTTTTGGGTGGTTTTCTCCAGATATAACGGGACTAAGCGTAAGAACCCCTTAAAAAGTCTTACCTTCACACGAGGCATCTCCTTTAACTCTTTAGGCAGATAGCCCTTGTGCAGCTTGCCTTAATAAAAACAGTAACCTATCTAGAATGTTTCATGTTTATCATGTCATTAAAATGGCCAAGTCATTTAACTTAGTTTATCTTTATAGTCAAGTTTAGTTTAAATTTAAACCGCTTTTCCAATCGTCTTATCAGTAAAAAGGTTGTGCCTTTTAAAATCTATTAGTATGGTACAAATACAAGGTTTCTTACATTATCTCGAATCTCCCTCGCACTTCTATCTCTCTTGTTTTTCTTCTTGTTTTTCTTTTTTTTTAAATAATACTTTCTTTTAACTTTTTCATAACTAGATATCGGCACACGAAATTAAGAGAAATGTTGCGTGAAAACTGGGAAAGTGATAAGTGATAACAAAACAAATGATCTGATTACCTTTCGTAATTTGCTGTGTGACATATTTTTTCGTCCTTTATTTCTCTTTTCTTTCGCTTATCTCTTATCTCAAAATACAAATTACTCTCTCTTTCTTTTAACATGATATTTTCACAGTTAATAAAAGAAAAACATGCGAAATATATCTCTCTGCTTCATAATGTTTTGTTTTTAAAAAATTTTCAGGGATGAAATACATAAAAGAGCTGATGATAACGGGCTGTACGTTAACTCTTAAATAAAGATATTTTGCCTCGAAAATAATATTTTAAAACGATTTTTAATCATAATATTAATAAATCAGATTATCGATATGATTTCTTAATAAGAAGGAATGTGGGGAAGTAGCGACGTCGCAGTGCGACTGTATTAAATTAAAACAACGAAAGAGAAGAAGTATGTATCAAAATTCATGGATTATTATTCGCATTTAGGTATCCGTACACCTCAGAAACGTAATTTTCGGTCAAAAAATCGATTTTTCAATTTTGATGAAATAATAAAATTGGATCTTTTATCCTTCTAAAACCTCTTGAATTTTTATTGTATCTCAAGTAGAAGCAGAGATATAGCAGTTTGAAAATTACTAGCTCTAAACTAAATAGTGTGTGTATGAAAGTTGTTTTTAGCGTTTTCTCAAAATGAAGTTTTATGGATCGCAAAACATCATAACCTAAAAACCAATGCATTGAATGGGATGAATTTTTGTTCGCATGTCGTTTATATATTATTAAATGGAATAGACTATGCTCATTAACATAAACTAATAATATTTCAATTTACGGCTGTTTGTATTTAAAGTTCTTGGCTGTTTTCGCATTTCTTACCCTATTCATACAGATTGACTGTTCCAGCTTCTCATGTAGCAGGACAAACTTCTTGATAATAGTCTATTCAATAGATTATATTATCATTCATCTTATGCATTTTACAGATTTTGGATATGTAAGTAATTTTTCCAGTTGTAGTGTTTTGCGGAAATGCAAAAATTTTGATATTTTTTTGTCTTTTCTTGCCCCAATTTTTTTTTCAGATATTTGATAACTTTGTTTTAAATGATTATCTCATTTTTTTCTTACATTTAATCTATATAAATAAAATTAGACTTTTGTCTGTACATTTCTTGGAATTCAAAAATTTTGCAATTTCTATCCTTTTCAAGCACCCGGGAATCCGATGCGACCCTCAAAAAAAAGTTTGTCTGTCTGTCTTTCTGTCATTCTGTCATTCTGTCCGTGACGCTTTTTTTGTTTCAGCATCACGTAAAAACGACTGAAGCGAATGATATGAAATTGGATGTCATGATAGGTGGGCACTCAACTTAAAACATAGGCGTCGAATTTTTAAAAAATCTTGATTAGATTTTCAGATTTTGCGAAAATCGTTCCAAACTGCGTAAATGTGTGTTCAAGCATCACGTAAAAACGACTGAAGCGAATAATATGAAATTGGGTGTCATGATAGGTGGTCACTCAACTTAAAACATAAGCGTCGAATTTTTAAAAAGTCTTGATTAGATTTTCAGATTTTGCGAAAATCCTTTCAAACTGCGTAAATTTGTGTTCAAGCATCACGCAAAAACGACTGAAGCGAATGATATGAAATTGGGTGTCATGATAGGTGGCCACTCAACTTAAAACATAGGTGTCTAATTTTTAAAAAATTCTGATTGGATTTTGAGATTTTGCGAAAATCCATTCAAACTGCGTAAATTTGTGTTCAAGCATCACGTAAAAACGACTGAAGCGAATGATATGAAATTGAGTGACATGATAGGTGGTCACTCAACTTAAAACATAGGCGTCGAATTAAATGAAATCTTGATTAGATTTTGAAATTTTGCGAAAATCATTTCAAACTGCGTAAATTTGTGTTCGCACATCACGTAATAACTGCAAAGGTGAAAAAATGATATTTGGTGAAATGATAGGTGGTCACTCACCTTAAACTATAAGCATCTAATTAAAAAAAATCCATCAGATTTCGAGATTTTGTGAAAATCGTTTAAAACTGAGTGAATCTTTGTTCCCGTATTACGTAATAACGACTAAAGCGAATGATGTGAAATTGGGTCACACGATAGATGGTTGCTCAACATAAACTATAGGAGTCCAATTTTTTAAACATTTTTATTAGATATTGAGATTTTGTGAAAATTCTCTCAAAATACGTTTATATTTCTTCAAACATCACGTAATAACGACTCATACGAATGATACGAAATTGAGTGATAGGATAGGTAGTTGCTAATCCTAATTTATAGGCGTTGAATTTTAAAAATATTTTGCTTACATTTTGAGATTTTTCGAAAATCGTTTTAAAATGCTGAAAATTTGTTCCAGCATCACGAAATAAAGACTGCAGGGAATGAAACGAATTTGGGTGACAGGATAGGTTGTTACTCAACTTAAATTCTAGGCTTCAAATTTTTCAAAAATGTTGATTTAATTTTGAGATTTTGCGAAAATTATTTCAATATGCGTCAATATTCGTTCGCGCTTCACATAATTACGACTAAAGCGAATGAAATGATATTACATAGTTACTCTCTAACCTGTAATATTTTAACAATACATGAAAATTATAACTTCGCTTTCTTTACTTTGGCAACATACTACATCCATTCTGTGTACTCCTACAATGCTGACGAAAGTTCTTGCTTTTTGGAAATTTTCATTCACTAACCCGTCGAGGATCGGGTACTTCAGCTGGTGATAAAATATAGTTTTAAATGCAAAATTTTTAAAATTTCAAAAAAAAGTCTCCGTTGGTGTACACGTAGGGTGAAGTGAAAATGGCCAAAAAAAAATTTTTGGGGGATTTTAATATTGCCTGACTCAACAAATGGTGCTGTATGGCAAAAAAGTCACAGAAAAAAAATTCTAGTCCATTCACTGATTGTCTTCAGGTTCCACACTGGGCTCAAAGAAAGGAATGTTAACGTAAAAAGTAAAAAAAAAAATCTATTTTTTTAAATTTAATGTTTACAATAACTTTATTTTCTGACTCAAAAACAGTTCTAACTGCTAAAAAAAAAGTACGGCAATGTTTTATTGCCGTTAAGAAACAAAAAAAAAAAAAAAAAAAGAAAGAAGAAAAAAAAGGTCACTAACTTGCAACCGAGCGTCATAAGTTTTGGGATATATATTTTGAATACATAGTTATTAAATATTTACATATTACTTCATTTTTAAAGACAATTTAGAAAGCACACTAATACATAAAAGGAAATGATACCAAATTTACCTTTCGAGTATTATTGACTAATAAAACACTTTATTTTAATGTCTTCAATTTTGGAGTCCACATGCCGGGCAAAATAATGAACTTTGGTAGTTCCTTTCGTGATTTGATTCCACAACGAATTATCCATCTCTGGCTCTTGCTCCACATGTTACCGATGATGCTTGCGTTAGTAGTCTTACATGCCTTTCTACTGCTTGAGAAGAGCAAGGGAGCTTCTCTATTTCAAATTCTGAACCGTTACTGATCATACTTGCTACGTCTTCGTCACTGAAGTTCATGGTAGCTGGTGGTTCCAAAGGATTGTCCCAGTGAATCATCTGAAAATTCTACTCTGCTTCGAAATTTATATTTAGAAGATCAAATTGGCATATTTTTCCCTTCCAGTCAGTTTTTCTTGCTTTCAATATTCTTCTTAGGTCAAATTCCCGAATATGTGATCATTCATCAAGCAGCATTGCCAACAGAATATTTTCAAAATGAGGAAAATAAGAGTTCCTCTGAATAATTTCATGAATGATTCACTTAAAATCTTCTGGGAAGAATGTACTTCTTTTCATCATTCCGTGCTCCATGAGTAGCTCCTGGGATTTTCTTTATTTCAAACCAGGATGGCACGTACACTTTCATCACATAGTCTACTAGGAGTTTAAAGCATTCTGTTCTTTCGGCAGTCGACACGTACAGGTGCAGTATTCAGTTCGCTGTAGTGAGTCAGCTTGAATGAGATATCCTTCCTGGATTTATGTTTCCCAAATCTGGATGGCTCTGTCCCGAGCATACTGCCCTAGAAATATCGAAGAGGTACTTTTGGTCTGTACTGAGGTCTTTTTTATCAATTTCAGGCAGAGCAACAGGAATAGAAACAAAATTTGTCACAGCAAACGTTTCATACGTTTTCAGAAATTTTCCTATTGTTCCAGAAAACTGGTGTGGCCCAGATGTCTTTCCGTCAATCTTATGGAAAAGGTGGCGAAGAGGTAGTTCATTAGTATGCAATAAGCATACAAACCAGTGAAATTTATGGCCAATAAAGATTTCAAGCTGTCTAACTACGCCATTTTTCTTCCAATGTTGACTTTCGGTGCATCTCACCCAACGGCAACAAGATCCTAAAGTGCAATCTCTTTCTGTGTAACAAAGTTGATGATGCTGCAGGTAATATCAGTACTAGAGCCTGAATGCGGAGTCACATGTCCTATGTGAACAGAACCAGGTTCTGACAACATAACAATATGCTCTTCCACAGATACAGTCGTATATAAAGAGCTTCACTTCTTACATAATAGTTGTGTCCTTTCTTCCATCAAAGTATATGGTGTAAAAAGACTGTGCTACTTGTATAGAATTGTGATCGTATCTTTCATTATAATTTTTAATAAGGGGAATTACTTCTTGGTGACTTACCACAGGCAAGGAGGCTTTCTTCCAAATTCTTTCAACGTCCAAAGAAATAATTTTGATGATCTCTTTTACTAAAGAATCCTTTTTGTTCCCCTTATTCTACAGTATATCATTTGTTGTGATTAAGAAATGCTTCATTAAATCAGAATAGGTTGGTGGTAACACTGTCTCTTTCAATAGTACTAGAATTCCGAAAACACTACAACGTTTCACTTCTAGTTGTGGTCATATTTAAATTCAAAACTCCGTATTACTTTTTTGTCAATTATAAATCAAAATTAATAAAACGTATTGCTTCAATCTTACAAAGGAGAAACAAGTGGTTGAAACAAAGGCAATCGCAAAAACGAATCATTCCACACAATAAAAGTGACGTGCCTTATTAGTTTATGATATAATAGTTAGATTAGAACACGCGCTGCCATCTAGTAGATTTTAGAGTATAATTTGCTTTTTTTATGTACAAAAAGCCACTTCTGGATCTGATATCTGGCAGTAACGCTTCAATAAATAATTTATTAATGAGAAGTAATTCATTAATATTATTTTATAAATTAATGAATTATTTAGTAAAATATTAAATTTAAAAAAAAAATATTTTTTACATAAAAATCATTGAAAACTTGAAAAAATGCCAATATAAACATTCACTTGAGGTGTGGAAACTCAAGATGTCAACATTTTAAGCTGAACTTTGGAGACAATTGGTTTCAGCTAGTTTGACACCATATAATGACTCAGGCAATGTAAATTTCGAAAAAAAAGTTTTTTCGATCCACCCTGTACAGATACCTTAAAACACAAGTCATTTTACTGTTACATGAATTATTATACAGAGCATGGAAATAAAAAATCTATAAATGGGTCATTTTCAAAATTCGGTGAAATTTGCTGTCCACGTGTAAAATATATTTTTTTACTTTCTTTTTTCTTACAAGTTATAAGAAAATTCAAACGATTTTTCTTTTTATCATGTTCATTATCAGACAGTTTCCTGTACGGAAACTATAGATTAAAAAACATACTATTTCATATTTTTTTTTAAAGAAATGAGTAGGGAAGATACTGAAATATAGCTGTCCAAATCATAGAACATAAAACGTGTTATAAAGAATTACTGCCTAAAAACTAAAATTTCTGCTTTGACATGCTTTAATATTGTGAAATAGAGTATCAATTACATTAGGAAAAGGTTTTTAAGACTTTTGATCATTAAATATAGCTGTCCGGAAATTGATGTCATGTCTGCTAATTTTCAACTTTTTAAACAACAAAACTGAAACTTGAGAATAGCAACACCTGTTTATCACTAGAATGTGGTCAAAAAAGAAATATAAGCAGGCATCTTGAGTTTTTGGCATTTGAAAAAGCAAAACCCTACTTGTGATAAGTATTTTTATTGCATGTGATGTCTGTTACCTTAATTAGTTGTATAAAATAAATTTAATTATTTATTTATTCAATTTATTAATTTAGATTATTTGTTTTTTAGTCTAAATTAATGTCTCTTTTCATGTTTTTGTGGAATTATTTAGACTCGTGAATTTTTGTTCTACGAAAAGTCATGTCTATTTCCATAATAAGTAAAAGGCATGACAAATTTGATAACAAACAAGACAAAGAAAAATTTACAAAAAAGAAAAAAATATTTTTAAATAGAAAAGACTATATTAAATGGACAAAAGGACTCTATACTTATGTATTACATCACTACATTGTTCTGTGTCGAACATAGGTATTCAAATTTCAAAGAAAATGTCCGGTAACAGATATGACAAATTTCAAGTCTGACAGTGAAAAATTCCAAAAAATAAATAAAGAAAGAAAAAGAAAAAAAATACATGAATAATACGCATGAATAATGTTCAGAAACAAGGTATATATGTTTTATATTATGCAAAAAAACTACTTTTTTTAAATTATATTTTTGCTTCTTAAATTTCCAAATGGCACCCAATTTTGAAAATGGCCCAAATACTACAAAGAAACATTAAATAGGAGAAAATAAATACTTATTATAAAAACACTTACTATTGATCTTCTGTAGGTGGGTCAATTTTTTGCTCATGAAAGAGAGAATTTTTGAGCCTCCTGAACCCTACTTTATTCTCTTATTTGAGTTTATTTTATTCTTTTGTGTGCTTCATACAAAGATTATGCTGTTTAACAATATCGTATTCGTCGAAATATAAAACATGAACCTTGCATACTACACAAGGACGTACCCAGGGGGGTGGTCCAGGGGGTCCGGACCCCCCCACCCGAAATTTCAGTTTTTGTTAACAAAATAAGAAATGAAGTCTTTTTGTGAAAAATTCTGCCTTTTTCACCATTTGGACACCCCCCCCCCCCGAAAAAAATTTCTGGGTACGTCCTGGATACTACAATCGAATCCCGTTTTAGCGAAGTCCGCTAAAGCGAAAATCTAGCTACAGCGAACACATTGGTAATCCCCAAATCAAATTACAATATGGAGATACAATATCGGTATAGTGAAATTTCGTGAGAACGAAATGATTTCTTCGGTCCCTTGGACTTCGTTAAAACGGGATTCGACTGTATTTTCAAACTCGGCATTTATTATGAAAGATCAATAAAAATCTTACAAAAATAATATTTTTTTTGTGATTTTATTTCTTCGTGTAGTATACAAATCCGCGTCGTTTGCCCGATCACTTGAAAATTTTGCACGATATATAAATACAGGGGAAAACTGCTCTACTGCTAAAATCAGAAAACCCATTTGTCCCCTAATTGTCAGCGATTTTTTATTATTTCTGGCAGCTTTCATGTCCGAAAGTAATAAAGTTAACCGATTAATAACAAACTTGTGTATCGTAAATGAGATCAACGTAATTTTGATGTCATAATTATCAGGCTTTTAGGGGAACATTGTTATTCCAATTCGTCTGAAATAGCATTTCGAGATTACCTAGTTTATAATTTTTCACAAATAAAATGATTTCATCTACATTGATATAAGTGGGGCTGTTCCCAGCAAAACAAAATCTTTTGTATGCGAAAAGTTTCTTCAAAACACTCTCAGAGGGATTCCGCAGATTCTCAGAACAGGATCCGGTTCCAAAGACAGGGTACGCGTTTTGAAAACCTATGGAATTTCGTTATGTGTGTGCGTTTGTGGGAATTTTTCACATTGGAAAAGTTCCAATTTGTCTTCGAATAGTCCACAAAGATTAATATAATATGTTAGGAGTTGTTTGCATGAAAACGTTCACGTAAATTTGATAATTTCTGTCATTGTAAAAATTGGTCCTTCAAAATTATTTTACATTTATGTATGCCTTCTTCAAGGGGATATTTTCCTTGATAAAGTGATTCATATTTTCCTTGATTAGGGAATTATTTCCTTGGATATTCGTTCATAACTCTTACAGTCTGGGCATTATCGTATCGCGAAAAGTATTTTTGTGAAATATTTAAGATATTTTAGTTTTATGAAACCGTAGTTTTTTCATAAACCTGGAGTAGTTAATTTGATTGCAGCATCCTCGAAACACAATGGATAGGGTAAGGGCATGGGAGCCCGGGATGGGACTAGTCGGCGCGAAACTCATTTTGACGCCGCCTTCTCTGTGAAAATCTGTTTCTCATACATGAACAAAATAATTGTGATGAATAGAAATTTGTATAATTTAAAGCGCTTCAACTTCTCTCGCAAAGGGGCCAGCGTTAGCATATTTTCGAGGGGGCCCTCTGAATCATTGGCCGGACCCACTGATTTTTTTTTTGGGTCTCGCAAAGGGGCCAGCATTAGCATATTTCCTAAGGGGCCCTCTGAAGCGATAGCAGACCCACTGATGTTTTTTTTGGTCTCGCAAAGAGGCCAACGTTAGCATATTTCGAGGGGGCCCCCTGAAGCCATGGCCGGACCCACTGATGTTTTTTTTTTGGTCTCGCAAAGGGGCCAACGTTAGCAGATTTTCGAGGGGGCCCCCTGAAGCGATGGCCGGACCCACTGATGTTTTTTTTGGTCTCGCAAAGGGGCCAGCGTTAGCATATTGTCGAGGGGGCCCCCTGAAGCGATGGCCGGAGCCACTGATTTTTTTGGGGGGTATCGCAAAGGGACCAGCACTGATTATATAGTATTATACGGAATTAAAATAGTTTTTATAAAAAAACTTTATAATAAAGACAATCTTTATTTTTGTACATTATTTAAAGTAAAAATGAGTTTCGCACCGAATAGTACCAAACCGAGGGAGCCGGCAGCATAGGGTAGGGGGGGGGGCAATGTCCCCCCCTGTATTTTAATATACAGTGCTTTCCCTTGCTTTTTTGCTCTTTCCAACATGGTAACCATACGTTGAAGTAGCCTTTGTCCCCCCTTGGGAAATATTCTACCGGCGCCCATGGGTAAGGGCACCAGAAATTGACACTTTAAGAGCAATAATCAGCATTAACTAGTATTTATTAATTACTAAAACTATCTAGAAACAATTTTTTTTTCCAAAACTTAAATGAACTCTGAAAATTCATCTAAGGTATAATTTACTACAGAATATCGCAAATTTCTATTTTCCTATATTTTAAATGTTGTCATGGAGGTGACACCAGTAATTGACACCTAACGAATGAATAGAAAAACATGATGATTTAATTTTTAATGCAATGACGTAAAAATGACGCAAAAAAACGAAGTGAAATTTGGTGACATGATATAAGGGCATTCAACTTAACTACAGAAGTCGAATTAAAAAAAAAAAAATAGATCAGATTTTGAGATTTTTCGAAAATTGTTTCAAACTGCGTAGTATTTGTTCGCACATTAAGTGATATCCGCTAAAGTGACTGAAATGAAGTTTGGTGATTTGATAAGTGGTCACTCAACTTAAATATAGGCGTCAATTCTTTAAAAAGTTTTGAATAAATTTTGAGATTTTGAGCAAATCGTTCCAAACAGCGTAAATATTTGTTTGCACATCATGCAATAACGACTAAAGCGAATGAAATGAAAATTAGTGGCATGATACATGGTCACTCAGCTTAAACTGTAGGCAAGAACTTTTTTAAAAAGCTTTATTACATCTTGATATTTTTTTGAAAATCTTAAAATGCACACTTTTTTTTTCACACATCACGCTAGAAGCGAACGAAATGAAATTTGTTGACATAATAGGTGAACATGCAACTTAAACTATAGCCGTCCAATTTTTTGTAAATTTTGAATAGTTTTAGAGATTTCCAGAAAATTTATTTAAAATTTGTAAATATTTGTTTATCTATCACATATAAACCTTTGAAGGGTATGAGGTAAATTTTAGCATAGTCATAGATAGTCACTTAAACTATAAGTGTCAATGTATTTCAATTTTTTTATAGATTTTGAATTTGCGAAAATAGAGAAAATGTTCGTTCCATTACTGGAAATGTGTAATGGAATTACGTTGTTTAGCAAGTTATTGTGTGAACTATTGATGTCAAAATTGTTTCAAAGATTATGAGATTTTTTTTTAAATCATGTAAATGATTGTTCTCGTATCCCTCAAAAAACAGCTTTATGGCACAGAAGGAAATTTAGTAGCATGATGATCAGTAACGACGAATACAATAAATGTCTGGTTTTATTTGATTTGATTTTTTGAGTTTGAATAAATTTTAAAGCTTTTCAACATTGCATTTTTTTAAAAATGGAATCTCTATAAGGCGTCCAGTTTTAATAAATTACATAGTTAGCTATTTAATATTTTTTAATTTCTTCGATTTTTTTATGTTTATTTACTGTTTTAGATTTTTTTAATTTGCATAGTTTTCTGAGGGCATAATATTAAAATATCTATAGTTAATCAAACAGAATATAGTTACAGGACAGGAACGACCTATTGGTATTAAAAGCCGTTCGACTAAAATAAAAAGTTAAGTTTCAAAAATATTTTCTCTATTGAGAATATCATTCAGCACTTACTTACTATCTAACCGGAAATCATTTAACTATAGACAGAAGTTATAACTTTGTTTTTGGAAATCTGCATTAGATACTAACCTGTCAACGATGGCTACTTCAGCCAATTATCATGATACAATTAAACTGAAAGTAATTTCTAAAAGGATTTATGTTTTAAATAGCAATAGGTTGATATTGAACTTATCTTAATTTCAGCATTAAGCCAGGAAACCCCCTGGAAATTAAAAGAAAAAAAAATGTTTCACAAAAATGAAGATAATGCCTAAATTGTTACCAGATACCTTCATTTGATAAAAATTCTATTTGATAAAGAATTAAATCTTGTTACCACCTTTCTGGGATACCCCGTATATTAAAAATATCTAAAACTAGCCCTCTAAATAGCTATTTGAGCAATAGCTACTGCATTTACTGCATTTACCTCTCAATAGCTACTGCATTTACTGGAAATTGTATGCTATCATCATGAACTTGGCTAAAACACCAGTAACTAAAACATAAGTGTCAATTACGGGTGAAATCCATTTTTTCTTACCCGATAACTGACACCCCACCTTAAATTATTTAATAAATAATTATTTATGAAAAAAAATCTACATATTTACTTTATGCACTATTATCTAATACAATTCATTTTATATTGATTTTTCAAAAGAAATGTTCTTCAAATAGAAACAGGTTGATAATGAGCTAATCTTAATTTCAGGATTAAGCCAGCTACTGAGAATCAGACTTGTTTTTATCACTCAGTTTAAAATCTCAATTTCCGATACCTAGAACCCTCTGAAGGTAAAAGAAAATTGCATAAAATTGAAGACAAATGTCTAAATGGGTACTAAATAGCACCATTTGATAACAGTTCTGAAATAAAAGCTTATTACAATAAATTATCGGGAAAGTGTCAATTACTGGTGTAGTGTCAATTACTCGTGCATCTACCCCATGATTTTTTTTGTTTTGTTTTTAGTAGTAATAGTAATCGTCGTATTGCACAGTATTAACTTAGCATCCTATTGTCAAAAAATGTGGAATTTTCATGTGTGGCATTTTATGACTTACAAAGTATTCAATGCAAAAAAAAAACCATCAATAATTTTGCATTTGCTAGGCTTGAAGACAGATTCAAAAAAGTTCCTAAAACACACATAAGTGAAACGTAAGAAATCTATTTTTAAAATAAAACCCTAAACCCATTCTTATTGGAATTACCCACCATTAAGACGGAATTCATTTTTAAATTTAAAAAAAGGGTAGCAACAAATCGAAACATATCTCATTAGAATCTTACTTCAGAATCTCTTACAATCAATTAATTAATTCGACCGCATACTCATAGAAAAGCGCCTCGGCGCAAAACAATATTCGATGCCAATTTAGAGATAGTAATGATCTGCAATTACAAACACACATTCTAATTATTTTAAAAGAGTCAACCAGATAAATTAATGAAAACAACATCCTTTGAAATATATATAAGCAGTTTTTTTCTTTTCAATCCAGTGGCAAGATATAAAAAATAAAAGTAAAGTCAATTTGAGGAATAAAAATCCAATTATAAGCTGCTAAAAAAAATGGGGTATTATTCTTATCATTTATTTCTGAAGTATTTGGAAACTGAAATCAATCCATTTTGACAACAAAATGATTTAAAGAGCATTTGAAGAAGATTAAACTTTCCCAGATAAAATAAAGATTGTTTTGAGAAAAGCTGTTTTGTCAGATGTCTGGTGTAGTAAGTGGTCTTACAGTGTACCAGAAAGGAAAAAAAAAACTAGAAGTAAAAGGTGGTTTGGGGTTCTGATTTGCGTACAGACAAAAGAAATGTATTATTTTACCAACGATGGATCCAGAAAAGCTCCTAAAGGAAAGATTTCATCAAAGATAGACAGGCCCGGACTGGCCAGGGTGTCCGACTGTCTGCAGATGGGTGGGCCCCAACCTCGGCGGGCCTTCCCTGCTGAGAGCGGGCCCCAAACAGAAAAAAAGAAAGAAAATTAAAAAAGTGCTATACTGATAGCACTTGAATAAAGTTTGACACATACAAAATATTTTGCAGCTGCAATGGCGCCCCAGAAGGCTTCGAAACACTTCATTTTAAATGTAGTTCTCAAACTTTTTTGATTGAGGGTTCCCGAATAAACAAAGGATTCTGAATGGCGCATATTAATTAATAGATCAATATTTTATGAATGCATTAATTATCAATCATAATTAATTAATAATAACATCATACCTCCCCCCATACCCCGAAAGTTAACACATCCTATTACTTATCCGTTACACAATAACCCGCCCCCCCCTTCTCTTGAGACGGGCGGGACCCTACCCTCCCAGTCCGGGCCTGAAGATAGATCATTCTTTTTTTTTTCCTATTTATTTTTAGTTTTTAGCCCAAATTTTAACCAATACTCTCTCTCATCATTACCCACCGTGTCCTAGCCGCTCGCAAACACAACATTTAGTGCCTATAGCAAACATCGTGCACAGAGATCTTAATTTCCAGTAAAAGAAGGGCCGGAGCCCTAATATTCTCTACAGCAGCGGTTCATAACTTCATAACATTGTGTCCCCCCCTCCCCCAACAAAGAATAACTTACGAGCCCAACCCCCGCATTCCTTAGCATACTTACAGTTTTTTTATTCTTCAATAGTAAATATTCAGTTACCTTTTCTACAAAATAATGTTACGGGTAAAGTTTGAATAAAAATTTAAGCGAAAATAGATATGTTTTGGAGTAAAAAAAAAAATAAATAAGCATTATTAGTTGCATAAATAATGCATTATTAGTTGCATAAATAATGCATTATCAGTTGCTCTTCGCCTGTTTTTCTCGCGTCCCCCTGCAAAACGCCCAGTTCGCTCCATGGGTTCGGAACCACTGCTCTACAGCTCATGTTCATATTAAGTGGCGTACTGTAAACCCCACAACGCCCTGCAATAAGGTATTCGGTAGTACATTCTATTAAAATAATGATAGTTCAAAGATTTCCCCATGTAATAGTATTGGACATATTTTCATTATTTTACAGAACAGTGAAATGAAATGAAATAGTCTGAAATTATCATGGAAGAAATCTAAACAATGCACAGTAGAAAAGACCCAAAATCTGTTGACCTCTGGACTCTTAGATCGGTTCGATACGAAACGAGTCCTGATTGGTCCGTCTGCTAAAATAGGTTTTTAAGTGAAAAGGGGGGAAATTTCGAATTATTGTACTGGTGGGATCCGGACAGGCCCGTAGCTACGGGTGGGCCTCCGAGGGCCGTGCCCACCCTGCTAAATTCTGTGCCCACCCTGCTTCTTGGCTAGACAAGCGGCTGTATCATGGTCTATCTGAATCGGAACATAAATAAATACTGTTTTGGTTGTTCGAAATCAGGTTTGTCTCGAAATACATTGCGATAACCGTTAATTGTCACGCTGAAGTTACTTGCTAACTGGTTGCTAGGTTACCGTTATTACATCTCTTCACTGTTGGACATAGTGAAATTCCTTGTTACTGATGGAATGCCGCTGCGAGGGGATAAGGAATATGATGAATTTGATGACTCTTCTTCAGGTTTATTTAGGCAGCTTTTTGAATATACATTTAGAAAGGACAACAAACCAGCTGTTATTATAACCAGAATACCAAAGAATGCTACATACAAATCTCCAGAAATGCAGAATGAAATTATTTCTATATTGATGAAAATGGTTCAAGAAGAAATTGCGAGAAGAATTCAGGAGCAGATGTTCCATTCTTCACTATCAAAGTGATGGAGCAAAAGATAAGAATGGGAATAAAACTGTGTCTATCGTCATCTGTGCCGCAAAAGAAGGAATTCCATTTAAATATTTAGTTAGCATTGCTACTACAGTTTATGTGGATGCAGATTGCAGTATGTGCATGTACAACAATTCTGGGTGAGCTTAATAAACTGGGACTAGATCCAAAGAACATCATCTCTCAATGTTACGATGGTGCTGCCGTCATGGTTAGAGCTTACGGTGGTGTGCAGGCTAAACTCAAGGGTCAATTCAAGAAAGAATTTCCTTACATTCATTGCTACAACCATAAATTGCACTTAGTGGTTATAAGTGCTATTTCAGGGGACAAAGATTTGTGCATTTTCTTCGATATCTGCTGTGTACTCTTATAAATTCACTAGAAAGCATCACGTTGCAAATGTGTATGAGGGGCAAGCACGGAATCGTCTATTGCCTCAATGATGGTCCGGACGTTATCGCTGTACCGTAGCGATTCTAAATAATGACTCAGGACTTATCAAGGTTCTTCAGAAGTGTGCTGACTCAAACTCTAGTGATATTTCAATGGAAGCAACTGAGCTGCTCTCCCAAATTAAAACTCCTCGGTTTGTATTTCTTAGAACTCTTTGGCATTCCCTTCTATCCCTGTTAGATCCAGCCATGCACAGCAGTCTAAAGCTATGGACCTGCTACAAGCGAGAGAAATTGTTGCCAATGTTGTAGAAGAAATTAAAAAGCATCGAAATGTTAAACATTTTTACACATTATACATATCGGCTATGACAATGCTATCTTCTGGGCACGCTGAAGAGATTCCGGCTCCAAAACATAGATGTGTGGTTCCGATTCATTTCACAGATTCCATCATGACTGAGTCTGTAGGAGGACGACCGTGTTACTAGGAATCCAAGGAAATGTTGCTACAAGAACTACTAAGAATGCACAATGATGCCTTTGACCGAACAATAGCAGAACTGAATTTACGCTTCAGCCCAGAGAAGACACAATAGTTACAGAGTATGACAGCTCTCACGTCCATGACCAGCAATTCGTTCCACATGCAGCACCCCAGGTGTCAGGAAAATTTATGCTATATTGATTTGAATGGCACAAGTTGAAATAGCAACGGCACGAACTTTCTTGCAAAAGAAAATATCAGAGTCGAATATTTGCTGTTTACTTTCCTTAGGCTGCCTTGATAATTAAATATAAAGATTTTTGGCAATGAAGTATTGTTTTAGCAGTTAAATAGTTTTGTTTTGTTTTAGTTTGCAGATTCAAATGACGTGCCCACCCTGGGCATTTTCGGGCCCACTCATTAAACTAACCCTAGCTACGGGCCTGGATCCGGAGCGCAATATTCAAGAGCTCCGCTGGGGTTTGTCTAATATGCAAAAAATCACTCTGAAAAAAGTAATACAGGAGCTGCATTCCGGTGAGCTCCTATGCAAATTAACCCCTTCATGCACACAGACAGACAGACATCAAAGCTTTTTTTATGCATATAGATTTTTAGTCTTCCCCATAAAACAAATCAGTGACTTTTTATGAAGTTTTGCTTCAAAATAGATGTCTTTGAAAGGGTTAAACGTTCAATCTCATTAAAATTAATTTACTTTGATGTAGTAAAGCATTGAAACTCATCACTTTCTGTATAGATTCTAGTGTACTATTACTATTCTTCTGGGTTTTTCGTTTTACTATAAATTTATAAATTATACTGCTCAAAACAATTAAAGGATACTGTAAGTTTTTTATAAAACAATGATATAAGCGAAATTTTTTTTGCTGAAAATCGAAGAAGAGAATCACAAATGCAAATTTTTCAGATTTTCAAACTGTGGATTATGCTAATTTTGAGTTCGACGTCAAAAACGTCGCTTCAGCGGCAGCGAATGAAATTGGACTTTACACTGAATAAAAGACAATGAAGACAAGGATGATCGGCATTCAGTGACTGCTTTGTTTCGATGAGTACGATGTCTCAGCGAAGTCATTTAACCGATTCGGAAGCTTGGACAGTTGTCGGTAGGTTAGAAGGGGGCCAAACTCGAGCCGAAGTAGCGCTAGCCATTGGAGTGTCACAAAGTGTGATTTCCAGGATCTGGAACCGGTTTTTGGAGACTTGAAGTGCAGGCCGAAGACCGGGACAAGGTCGTAGACGGACAACAACGCCCAATGAAGGTCGTTATTTAGTGTTAACGGCTCGGAGACAGTGGAATATGAACGCTACTCTTCTCCAACAACACCTTCGCGCGGCTACTGGCACCACGGTTTCAACTCAGACTGTGCGAAACCGGCTCCATGGTGTAGGTCTGTATGCTCGCCGACCGATGGTATGTGTTAGACTAACATCAAGGCATCGTCGCGACCGCAGGGAGTGGGTAACAGAGCATGTGGACTGGAGGAGAAATGAATGGAGCAATGTTCTTTTTTCTGACGAGTCCCGTTTTTCAGTTCATCCTGATAATAGGCGTATTTTCATCTGGAGGGACCGTGGCAGTAGGAATAATCCTGCGTTCGTGCACGAAAGTGTCAGCTTTGGCGGTGGGATAGTGTTGGTGTATGGTGGCATCTCCATTGACGGGCGCACAGATCTCTACATCATTCGAGATGGACCTCTGACTGGTCGCCGATATAGGGATGAGATCCTCAGACCTATTGTAGTCCCTTACGCTGCAGCAATCGGAGATGACTTCATTTTAATGGACGATAACTGCAGGCCACATCGTGCTAACCTGGTGGAGGATTTCTTTTTCGAGGAAGGAATCGTACGAATGGAATGGCCAGCGTGTTCTCCAGACATGAATCCAATAGAGCACGTTTGGGACGCTCTAGGAAGACGAGTTGCTGGCCGCCAACCACCCCCACAAACTCTCCAAGAACTGGAAAGAGCTCTTCTGGAAGAGTGGGACAGAATACCCCAACTCGTGATTAATAGCCTCATTGACTCCATGCCTCAAAGGTGTTCAACGTTGTTGGCCGTCCGTGGAAACCATACCCCCTACTGAAAATGATTTCCTTTGAAGAAAACACCTTTTCTTATTCTTTTTTTCTCATATGCACAAATTGTGTTTTTTCCTTTTCTACACAAATCCGCAATAAAATGCATTTTTTTTCTGCAAAACATGTGTAATTTATTCTCATATAACCTAATACGTCTGTCGACCATGTATCAATCAGCTAATAAGTTTCCCAGCCACAAGATCCACCTAAAACTGCAATATCCTTTAATTGTTTTGAGCAGTGTATAAAAATACATATATGAAAAGCTTTACAGAATCACTACCATAAAAAGCTTCAATGAAATGTTTCATTAGCAATAAGATAATTTTTACCTCAAAAGTTTGCTGTGAGAAATTAAGCCTATTCATGAAGCACTCACGAATTAAACATACTTTATAACTAATAATTATTTAAAAAATTAATAAATAATCACTATGATAATAAGAAGTGTAAAAGGGTAAGTAAACTCACCGCAAACAACTGAAAAATCCACATTCCGAGAGCAATTCTGAACAATTTTATTCCAAGAACATTTTGGGGATGAATGAATTTTCCCGGGCTTGGAAATTATCAAGTTTGCACCTGCCGGCCTGGAGTTGTCATGGTGATTCCCAGCGTATGAGAGCACAAAGGGTAGTGCGTTTTCCCCCCTTCCCCCAAAAAATAAATAAATAAAAGAGCGTGCATGACGTCAGCAATCCCGTTTCGTTTAGGACCTCGTCTCGTCTTTACTTATTCCTGTCGGTGTTGGTTTTCGCGAATTCTATTTCTGTCTATACAGAAATTTTTTTGAAAGTTTAGACCGGGCCGACAGAAAACACGGGCCCGGGGGGAATCCCCTTCTCGACAGGCCTGCCCACGTGTAGCTAATTGACCGTAATCTGCACAACATCATACTCAAGACTAGTACTCATAAAAATTCTAGTCTTCATTCTAGTCTTAAAAATATCTCAAGTAGCCCCAATTTAGGCATATGTGTGTGTGCACGCATACACCCATTTTCATTATGCTCTTTTGAAAAAAATTTCTCCACGCCGCGTCGTGCCGCCGGATTTCTGAGGTCGTTACGCCGCCGCCGTGAATTTCCGTGCGGCGCAGACCTAGACCTCTATATTCAAAAACAATACACAATAGTCACAGTGCTGGATCCAGGGAAGGGGCTAAGCCTTCATCCCCCTCCCCACCCCAAAAAAAAAAATTCTGAGGGGAACACTTTGTTTTGTTTTATAATTTGTTAAGGTCAAATATGCTTTTTATTAAATTAGTCCCTTCCCTTCCCTTCCCAAAAAATTACATTGTTTTAGGGTAACATTTTGCCTTATTCTACATTTTATTTAGATCAAATTAGCGTTTTTAAAATTCGTCCCTCCCCCAAAATATGTGTAGATATCTATCACATCTCGATAGGCTCTATAATTTTGCTATCTAATCAGTCTATAATTTTTCTATCTAATCAGACAGTTTAGATCAAACTCTACTTGATTTTCAAGCAGATTACTCAAAATCGGCAAAATAAGTGATTATATTTATTATTGTTATTTTATCGTTAACCTTTTCTCAGAAGATCAGCGTAAATTAATTAATATTTTTAGACCGCTATAAAATGATGTACATTTTTCTCCTTGACAACAGTGCCCAACAGAGAATGCCGGCTGAATCGTAATATCATGTTTTCATGACTGTGAAAGACTGTCAAGAAAGTGCGATAATGCATCCCGAAACTAATTGAACTTTATCAGCTATTAGTGATCATTTGTAGCTAAAGATAATCATCTGTCTCTCTTAGAGAAAATAAACTAAATCATTCGATAGCAAATTTGACTAATACAATTAGCGTTGCAGTTTTTGAAAAGATAATCCAAAAGACAAACATGATCTGGACACCACATAGCTTCCTTATAGTCTATTAAATTATACGCATTGTTGATGCACTTCATAGAAACTTACTTCACAGCAAATTATACATATATACTTCAGGTTTTCCATAGACAATTGCTAAAATATAACTTTTATTTACATCAAATTAATCGCTTATTTGAGAAACCTCTGTAAGATTTAGGGATGTGGAGGCCCTGGGGAAGTAAGGAATGAAGACCTCAAATTATTTTTCAAGCAAGTTAAACAGTTTATTCGGCGACCTGTGTGGCAAGGTGTGTTTAGAGTTAACTCATAGAGGAAAGTGGAGAGCGCTTCTTCTAAGCTTCCAATACAATGTATTCGTAACAAAATTGTATTCCTCCGCGAGAGGAAGATGGAACCATTGGAGACCAAAAAAAGCAGACGAACTCTATGTAGATACATTGATTACGGCGATTGAATGACTATATTGAACTTTCTTCTTTACGAAAAACGATTGAGAAACGACAACGAAAGTAGAATTAAAAATAACGGAACTCAAAAGAACGTACAGCATGCAACTGAACAATTTTCTTTTAAAGATAATATGTTTTTCACGTATATTTAATATCGCAGGTGTTAGTTTCGTTTTCGTATTTTCAATTCGGAGACGGATTAATGATATTTTGTGGGCGTTGGCGGTTAGTTGAAATTTATATCATATTACAAATAATATTTCTTAACATTTGAATTACATTAGCTTTCAAATATAAACAAATAAAATATGCAATCGTTGCAAGACAATCAGTTGTTATATTGTATAATAATACAAATTTAAAAAAATAATTTAGGATACACATAGTTCTAAGTTAGCAATTAAACCATAAACGGTACAGATAAATGTTCCTTTTCTTCATTACTTCGCAATTAACCAAAATTATTAATCAAAATACACGGATCAAAGCAATACAAACAGAAACTGAAAACACAATTAAACAAACCATACTTTATAAATTTAAAAGGCCGATTTTCATTTTTCAACGTTTATAATACATTATGTAAGAATATCAAAGAATTTTACAACCGTTTATACAATCGAAATAATTTTTTTTGACATTCCAGATACATGAACATTACATCTGCCATACAGGTTCAACTGTAGTATGTGAAAAAAAAAAATAAATGCTAGTCCTGATGAAAGTATATTAAAAATAATTATTTAACCTGTGAAAAGTGACACTAGGCTTCTTTACATCTGACGTATTAGTGCAATCAGTAACACAACAGGCTACCATCTCTATTTTAAAACAAAGTTTTAGTAAAACAAAGCTCTATCACCATACAATAACAAGGGCTTTCCGCTAATCTTCTGGGCTCCAATCAAAAGAAAATAGTTCCGCGGCGGAAAGTTTCTGGAAACGCTATGTGCGTCGGTTGCTCCCTCCACTTTCCTCTGTGAGTTAACTCGTAGCCCAGCGGTCCTGGGTTCGATTCCGGTAGAGTAGATTTTGTTTGCACAAAAAGTAATCTCGATTCTCAAACCTAGTGCGACTTTTAACATTTTATTAACCCCCGCCCCCTCCACGTTATCTGGCAAGCACATTTGAAAATATCTTCACCGTGGCAGTTCATATGTGCAAAACTTGTCGACAAGATCGCGTAGACAAAGTAGCGTAGGCAAAGTAGCGTAGACAAAAATGCGTAGAAAATATTCTCGTACTGAGCGAAATAGAACTCTAGTGCTAAAAAATTCTCAAATCAACTCTAATAATTTAGTTTGATATTAATAACACACTGTTGAAGGATAAATAAATTTCCTTATAAAATATTTCAGACGTTTGCTAAGTATACTCGAAATATATTTATCCGCTCTTATATTAAACGAGGAATGTTTGTGTGTGTGTGGGTGTGTGTGTATGTCCGAACGATCTCGAAAACTGCTCTAAGGATTCTTTTTAAATTTCGTACCTGGGGGTTTTTTGGGCCCCTGAAACGATTGAGCTAGGTCAATTGATTGAAAAAACTCTAAAACGCTCAAAATTTAAAATTTAAAATTTTTGGACGGTAGCGCCATCTATTGAGCGTTTGAAAAACACACTTGATGCAATCTTCCTAAAAGGGACGCTCAAATAAGTTTGGAGCGGATTAAAAAATACACGGCATCGATATATAATAGTAAAAATTAATTTCGCAAAGAAATAAAATAAATGGAACTTGATATTCAGTACACAGACAAATAAATATTTTAGTAACTAGATATATTACACCATTCAGCTACATAAATTTGTTTAGAATTAAAAAGTTATTTTTATTTCAAAATATCGTCCTGGCAACCAGCGAAAGAAAAAGAGAAAAGAGTCTTTGTTGCCATCCCCGCAAGCACCTTGATGTGTAACGGCACCTTGATACGTAAATAATTTAATTATTCTTAATTCATAGTTATTAATACAAAACTATTCGTAAATCTTATGTGAAAAATTGCCTGGATTTATTACAATTATCCATTTGTAGCTAATATAAAGCTTAATGTATTTTCGCGTATATACTAAAACGATAAATATTTTTCATGTATTTTATTGATTCATATGATGCGAATTTCAAAAGTGCATAAAAGTTTCAGCTTAGCCGAATAATTTAAATGAAAATGACACCTTTTTCAGTCATACACAGTAAGAAAAAAGATCCTGTGACGTAAAGTGAAAACTCCATTTTCTTTTTTTAAATAACGGCACTAGGTTGAATTCTATTTTAACTGCCTTATTCCGCCAAGTTGACGATAAATATTTAAATGTAGTTACCCTGACGATTTTTTTTTAATGGGTCAACCGTTTATAATGAAACGATGTTCGAAACTCCGATGAAAAAATGATACGATCGATTCCTAAATTGGGCTCGCAGCCGATATTCAAATTCATTTTGCAGATGATCAGCCATCAGTTTAGTTTTCATTCACTGCAGTTGATGATTTCAACTCATTTATTTTATCATCGTATGGACAACCTTTTAAAAGTTGCGGGCAGAACTTTACGATAGTGGCCTCCTGGGCCTGACTTCAGGATGTTAGGGAAATCGCGGGCCGTATAATTCGTATTTATATGGAAGTTTGAATGTTCTATATAGGTTTTATACAGGGTTTTGACTTGTTCTGAGGGCTGGTCCAAAAGCCATGGCGGGCCCCATCCGGCCGCAAGCTGGGAGTTGTCCATATGAGGAAGCAGTAAATTGGGAGGCTGAAATCTGGTTACTTAGATTTTTTCTAATAAATTTTCAATTCTTATTTAGACGTGGATTAGACTGTGTTGTTTTGTGTTGTGTACTATCATTAAACTAAAGGATAAAGCCCTTTGTGGAGACAATTACAGCGGGCGATAGAATGTCTACACTCAGAATGTTTAATAGTTACCCACTTAAAATCAAATAACTTCATATTCAGTTTTTATTATACATCGAAATTCGAATTGTATAATCTGCAGAAACATTTCGTATTCGAAACATTTCGTTTGGTATTAACATCCTCTCCTATATCCATGCTTAATGCATAGAAAACAGTTTTATTTTTGAAAAAAAGTTAAACTGAGTAGTAATTTAGAAAAGCTATCTTAAGCGAATTGGAATCGTAATTTTTCCTCCAAAGCCTGATAACCGTGACTTCAATGTAACGTCAATGTCACTTGCAATAGATAATTCTGACACTCAAATTATTAGCTTTTTCTTAAATGAAATAGAGCTAAAAATAAAAATAATAAAAACGCTTAAAAATCAGGGAACGGGTGGATTATCAGATTTTTTCTTTCTTTTTTTTTTTTTCTTTCTTCTTTTCTTTCTTTTTTTCTTTCTTTTTTTCTTTCTTTTTTTTACATAATTATGATAATTATCAGGCTGATCAATCAGCTTTAAACATAATATAATTATAACCAACTCAAATTATTGATGCTGAATTTGAACGTCCTCAATATGGACAGATATATTTCTGAAGTAATGAAGACGCTGTTAGTGAATGCATCGCCCAAGATCTTCGCTGATACCCTCGCTGATCTGCTACAGAAGGAAAGGAGGCACCTTACGTTAAACTACTTTTTGCTCAACTCTGATGGCACCGACCATCGAATAGTTAGCATCCCTCTTCAAAACAAAGTATATGCCATTGTAACATTGAATGCCGACCAAAGCTTACCTGATAATGTATGGGTGATCCGACAGCAATGAAAATCTTTGGCAACCATGAAGATTATTGATACGTGCCAAGGCATTTACGTATTCATTATTTTACACTTAAGTAGCCTTTAGATTCTGAGCATGGCTCGGTAACCTGGTACTAATAATAAATTGTCGCGGTTTAGCACGAAATTTAACGATCCATTTTCAAAAATTGCAAACCTTGTGCGACTTTCAACATTTTATTAACGCCCCCCCCCCCCCGCTCTCCACGTTATCTGGCAAACACATTTGAAAATATCTTCACCGTAACAGTTCATATCTGCAAAACTTGTCGACAAGATCGCGTAGACAAAATAGCGTAGACAAATTCTCGTACTGAGCGAAATAACACCCTAGGGCTTAAAAATACTCAAATCAACTCTAATAATTTAGTTTGATATTAATAACGCACTGTTGAAGGATAAATAAATTTCCAAATAAAATATTTTAGAAATATAAATAACTACTTTTGTGATGCGTGTATAAAGTTATAAAATAATGAGAAAAGTTCAAGCTCCTTACTATTTTTTATACTGAAAGAAACTTTTTAAAATATGTATGTATGTACAAGTAAAAGAGCCGCAAAAATATTAACCTCACACCGGGCATCAAAAACACTAAGTACGGCCCTGCTTGAAACTCTTGGAATCCCTATCAGACTGTTACATGTTGAGCATTTCCTTATCACCTTATAACAGTGACAGTGGTCACTTAAGGAAACACGAAAGAAAAGCCATTCCGAACGCATCGATTTATTAACCACTTTCCTTCATAGTCTTAATAACAGTCGACGAGATGTGGGGGGAGACGGAGACCAGGGCTAAGGGTAAGTATCCGCAGTCCTCACGATTCGCCTGTTTGTGAACAAATTTCGAAAACAGTTGCATAACTTTCTTCTTCCTTTCTACAAACGCTATTGTAGTTTTGCAACGTTATTCACGTGCACTGGGTATTTACAACGATTTTTACTTTCTTGCAAGCAATTTTTTGCTGCTGCATTCTTTTACTAATTTCTAATATTAGTCTTAATAATTGCGATTTAACTTGAGTAGATTTTCACTGTATATGAAAAACTCTATCTGTTCTATACGTTATTTATTTAAGTAATAAAAGCCATTGCTGTCACAATTCCGGGATCGACCTATCACTAGCGGTGCATCTGCAGCCATGTTGAAATTTTGATAAAAACGACATTTTTATCTCTAACAAAAGGCAAAAACTTTTTATACAGTTCGAAAGATCTCTAAAAAATTAACCTTTATTTAACTTGTAGCTACTTTCAACTCTAAATAGCTAGCGAGATTTCACGCCTTGAAAAAGTAAACAGAGAAGCGAACGACACGATTCATTCCTTGATTCTTTGAAAAAAATCACGGAACATAATCTCTCGCGTAGATCGATTAGATGACGTCATAGAAACTCCTTTTGCATGACTAGCAATGCAGGGACAGTTTTATTTTAAAATGTTGTTTGCACAACACTTAAACACCTATTTATCGGAATTCTTTTTTACGAAATTGGTAACACTCTTTGAGATGAGAAAAACGTATTTGTTGTTCTTCGTGGAAGTCACGGTTTTTTTTTTTTTTTTTTTTTTTTTTTTTTCATTGCTCTCACCGGAAGGTTTTTAAATATTAACGGCGTGACATTTGTGAAATCGTATTTTAAAAGTGTTTGAGTGTTTTGGATTGTTTTGTTGACAGCGTTTATTTAATTTTGAATTCGTTTAACCGGATGGATTTTGATTTCAACGTTGTTGGATCGAAACTTTTCTTTTGATTGTTTTGGGACATTTGTTTTATTTTTGTCATAAATCCAATAGCGTTTGTTTAATTTTGAACTGTTTATTTCAGAGTTTTAGATTGTTTTGGGTCATTTGCTTTGTTTTTGTCGTAAATCTATAAGCGTTTGTTTAATTTTGAATACATTGTTGTGGGAAGTTTTTTTTTTTTTTACTTCTTCAAAAGTTGCCATTGCTCTCTTCATTTGAAAAAGCGCAGTGTTTTTAAACGTCAGAGGTGTTTAAATGTAGTGTTTTTGTGAAAACTTATTTTAATGGATTTTGATTTCAAAGTTGTTGGATCAGAACTTATATTTAGGTTAATTTGGTGTCGTTTATATTGTTTTTGTCTTAAATCTATAATTACTAGCCGGCAAGC
Source organism: Cheiracanthium punctorium (assembly GCA_038373885.1). Lineage (NCBI taxonomy): Eukaryota > Metazoa > Arthropoda > Arachnida > Araneae > Cheiracanthiidae > Cheiracanthium > Cheiracanthium punctorium. The sequence goes on along the minus strand of JAWZYV010001022.1, from coordinate 542,210 downwards.
CGTCCAGCATCAGTAGCCCGTGAAAATTCACTTTTAAAAAATGCCAACCAGTAAGGTAAACTTCGTACCTCTGTTAACTGTGTCAGTCAGTCTAACGATTACGTTTATGATTTTATTTTTTTAAATTGGAGTCGTGTTTCAACAACTCCACTTTGAACTTTAGAAGTAGTTGTTAGACTGACACAGTTAGCATCCCCCGCCTTCTCTTTTGTGTTCGCATTGCGGCAGGAAGACTGATTATTATACCGACGACTGGACTCTATTTGTTTTTAGTAGCTGCATAGGTATTAGCGATAAATAACTGTTAGAACACAGATATGTAGAAGGGGACATGTATCAGGTGCGGTCGTTGCACGTAGCCTGCACGAACGGGCATATTGAATTATCAGAAATTTACGATTACGGACAAAGTATTGAGCTTTCATTCAGCTGGTCGCCGAAGGCGAGTGGTCGCAGGTTGCACATTTTTTTTTCAAAGCGGACCAGGTGGTCGCCGAAGGAGTGTAGCCCGTAGGTTGCACTTTTTGGTCGCTAAGAGGCCGTCGGCGGATCAGCTGATCTCCGGATGCGTCTGCTTACCGAAACGTGTAAAAGCGGATCGTGCATTGCATAGGCTGGGCGTAAAGCGGTTGGACCAGTAGTTGCCGAAGGCGGACGGCCCGTAGGTTGCAAATTTGGTCGCGAAGAGGCGCGTGTGCCGTAGGTAGCACAAGCCAGTCGCGAAGTGGCCCGCGTGCTCTAGATTGCACATTTTGGCCGCAAAGCGGCCATCGACGGCCAAAATTGGTCGCCGAAGGCGGTTAGTTTCGAATGTTTACGTTTAGGAGGTTATGCCTCTCACTTTGTGAAAAAAATATATTGTGGGGCTAGTAAGCGCAGTAAATTCGAGGCAAGTTGTGCCAACTAATCCCGTTAATTTTTTTTAGGATATTCTCCGCTATTTTATCGTGCTTATGAATTACTCAGTGCTTTTGAATTAACCAGAGTAGGTGTTCCGCTATCAAAGACAAGGGATAAGAAAAAAGACCACATCAACTTCACCATGCTTGAAACTGATACTTTTTGATGGATCATTTGTTTCTGTAACTAGGAGCTGTAAGAAATCTAATCGAAGGACTGATAAAAACTGCCACTATCACCAAGGATGGATAAAGGGGGGCCTGAGGGAGCGACCGCCCCTCCCGAGGAAAATAGAAATTAATGTAAAACATCCTATTCTACTTCCATAAAATGACTGTGTATGTGAATCTTCGTATTAACCGCACCCACCCACAAAATTGCATTAATCCATCGCAGTTGTACACCAATAAACATCCGGCACTGCAAACACAGAGAAAAGTAGGTTCAAAACTTGCACATAAGACCTGCACAAGGAAGACACTCGATTTTATATTTGTGATAGCTGCAACTGTACATGATTTCGAGTAGGACAAATGTTATTCAGCGTGGATGTTCCATCATTATTGCATATTTTCTAGTTTACATTGTGCGGAAATACGTAATTTCTTTTTTTTAAGTTTCTTCTAAAATTACAGTTTATTCCTCCTAGGTTCATTCCTTACATCAAATACAATGAAAAGAGTTTCATTTAACTTTTTATAGAGCATTCAACAACTTACCACGTAGGTACCGGCAACTTGCCCTGCAACAGGGCTTACTTGTCTTACACCATACATGAGAGTAAAAAAAAATATTTACACAGTCTTGTGTCACTACTTTTAGTAAATCTAAATAAAAATAGAGAGCAAAATATCAATATTTAATATTCAATTTGAAAAAAATACATATTTTCACTTTTATCAACATTATTCTTAAAGTGTAATAAACAAAATAAAAAATTCAAAAGATTTTACGTTAAAATGTGTCTTTTTATTAAAGCGCGGCTGCAACTGAGTATTAAAAAGGAACATAGTTACAAATCTGAACATTATTCTGAAAATAAACAAAAATAAAGCATTCGGAATGTCTTGCATACCCTACTAATAAAATGGTAACTGTATTTTTTTTTTAAGAATGAACTCTTTTAAATTTACGAAATTGAATATCTTTAGAATGGAAAAAAAATGTGATGAAAGGTTTAAATATACATCAAATACAATGAAAAGATTTATTTTTAGGTTTGATTTTTAAATCGATCAAGTATTTGAAAACACCTAAAACAAATGAAATTAAAAGGAATTAGGCTTGTTAAATCACACAAAAAAAGATTAACTTCTTGATTAGCAAGATTATAATTACATACAAGTCGATAACAAGTTGGAAATTTTTTTAATTTTGTTTGTTGCCAGACGATAGTACGTAAACTTTGTTTCAATAAAAGAAAAAAAAAAAGTGTTTTCATTTAGAAAAACTTGTTTTTATGGTACAAAGATATTAGATAGGAAAGAAAAATTAATGGTAACTAATCTGAGAAATCAAAATTAAATAAAACAAAGAATAGTAAATATGTCCGTAGCAAAATTTATCCATTTGAGAATAATTAATTCTGTGCTTGATTATCCTCTTTAAATAGATTTGCGTGTAAGAAATGTTGGAGGGAGAAAAAAATCTCTACGTAAATTATTTTCAATTAATTAACTGTGGATAATTAGCGATAAGTTAAGGCAGCGCAGTTGTTAGTGTTCCTTTACAAATATGAAAAGCAATCGGTTAAAATAAAACAGCTTGAAAGAAGAGGAAGGGATGGCGAATTTTCCGTATTAAAAATCTGGTGTTTCTAATAATTCATTTTGGGAGTTGTTGTGGATGATTAAAAGGAAAAGGGAAAAAATACCGTGTAAAAAAAAAAGTATTATTTTGGTAGTTAATATTTGTGAAATTTATTTTTCGAACAAAACCAAAAAAGGTTAATCGCACTAATTATCAAGGGTTACTCGTAAATATGAGGGTCAGTCAAATGAAAACGAGACAGATGAAAGAAAAGTAAATAAACTATTTAATTCAAGAGTAATCGCTTTAATTGCTAATACATTTATCCCACTGTGGAATAAAACGATCAACATCTTCATGTGAAAAAAGGTTTTCTTTTGCATTTGAAGTCATAATTGTATCCAAGCGTGTAAATAGACGAATATCTCTTTAGGGGGCTTTAAAAATACGGAAATTGGTCGGGAATTGGAGTCTTTGGTCGAAACAGAATGATAGCCGTCCGTCAGCATTCCTGGTCGTTTCTATTTGCTTCGCACAAAAACGTGCACGCCTAGGTACAATTGTGGTTCAACCACAGCATTTTTCCAAGGCATCCAAACATTTTTACATGAAGAGATTGACTGTTTTGTCCCACATTGCGATAAATGCATTAATCCTTGTGCAAACATTTCCCAAAGCCGAAATAGCGTAGCCGTTGCCATCACTCTGTTTAGCTACCAGCAACATGGCGGTCGAATTAGAGCTAAAGAACAGCTAAAGAACATTTTAGCTCTGACACGCGATAGCCGATTTGATCGATCGCCATGTAGCTGATAGTTAAACAGGACCATGGCAACGGCTGCACTTTTTGGCATAAGGCAGTAGGCAGTTATCTAGCTTTTCTTCTATATTGATGTGGCAGTCATCTAGCTTTTCTTCTATACTGATGTATATTTTCATCACATTCCCCAATTCTCAGCAGATGACAATACTGATAAAAAATAATTCGGACATCTATTTTACAAATAATCGATAATTTTTACTGGAAATTATGCGCGAAATAGAAAAGAATATTCGTGTAACTATATCCTCCTTAAGTGTTTTATTGAAATCAAATTTATTTTTCGTGAATCAAATCTATCAAAATGTCAGAATTGTGTCTTCAGGTCAACGAGACTGCGCATTAAAGGATTAAAAGTTACACACAGCGATTACTTTTGAAATTATTATTATTTTATTTACTTTTTTACATCTGTCTCGTTTTCATGTCACTGACCCTTATAAAATTGACTGAGTATGGCAGGCTTGGTAAGATAAGGGAAATCAGGGAAATTCAAGGAAATCCGAAATTATTCAAATAGTTGATGTAAAAGTGCATTTCTTTGTATACTTTTATTCTTGAGTAGTTGAAGAAATTGTTTCGTTTGAATTTTCCTTTTCTCTACAAATCTTATAAATAATTTTTAAATGTGTGGCAGACATGAATATATCTTTTCTAGTGGAAATATGCTCTCTTAAGCGTTAAATTATTATCAAGTATACTTCCTGTTACCATTTCAGTGGTGTCAAATAAAATTTTGCTCAATATATTTACTATTGGAATCTAGTAGAAAATAAAGAAGGAAAATATATAAAAAGTTATGAGAGAGTAACATTGCCTAAGTAGCACTGAAAACAGGAACAATAAGTAAATTACGTAACTTGGAAAACAGAAGTAACACTGAAAACAGTAACATGTAACCGAAAACACATGATTAACTTTGAAACAAGTAACACTGAAAACAAAAACATTAAGTAAATGAAAGCGTCCCAGATAAAGTCAGTGAAAAGCGTGATAAATTTCAGGGAAACAAAAGCTTTGAAATCGGTAACTTCCCTGCCCTAGTAGCACAATTAGTCCAAAAGACGTTTAAAACACGTTTTTTAACGCCGAAAAACGTATTTCCAACGTAATTTGAACTAGTTGTGCTACATGGGAAAGGTCTATTCTTCCTCAGTTGTTCCAAGCTAGTCCGTGGTTTGCTTTCTACTTTCCAGACCCATTTTTTAGTTATCGACTGCTCTAACAACTTTTCTGCCCCACCAGAGGCCAAGCGCATAGCGCTCTGAACGGGGCGACGGAAAGTACCTGGTTCAAAACCTGGTCACGTCCGCCGACCTAACCGTTTGAAATTTTCCGTGGTTTCCTCTGAAACGTAGCGTAATTACGGATTAGGATCCCTTAGAAAGACCCCCACGGCGGGCACCCCATCGCTCGGCCGAGATCTCATGTGTAAATAATTGACCGCAATCCCAGAATACAACACAACTAACGTCTTTTCTGACCTGTTCCTAACCTCTTTCACCCAATCGTAGGACCCAGTTAACGCTCCTCCCTCAGGTTCCTCCTCAATGCGGGGCATAGTTCATGAGTTGGTTTTTCAACCGATTCGGGGAGAATCGACCCCCTGTATGGTTGCAATGGGGATTTCTGTATTATTCTCTGTAATTCACACATCAAGGTATTGCGCATCAGTTAGACTATTTGCATGCTTTTGATTTCTAAAACATTATAGCGTTTTATTCACGTTACTGTTGACATAAGAGTAGCTTGAACCAGACTTTTTGGGGCAGAAACCGCACATTCAAGAGTAAGAGTAGCGAAGTTTCTCTCGAAGTGGAATATTGGTTCTTGAACCCCTAATTCATGCATAAAGCCATTTTAAGTTATTCGTGCAACCGAAATAGAAAAGTTGATTTACTCAAGAACATTTAAAAAAAAGGAAAAGGGTGGAAAAAATCAGACTACACAGTTCCACTCTCAGAAATCGACAGAAAATTTATGAAATCGAAACATCTTAATCCTACTGCACAGTTACACTGATCACTGACTCCAGTGGCGGATTAATGCAAGTTTGTCGGGGGGGGGGGGGCGGTTAGTTAGAAGATTGACATATACATCCATTATTTTATGGAAGTAAAATAGAATATTAATTTCTTTTTTCTCGGGGGGGGGGGGCGGTCGCCCCCTCACCCACTGACTTTGCAAAGATTCCGGTTGAACCAATTCACGATAAAATGTTCACCACCAGCACTCCAAAAAGATTAGAAAGTCAATCACAAAGTCGCAATACAATCTACACCGTTTGTACGATCTGCTTGAAATTTTTCATAATTATGTATAAAAATAAAGAAAATTATCTGCGCTATTTTAAAAATATGTAAATCCACCCGTTCCCCCAATTTTCAAGCGATTTTTCGCTATTTTCAGCTCTATTTTATTTCCGAGAATAAAAAAAGTTAATCATTTGCTTGACAAAATTAAGTGTCGAGAGTGATACTGAAGTTATCAGGCTTTAAAGGGAAAATTGAAAAATCCCAATTCGTTTAAAATACTTTTTCTAGAATAACCAGTTTATTTTATTTTTATTTTATTTTATTTTCACAAATGAAATTATTTCCTCTGCATGCGACATTGATGTAAGAGAGGATGTTCCCTGCGAGACGAAATCTTTCGACTGCGAAAGGTTTTAGCACGTTTTTAAAAGAAAATGCAGTTCCGATTTCGTTATATAAAAAATTTGAATATGAAGTTATTTATTTTAAGTGCACAAAGAAAAAATATATTGAGACATATTTTTCTCGAATGTTTTTTCCTAGTGCTCGTTGTAACTGCCTCTACGTAAGGCTTCTGGTAGTTAATAATACTATATACCATCATCATACCTTTTTCATTCAAGCTTATTTTTTCAGTTCTAGTCGCAAACTCTTTATAAAACTGTGATACTCTTTTCTGAATAATTCAAACCATTTAACTATTTTCCCCCCGAAATCTTTATTATTTTATGCAGTTCACAAAACAAACACGAAATCGTCTGCATCCGGCTTTTTTATTAAGGGGGGAAAAAAAAAAAAAAAAAAAAAAAACCTTTATGTGGACGATTAGATTGGATCTCTAATCACACGTGGACGGGTGTGCGTTGCTTTCGATTTTTCAGATAAAAAAAGAATAGGGTCTGTCTGATAAAAAGTGTTTCTGTGTGGTTTGAATTTATGAATGACAAAAAGCGACTGAAACAACTGATTTTGTTACGGTACGGCCCTGTACGTGGTGCAATTTGGATCTGGTAATTTTTGTAAGTGGAAAATAATTTATTTCAATTTACTTTCTTGCTAAAATAATAATATTAATAATACAGTAAACTCTGAGAATACATCTGAGAAGTATACCTCTTAACCGGCCTCCGTTTAATCGGATCTCCGCTTTAACCGGCTGTATTTGACTTTTAAAAAAAGTTTTTTAAAAAATTCCGACAGTAAATGACACCTATTCCTATCATATCACATACAGATGGAGCAAAAGTACTGGAAAAAGGCTTTATGCTACATAGAACATAGAACAACAAGCATCAGCTTCATCCATCGATGTGATGATGCTTTAAAAGGAAAATGGCAAAACTGTGCAATAAGTTGTCGAATTTTCAGTCTTACGCAGAAAAAAAAACTACTGTTGTTTTTGAAACCTTCCTCTTAATGGTATATAAAACTTTCGTAATAAATTAAAGCATTTATTATAATGCAGTTCCATCCATTAATTATACATCTTTTTTCATTCTCCGCTTTAACCGGATTTTCGGTTAACCGGCTCAACCCCGGTCCCAATTAAGCCGGTTAAGTGGGAGTCGAGTCTACTGTAATTAAATAATTTTATGTTTCACGTATGCAAGCGGACTATTAAAACAGATTGGAAATCGGATTTCTAGTCAGTTTGCAACACCAAAGTCTATGGTTAATTATTGTTTGGACCATGACCAAAATGGCGCCAAGCTAAGCAAGTCCTTTGGTGAAATATCACCAAATTTGCCGCCAAAAATAGGTTTTTAAAACTAACCCAGCTTGGTGATATCTCATATTTTGAGAAGAATTGCAAAAATCTTATTGAAGCCTCGTATCTGAATGTCAAGTGTTTTTGTTGTTTCTAACTCCCTGTGGCAACTGCGGAGTGGTGCCAGATCCTCCATATATAGGCTTGAGCCAGATTTCTGAAATATTCAACCGGAACACCGGAATGCCCAGTGTCACGGGTGTTCAAGGGTACATTTGCCCGAACTGTGGCTGAACGCGTTTGCGCTCTCAACTGGAAGACAGAAGATGCCTGGATCAAAACCAGGTCGAGTCCGCCGACCTAACCGTTCGGAGTTTCCCGTGGTTTTCTACGAAACTTCGCGTCAATACGGGTTAGGATCCCTTAGAAAGTCCACCACGGAGGGAAATCTCCTCCCCTCGGTCCAGATTCCTGGCCGTAACACTACATTTACATTTTCTCCTCAAGGGTACACACTTTTGGCGGGTTTTTGGAGTGTTTTAGAGGATAGTTTATTCTCAATGCTATGAATAAATGGTTACTGGCTAAGAACCTGCACCAGGGGTATTCATAAATGACACAAGCATATAAATTTAAACATTTTATTTCTTACATGTTAATATTTATAAGTTGCTTAAGTAAAAAGAAACACTTTGAATGAGGAATAAAAATTAGAACAATACTTATTAGCACACCACCACTCTTTGAATAGTTCTCACTTTTTATAGAGTACAGTGAAACAAATGACAAAGTAATTATCCTTAAAAATCCATTATCCATCACAGTTCATTATTTTAGACTTTTTTGGTCATCTATAATCAAATTTAATTTTTACCGGGACGGGAAGTCAACCAGCCGGGACACCGGGATTTTGTCTGCAAACCGGGACTGTCCCGGTCAAACAGGGACGCCTGGCAAGCGTATCCATATAGGACGGCGTTGGGTGGAAGAGAGCGGCTTCCATTTAATGAGCCCCTGTGAGAGGAAGTCCGACTTCCCTCGGAATCCCCTATTTTTCAACCTATTCCAGATGAGGGGCCAATCACCTGAAATCGGCACCCCCAGAGGTATTCGTTTGAACATGGAGGACATTGAACCACGACAGATTCTACGTGCACCAGCTCCCATTAACGTACACGGTCCCACAGTTGTTCACCCTCCCAAGCACTGGCCAAGCCGAGTGCTGGGGCTGTTTTCACCGGTTGCAATGGGAATACGCGTTAGAACACCTTAAAAAGTCATCCTCCCGAGACACACCGCCATTCGGGCAGATGTCTCTATTGTAGGCTTGCCATTAGAAACGAACAAATAAACCAAGCCTAAAGAAAATAGGATGGCAAATGCAATCTTTGAGCATCAGTTATTAATTACTCTGAAAGAAATGTTGAAATGTTTGTCAAACTTCCTAACCAGGTTTCATTAACGATGGATTTTTTCTTGAAACATGCTTAGAAATAAAAATAATTAATAGTAATCATATATCTATATATTTGTAGAATCTTTGATAAAAATTTAAAAAAAAAATTGTTTGTTTGTTTGTTTGTTTGAAAACGGTAGTCGGAAACATGACCAAACATTTCAACATTATTTTTATAATTATTACTGGTGCATAAAAATTACGTTTGCGGTCATATTTTGTGCGGAGAAAATTCACTTTAAAAATCAAATGTAGGCGCGATGCTCAAACAAATCTTTCAAAACCCAGTTTGGCGATATCGGAAATATTTGGCTAGAAATCACTAAACCTTAGTATTATTGCGGTATTTTATCTTTCAAACAAAATAAGTATAAATGAAGTTCCCCGAAAATATTTATGATTTAATAGACGTGCAAGGAAATCATCTGATGTGGTGTCCACATCAGATCTTTTTTACCAATATATATCAAAGCTCATCAGTGGCGTACCCAGGAATTAGGAGGGGGGGGGCTGTGTAGCAAATTGTATGATAAGGTTCTTCCGGACTGTATCCATGGAAATCAGCGGAATTGTATAGGTGTGTTCAATAAAATATATTAGATTGAATTTGTAATTACAAATTAAAATTAATTCAACTCTTAACATAAATTATTTTTGGAGCATTATTTATTATAAGCTGTAAAAGAAATTATAATACAAAATCAAATAGACATTTTTAATTTATTAAAACAAATTTTATAATGAATAATCATGTTCATTGAAATTTTAAATTATACTTTTTTTGTATGGAATTTTCCTATTAATAATGTATATGAAATGTAAATATTTATCCAAACTAATATGAAACTAATTATCTTTAGATAGTATAAAATGAAGTCGCTTCCGCTGTCTATTCGCTTAGATCTTTTAAACTTACTTTTCAGTTCAGTTGTTCAGTGTACTATGCAGTTTTCAGCTATGGATAGAGTGATTCAAGAAGAAGATTTCTATGGTTGATACATCGCGGTACGACAATAATATGCACGTGTGTCGAAGAAAAAGACAATATTTACGCCTTCGCATAGAGACGGCCCGACGGGCGTGCGGGGCCCCAGGCGAAGCGCAAAAGCGGGGCCTCTTCTCTATCATGTCTTATGAGATAGCAATAAAATAACTCGCACCCCCCTTGGGCCGGCAATGCTTCGCAATTAGGTGTCAGGTTAAACCACACGAATTTGTATATAATCGTAATAAGCAGTTTTATTTCACGTAATCAGATTATCAAATCTTTGTAATTTGAAGAGTCAGGTGACTCACCATCTACATAGGAAAGTGTTTAAATCCGATAAAAGTAAATCAGTTTAAAACATGAAAATAACTACTTTTCTTTCAATAATTTAAGTTAAATTTAACGAGCGAAACTGACGTCATTTCAATGTCACGACTTAAAAAATGCATTAGATAGTAAAATTCACTTTACAAAGCGAAATAATTAACTTCCATCAACCGGGGCCGTCGCTATTAGCAACCGGGCCTGCTTGTTCGTTGCCAGCACGAAAATTGAGTTTATCATTGAGGCCTGTTTTCGCGATTAGCACTGTTCTATTTTATTTTATAAGTATTATAAATATTATATTATTTTATTATTTTAAAACAATTTTTTTGTAGTTTTGTCGTACTAAAGAACTTTAGATGTAGATAATCATTTTGTGAAGATTGAGAAATTTTTTTTTATGGTAATTTATCATAAAATTCGAACATTTTGCTCTGAATGTAAAGGAAGTGTAAACTTGTATAATTTATTTAGAAGTTCTAAAAATATGTATGTAAATCAAATTTAGTGAATTAATATTCATGTGCTGTTTTTAAATCATTTTCATCTGAAATCGTACTACTTGAGTAGTTTATTATACAGTAAATAAGCGTGTCTTTGTAATACTAGTTAGACGATGTTGTCTATTTAATTTTTCAGTCGAAAATGTTATTTATCAGTTAGATATGTGTATTGATTGTATGATTTAGACATGTGTAGCCAGCTTTCAGTGCAGAAGTACAGTAAATTATAAATTATTAATTTTCCGTAGGCCTCTTTGGATGACTCATCGAAATACACGCGCAGGCCCGTTACAAATAGCGAAGGCCCCGCATCAACCCATCAAATTCCCCAGAAGGGTTCCAGTGACGGCAATTTGACGTCACGGATTGTATAATTCGAAGAGATCGCACGCGTCTATCGGTGTTCTCCAGCCAGTAAAATAAAAATAAAACGTGCTTTACAACGCGATGCAGTAAACCGCACTAACCAGTGCGACTTTCAGGACGTTGTTGTATAAATAAGATTAAAACCCTTTTCTTTTCGAATTGTAGATTTCTCTCTATTCTAAAAAATAAGTAAAGGCCGCTGGCGCTGTCAAAGCTTGTGGACTTATCTCCTCCTAAACCGTGGGGATTTGAGTTTCGACTAAGGTGCCCACAGATTCGAAAAATTCCGAGGAACCTTCTAAGCTGACTTAAATTTCGAAAATCGAAATATTTTAGAAGATATTAATAAAAAACTGAAAAAATAAACATAATGGTTGCCAGATTTGGCATAAAATCATTCATTCCTTTGCAACAAAGCGTTTCCAAGTATCTAGAATCACGTGAAATTTACAAACATGAGTTAGAATTACGCCCATTTTACGCCAAAATAAAAACTATCTTTCTTCTATATTAATAAAGCAATGTGTAAAGTGTTAGTTAGTTTGTTTGAATGTGTCTCGCGTAGCTCGCAGACGGGTGATCGTAGACTTACCAAATTTTGGAGGGAAATTTTCCATGACAGTTCCTGACTCACCTCGAAGCGATTTTTTCAAAATTCGAATTATTTTAGGAGATATCGATAAAAAAACGTATTGCAAAAGGCTAACTTTTGCTTTCCGCCATTTCGTAATTGTAACCCCACAGTGGGAAAAGCGCCGTTTAAGCCTAACTAGGTTGCTACATTCGGCAAGTTTATTAAATGATTCAGACTCTTGAAGTAAAAATAAAAGAATAACGATTTTTTTTTTTTGTCTAGATTATTTGTAAGGCTGTTTCTTAATTAAAATATCGTGAGCATGGGAAATCAGAGCAGGAATGAAATGTTTTATACTCAAAAGAAAAAAAATATTATTTAGAAATTTTCTGAGACTAAAATGTGCTACTTTTTAATTTGGCGAAAAATTAAACGGTTTTGTGCGATTTTGAGGAGATTATTCTAATGCTTGGCGCAATTTATCGTAATTTATCATCTGCTGAATACACCTGAGAATAAGGTTTTGAAATTTTCATTCAGTTGGAATTGTGCATTTTTCTGTGCAGCTTTTCTCCATCTACTAATGACTATGTCATTTTATCTCTCACCCCCTTTATTGAAAATTGTATGGAAAACGTGTCCCAAAAATGCGACATAAAAGAATGCCACATAATTTTACATATATTTAAATACTATTAGTTCACAACAGCTTTAATCTATTGTTACAATATTTCGTAACCTGTAGAATAGGCATCGCCTGTTTTTTTTCTATAAATAGGTTACAATAATATGAGATAAGTAACTCAAAATGTGTTACACAAAGTTGACAATTTTCAAATAGTAAGTTCGCTTAGACAACAGGAGTTTAGAATGAGCGATGATTCGTTTTTCCAAAACAGAATAACTAATATCTTGAAAATGAAAAATAATTAAAATGCAGATTATTTTAAAGCCGGTTCGGTCCATCTGGATTATTGGCTACCAGTAGAAATATTTGGCGGCGTTCACTATGCCATTATAGCAGTTATAGTACACTTTGGATATTTGCTAGCGCGACGAGGTGGTATAATTCGTGGTGCTAAGTACGCCAATCTGCAAACGATTATATAAATGAAAATATGGATAACGTTTTTCCGGTAACCTTAAATGAAGAGTAATTATAGGTTGTGAACATGTGTCAATCGCCCAATAATGAAAAGTCGCCATGGGTGGCAAGCTAGCCTATCTGTTCCGTAGCTTTTATTAACTTTACATGTACGCAAGTCGCACAATAATGAAAAATCGCCATGGGTGGCCAATTCGCAAGGTGTCCAATAGGTTTTACATTATTAAAAATACAGCTGAAACAGATGTTCTGATTTTATTATGCTTTAGCTCCTAATTAATATAACTTTTGAATGGCAACACTAAATATCATTGTGTTTCTGAGGAGTGCAAATAATTTTTCCAGCGATTATAAGCGGAATCCGCACTCCAGTTGGAGTATAGCTCAGGACCCGTACAACACGGATTCCCATAGCAAAATATCTTCCGTGTTATGAGGGGGAGGGGGTCTACTGTAGTGTGAAGTTTAAATTTTTATGTACCCATGAAGATGCAAGAACCAAGCAATGTGTAGCTTAGCTCAGTAACATTCTATCTGATCCAATCTTCGGGTTTTGTCTGTTGAAATTATGTCTTTTTTACGAATAAGCCTATTAGGGGCCGAATGCCTCATACGAAAAGCGAGCGTAGCGAGTCTGGGGGCCATTTCCCCTAGTCGGAGTAAAAAAAAATAAACGGATGCTCTTCGGGAGGGTGTATGTGATTCATCCCACAACAGTGAATGCTTTTATTTGAGAATGTTACTGCATGTTGTGAAAGGTCCAACATCTTTTGCACACCTGAGAACTGAAGAAAGTGTTATTGACAATACTTATCAAGCAGCATGCAAAGCTAGGGGTTTCTTGGAAGATGATTCTCACTGGAAAAACACATTATCAGAAGCTGCTATGTGTAGTTCACCTAGAGATCATTGAGATATTTGTTTGCCATCATTGTAGCGTTTTGTCAAGTGGCCGACTCTGTTAGACCGACTCTGTTAGAATAAATTTCAAGAAAATATGACAAATGACATTCTGATTCGGCGATGGCGAGAATTATTTTTAGATGATGTGGAATATCACCAAAACATCTTTGATGAAGCGTTATTTGAATTGAACGAAGTAGTGCAATTACTTTCGGGTAAATCTCCAAAGGATTTTGGTCTACCAATACCAACTAATATAACTAACTCAGATTTAACAATTCCGGAGTATTATAGGTTAAAAATTCTTGCATGTAGCATAAATAGTTCTTTTACAGAAACACTTAAAATAATTCTAATACATTACGCTCTATGGGTATCTCTGTAACCACAGAACCGATTAAAAAACTTTTTCACTAATAGAAAGCTGCTCTATTCCTGATTAACATAGGCTAAAATTCATGCATATAGCATAAATATTTCTTTTACAAGAACACTCAAAAAGGTTCGCAAATACTATCGTAAACTGTCTCTGTTCGCCAAATGCGTAAAAAAAATCTAAATTTAGAGTAACTCTGCATACTCTCTTATTTTAAATGAAGTATACTACGATGCATTTTCATTTAAAATAAGTAAAAAGTAAATAATATTTAAATGCAATCTCTTTTGTCGCAAACATATTTGTTATTCACACACATGTTTCATTTCTCTCTGGACCTAATTCTAAAGCCGACGCGGACGAAGTCGCTGGTAGCAGCTAGTCTAATTATAAAATCAAATCCAATCTCCGCGCTTTTCGACTATTCGCGAAAGGCTCAGTTACCTTATCAACGGGAATTTCGATATCCATGTGAATCGATAAAAGGGCTAGACCTAAGAGCCTGGATTCTGATGTTGTAATCGGAAGATAGATTTTTAAGTCTTTTCAATGTGGGAAAAACTTCTTTCTGCGGATGCGGTGGACACTGGTAAGACAGACAAACTTTTTACTTTCCGAACATGTACCATGTAAGGAAAGTATTGTAATCATGAAAAAATTCGACTTCGAGATTTTGGTGCATTGACACGTTTTGAGGTCTTCTGAATTCATTTCTGCTATTTTTACGAGATATATGTATGTATGTATGTGTGTGTGTGTGTGTATGTGAGTGAACACGATAGCTCCTGAACGGAGCATTCGATTGAGCTCAAATTGGATATATATGTCATAAACCACCGTCGCAAGACCGGTATTGATTTTGGTGTGTATAGGACTTATAGTTTTTCTACAGGGCTACGACAAAGATTTCTTTTACATTATGGCCTATGGGGGGAATTTCTTGAAAGTGCGCTAGCGTTTAAACGGTAGATTCGATTGAGCTCAAATTGGGTATACTTGTTATAAACCACCGTTGCAAGACCGGTATTGATTTGGGTGTGTATAGGACTTATAGTTTTTCTACAAGGCTACGACAAAGATTTCTTTTACATTATGCCCTATGGGGGGAATTTCTTGAAAGTGCGCTAGCGTTTAAACGATACATTCGATTGAGCTCAAATTCTGTATACATGTTATAAACCACCATCCTAAGACCGGTATTGATTTTGGTGTGTATAGGACTTTTAGTTCTCCTAAAGGGCTACGACAAAACTTTCTTTTATGTTATGGCATAATGGCATATGGGGAGAAATTCTTGAAAGTGCGCAAGCGTTTAAACGGTGCTTTCGATTGAGTTTCAATTTGGTATATATGTTTGAATGATTCATCGATTAAAATTTATTTAAGTGCTTGGTAATGATCTTAATCGTAAGTGTTCAGAAAGTCGAGTGGAGTCACTCCAGATTTTTTTAAATGTATAAATATTTGGGTACAAGTATACTGCTAAGATTTCAATTGCAGATATTGGTTTTAATTTTTCTGCTTTCCATTTCAACTGCCACAGCTCCCATTCACCTTTTATACTGTCTCTCAATCCTGGAAGGTCATCTTGGTAAAAATGGATCGTGTTTCCAATTTTTGAATAACAACAGTTTCCTACTGAGATAAAAATCGTTCGTGAAGAACCGAAATCAAATCGTCTAAATACGGCACAAAGATGGTCCGACGATAAAACTCTTCTGGATTTTTTTGAATAACAACAGTTTCCTACTGAGATAAAAATCGTTCGTGAAGAGCCGAAATCAAATCGTCTAAATACGGCACAAAGATGGTCCGACGATAAAACTCTTCTGGATTTTGAAAGGGCACATTACCTCTGTGTTTTTGTATTCCACATATACGAGGCAAACGTTCTTCTACTTTTACGTCCTTAGCCAGTGTTTGTATTTCTTCATACAGTTGCCAAATTTTATTTCAGAAGTTTCACGATGACGTTGTATTAGATGTAAAATATTTTTTACACGGTTCCACAGCACTTACTAAATCCAACTTTTTGCTCTGGAGTTCTTCTGAAAGGTTGTACGTTAATCCAAGCGCACAACTAGTTACAAAAATTGTCACTAAAAAAGGAAATGAGCATATCTTTTGCAATAAAACAAATACCTTTCTTGTACTTTCTGAATAATTATCATTTTCTTCTATGAATTCTAATGCGGCCGAGATTAGAATTACACAATCAAAGAGTAAAACAGCCCCGTTTCTCAAAACCCATTTAGTTTTGCATAAAGTCTAATTTGCACGATGAGCAATTTGATTTCAATTCCTGTATTTTGGTTTTAAGTATTAACGCTTTGTTGACGCCCGAAAAAGTGTACATATTTCTGATATTGTTCCAAGTGGATTCTGCACGTCAGGAACTTTGGCACTATCCGATAAACATAAATTTAAACAATGCGAAACGCAGTGTACATATATTGCTTTCCTTTATTTCTTTAGGATTAGAGCTTCAACCCCTTGAAATTGACCCCTCATAGATGAAGTTCCGTCGCATCCTTGACCTCTCACTTCGCTCAAATCTAATCCGAGTTTAGCAACCGCTTCATAAATGATGTTGCTAATCCGGCTCCAGTAACATCATAAACAGGTACGAATGCAACAAAATCTTCTTTAATTGAATTGCATCTTTGTCGACACACCGGAAGCAAAGAGAAAGTTGCTCAATTTGTGAGATATCCGTTGTTTCGTCCGCCAATATGCTGTAGAAGTTACATTGCTTTATTTTTTCAATTTTTTCAGACTGAATAAGGTGAGAGTAAAGCAGTCAATCAGATAACTCATTTTGAATGCGTATACATAGTACACGTATACATAGAATTCAGGGGCGCACACAGGATTTTTGGCTGGGTGGTCCGACTTTTGCAATGGGGGGGGAGGTCCAACTTTTACGATGGGGGAGGGGAGTAAAACTTTTAGGGATGTTCCAGATTGTCAAAAATCAGTGTTGAAAGAGCTCGTTTTCATTAGATGGAATTCATCCAAACTCGTCCCATTCAGCTCCCTAAGAATACACTACACACTACAATAGGAAGGAAAGTAATAGTTGTTCAGTTTTGAGAACAAGATAGTGTTTTATGTTCGCTTTCAGTTCGTTTTTGTAAGTCTAGGAAAACTTTAAAAAAATTCTTTTTTTTATTTATTAGAACTTAAACTATTGCTACATTTTTTGGGGAATTATTTTATTTACTATAGATATAGGATAATAATCAATCGAAAAAAAAAATTATCAAAGCCGAGGACCCCCTGGACCCTCCCCTTGTGTGCCTCATTGATAGAATTGTTGCTGCTCTCAATCAGGTGTGTTTTATCAATGTCACATCACCGGAATTCGCTCGAGAACGGAGAAGCTACCGAAAATCCTCATCATAGTAAATGGGTTCATCTAATGCAACGCTTCCCGAGTCACAATGTCCGCGTAGGATAATTTGCCGTCTCCCACAGAAAGGTATTGTCTCTATAATGGGAATAAGTTTTGCACGATTATTTCTTATAATTTCCTTTTTTTCGTTCATCTAGTTGAATTGAAATTGGATCAACCCGTTTATCACAAATATCAATTATATTTTCTGCGTTCAATACTGCATTCTTGAGATACTGTGTGTTTTCGTGCTCTTGAAAAAGTTCCAAAGAATCTTTAAGGTTTGTGCACGCATCAGTCACAAACCGTCCCCATTTCTGATGTAATCCTTTGTCTACGCTGTCATGGTCATAAAAAATCACACAACATTTACAAAAACTTTATTGAATTATTAAGCATGCTCACGCATTCTTAATTATTCAATAGGTGAGCCATTCAAATTCCTTTACCCACTTTCTTTGAAATCTTCGGCTGAATTTCGGGACTTTTTCAGCCTTAAAAATATAATTTTCTGGCGGTACCCACAGAGAATTTAGTTTCTTAACTTATTCATGGTTATTTAATTTCATCCCTATGCAATTACTAATGTCGTTCAAGTCCAAGCATGAAATTTCAGAAGACGTCTGCAAAAATGAGGCTTCTTGCTCGACGCATACGGATGCCATCGCATCATTTTTAACAATTTCTTCTGCATTGGGAAGCAGGTATCGTCAGAATCTAATTTGAAAGCGGAAGCATCTTGGTTTGAAGAGACTGGACCCTTAGAATCATTATTCGAAAACACCACATCATTCTCTAATCTTTTATGTTTAATAAACTGCATTAAGGTTGTTTGCCTGCTTCTTTTCATATTAAAACTATATCCTAGCGAAGCAAATCTCAGTACAAGTTTAAATTAAGTCGGGTCACTTACGCTACTGGCACACACAAAAAATCTGCTCTTTCCTAATCTTACTCAATGAAATTCAGGTGCTGTTCTCAGGAGACAAGGTGCTTTTTTCTGCCAGGAAAGAAAGTGCTGACCTAACACTAAACAGAAAGGATGGTGTCTGTCTGGGAAAAATAAATATATATCGCATCTTTTATTTACAGAATTTTTGATGACAATTGAATTCAAGAATGATATGATAAATTTACCAAATAAAAGTGTCAGATTTCGGGGTTCCCTGGCTACGCCCCTGAAGCTTATTTATATACAGATCATCAAAAAACATAAACCTAATATACTTGTTTCGAAACGAACTTTGAAGCCATCTCGCAATTTTTGTTAAAATTAATTGTATTGTTGGATTAAACCAGAAAATGGAACATTCCAAAACTTTTCCATTGTGTTCCTCTTTTATCTTGCATTTCACTAGCGTAACATCTGTAGATTACGATATCGAGAATGTTTCTAGGGTATTGCATTTCTAAATTTCACTTTTTTTTTTTCAATAGATCTGTGGGGAAAAGTA
The DNA here is from genome assembly GCA_038373885.1 of Cheiracanthium punctorium. Classification (NCBI taxonomy): domain Eukaryota; kingdom Metazoa; phylum Arthropoda; class Arachnida; order Araneae; family Cheiracanthiidae; genus Cheiracanthium; species Cheiracanthium punctorium. The sequence goes on along the minus strand of JAWZYV010001022.1, from coordinate 523,335 downwards.
GTGTGTTTGGGGTACCTATACATTTCAGCTCTATCGTCTGAATGTTCGCTAATGCCTTTTGTAGTAATAAGCATGATACAGAAATTATTCATAGTATCAGGTTCTGAAAATGGCAAGTCTTTCGAATCTAAAAAAGGGGAGGGGGGAGGAATTTCAGCGATTTCACTGCTAGTCGAAAAAAAAAAAAAATATGTTTGTATGGTCCCATCGCTGATAAAGTGCAGTCGTTGCCATCGATCCATTTAACTACCTACAAAATGGCGGTCATTCGAATCTGACGCCACACAGCTATAGAAGTTTCCTGGCGCAGCCCTGTTTTTCGTAATTATATGAATCGATGGCACCGGCTGCACTTTTTCAGCGTTGAGCAGTCTATCCAGTTGGTCTTCTACATGGATGTGAAAATGCTTACACTTCAAAGGTTTAAGAGTTGCCAGTTGTACCCAGCACTGTATTCATTTAGTATAACAAGTGCATTCACAGTATATTCATAGTACTAGTCATGTAAAAGTCATGTTCGCCAAGGATACCATTTTTGGTAATTTAGCGCGAAGTTCGGCATAAAAGAAATAAGTCCCCGATACTGGACCCAGCTTAACGATGCCTTACATCTTTGTCGAGAAATTGCCTAACCCTACGGTTTATTTAATTAGGATATTGGTTTCTGTGTTCGTGTAAATAAAGGTGAAGTATAGTCAGAATATGCCTGGCGAGGATTTTAAAACAGTTTTAGTAGGCACTTTTAACATAGATTTCAATTTTGAAGAAGTGTTTTATGGAGCAAGAAGACCAATAAGGCACACACGCGGAATATCATGTTCATTCCAAACAGTATTTAAAAAATGTAGTTGGTATCAGTGGCGTAGTTAGATGGGGGGGCAAGGAGGGGCATCTGTCCCCGGGCGCAGCACCCGAGGGGCGCCAAATTATACATTAAAAACAATCCCCATTACATTTTGACAAATAGGAGGGGGCGTAAAAATTTCAGTAGTCCCTGGGCTCTAAAAACTCTAGCTACGCCTCTGGTTAGTATACGCCTGGCTAATATTGTAAAACAGTTTTTGTCGGCGATTAAATCTATAACCAAAGTATGTTTAATATTTATTTACTTATTTTCCATTTGTATTAATTTTTTTAACAATATACATTCCGTGCGAAGAACGGGTGCTTCAGCCAGTTACCTATATATGAATGTCGAGTTGGATGCTATTCGCAACCCTTAATCTAAAAAAAGACGGCTTGCAGCGGCTCGTGCATGAGTAACTTTAGTTCGGGCGAGAAATCTAGTTCGTTACGCATGTGTAAGGGTTGCCCAATTACAAAGGGGGCAAATTCAAAGGAAAAAACCATGGGTAAAAAAACATGGGTACCATCATTTAACTAAGGAAATCCTACACATACTTCCTTCAAATATTATAAACCAGCTGCCAAAGTGGTCGCCTTTGCCGCTCCGTACTAGGGATGGACGCGAGACGCGAGAATTCTCGCATTCTCTCGCGAGACGAGACAGGCATTTTTTTGCGAGACGAGAAAGAAAATATTTTGCGGGACGAGACGCGAGACGAGACAGAGTCTTGTCTCGCGCGAGATTTCTCGCGAGAATTCTCGCATTTTTTTCCGTCTCTCATAAATACGATCTGAAAAGCGACAATTTGCCTGAAGCCTCTACCGTTTAACTTGCGTCTCCTTCGTTTTCGGTCCTGGTATACTATCAGCACTCTACAATACGCACAAATACGTAACATTTAAAATTAGAACAGACGAGAGACATACAAAACACACAAAGGAGAGGATAAAGAAAGAGGCGGAAAAAAAAGAAAACAGAGAAGAGTTGAAAGAAATATAATAAGTAAATAGGAAAGGCGGTACGGTATGTTCAAATCTGACCACTTTTAGACGGGGCCCGGGGCATTAAGTTTGGGGGCCCCCTTACTATCCCCTTTTTTACGCATTAAGCCCCTTTACTGAACCCCCCCCTTTTTTAAGCATTTTAACCCATTTTTGACCGCTGTTGTACTCGAAAATTGCATTTCAGTTAACTGTAGTTTTTGTACTTTAATCAAATCGTATTTATCACCCCAAAAAAATATCTCTAACTTGCTCTAGTGATAGGCAATTAAGTAATACCTATATTATAGAGGAAATTCAGTTTTTCCCCACAATTACTATTTCAGTACATATGAATTTATAATTTAGATAATCGGGATATATATGGGCCCCCTTTTTCTTCAGGGGCACCGGACTACCGCCCCCCCCCCTTGCCCCTGTGATAATCGGGTTTCGGGTATATCAGAGAGAGATTAGAAGTAGAGCAACTTGCATTCGCATTAATGCTTAGTCTGAGTAGGTTGAAATATGGTCGAATATCCTTGGTTGAAATATCCTTGTACTGATATTATCCTCAAACTTTCCCGCACGTTGCGGCGTGCGTAGGGGGGGGGGGCGCCCACCCTGGTAACAACTTTCTAGGGGCGGTTAAATCCCTATTGTTGGCCTATTTTAAAGAGATTAAAATGACATTTTTTATTCTTATATATTAATATCGGACGGAAAGAAATGCAAGCAATTTTTTTAAAAACTATTTCTCTTTTCCTTTATATTATCATGTTTTCCCTTCCTTCGGCTTGCAAAACTTTTATAAATTTCTTTCCTCCCCATCATTTTATCTTGCAGTTGGGTTCCTATTCTAAAATTATCTTCGCCTGTTAGATGTCTTTTCATTTTAAAAAAAAATCCACACTGGATATACATTAGGGGGATTATGGTTTAATTTTTCTGTAAACAGGGCGACCATAACGACTGTAGTACTATCGCTAAAAATTATTGTGGAAAAGTACAAACGGATAGTCGTCAACAAATTAACTGTTCAGTAATTTAAAATATAAACAAAAAATAAGACGTCTATTAACCAACTGAGATACTATAGTGAAATCTAAAAATGCACACACGGTAATGTTATTGGAAATATTAGGCAAATAATTATAATTATCGTTAATATAATCTTGTTTTCATTAATATAAAAATTACACATATTTTAGAGACTTGAAATTGACATTAAAGTAAATAGTAGAGATTTAATAAAGACTAAAAGTGTTCTGTTTATAATTTTTCAAGGGTTATCTTACAACCAACTGAACGATAAGTACACTCATGTCCCTAAATTAAGGATAGTGAAGTTCAGGCAAAGAAAGAGAAAGAAGCAAAACAAATTTGACTTATTTGTAAAGTCTATTTATTAAACAAAAAGTAAAGAGCAAAAAAGATGCTATATGTTTGACATAATTAATAAAAATTGCAAGTTTTACTCCCTTGACCAAATTTCAAAAAAGAACCTATTTACAAAAAACAGTATAACATGGTTAGTAGGATGGTTAATACGGAGTATGTCTCCCGGACGATGCAATACAGGCCTGACAACGCCTAGGCATGCTGAGTATCAAATGATCAATCTGATCTTGGGGAATATTACACCACTCATCAAGCAATGCACTCCGAAGTTCCGGTAGACAGGTGGGAGGGGGTTGACGGGCTGCAATTCGTCGGCCAAGCATATCCCACACATGCTCTATTGGATTCAAGTCCGGTGAGTATGCTGGCCAATGCATACGGGTGATATCCTCCGATTGAAGGCATTCGTCTAAAATGTTTGCACGGTGAGGACGGGCGTTGTCATCCATAAACACAAATTCAGCACCCATGGCGCCCCGAAACAAACGTACATGTTGTTCCAGAATGACATCCCGATAGATGTGGCCTGTCATCGTTACACTCTGAACATGCAGGTCAGTTCTGGAACCAAGAATAATTCCTCCCCAAACGAGCCATCCTGCACCACCGTAACGGTGTCTTTCAATGGTGTTCTCTTGGTGGTAACGGGTACCTGGCGCTCTCCAGATGAATGTCCGGCGAGAATCAGACTCCAAACTAAACCTGGACTCGTCGGAAAACATCACACAAGACCACTGTTGCGGTGTCCACAATGCATGCTCTCTACTCCAGGTTAATCGCAGGCGACAGTGAGTTGCGGTAAGTGGAACACATCTGACAGGCCTACGAGCATATAGACCAATGTGCCCTAAGCGTCTGTACACGGTCTGCCTTGAAACTGTCGTACCGGTAGCTGAAGAGAGCTGACGAGACAGGTCTGATGCTGTACTCCGTCTGTTTCTTTTGGCAGTAACTTCCAAATAGCGGTCCTCATTCGGCGTTGTAACTCGGGGGCGACCTGTGCTGTAACGTCTACTCACATTACCATCATCTTGGAATCGTTGCCAAAGCCTGGAGATGACACTGGGCGATTCCAAGTTCCTCGGATACTTCCAGCTGGGTACGTCCACATTCCAGTCGTCCGATAATTCTGCCACGTAAAACATCATCCAAATGCCTCCTTTGTGCCATAACTATGCGGTTTTTGCACTGAAAGGCTTTCACAGCGCTTGTGAACAATTTTACTTCATTGCCACCATTCCTTATATACCCCTCTCTTACACTCTCGTCATTGTGACGTACCATCCACGCCATCTGGTGGTTTCCTGTAATTTGCATATTCTTCTTCAAGATGTGTGTGATCATTCCACAGGTGAAATTTTTATTTTAGAGATCAATTTCTGTGTGATTCTGAATTATCCTTAATTTATGGACATGAGTGTAATTCTAATTTGTGTTAATATATCCCGCAGTAATTTCAAGAGAGGAGATTACTTGAACTTAAAAAAAAAAAAATCTGTTTTGTCTCATGCAGATATGATTTTAGTAAAATATTTGCTACTTCTCGTATGAAGAGCGGGTGCGCAGCTATTTTAAAACAAACGGTTTTCCATTTCATGTAGTGTCTGAGGTATTTAATGCTACAACTTGAACAGTATGATGTAGAACTGCAGTATGATGTAGAAATAACACATTTTGAAAGTCGGCAGTTCTCTGCAAACCGCTAAGCTTTTCACTTTTCTGATCGCGAATGACACTGACGTAGTTTTTTTGAGTCATTATATTGCAATGATGCCAGGTTAATACTCATAACGCAAACTTTACATCAAAAGTCAAATAATTTTGCTTTTATTTTAGATTCCACATCACTGGAATTAATTGAAATTACTCATGTTAGGAAAATTTTCGTTTACTACAGTGCGAAGAACGGGCACGCAGCTAGTAAATAAAAATAAATACTATATTTTCGGTGTGACATTATATATACGGATTAAATCTCAATTTCTTTTACTTCAAATGCCGATATATGCTGATATAGTTATTAATATATCTACTAATGTGGCTATATGTAAGTAATTGTTATTATTAATATTAATTTTCAATAAAATCCCAATAATAAATTAGTATAAAATGGTAGCGAAATCGCAGTCCTTAATTTTACGAGACTCGCGAGACGTCTCGCGTCTCGCGCGAGACGAGACAGCAATTTCTTTGCGAGACGCGAGACGAGACACAGTGTTTGCGAGACGAGACAGAGGTTTACCACTGCGAGACGAGACGAGACTGGCCCGATTCTCGTCTCGCACGTCTCGCGTCCATCCCTACTCCGTACCTTACTGTTCTTTATACTCAATGCAGGGTTGACTTAATTTCTGGACTCATTTCAATGAAAACCATGTTTCTTTGTTTTAACAGTATTTGTCATCAAATTTACTTGGGTTAGGGTTGCTACACATTTTGGGTGTCATCATAAGAGACGATGTTGAAACAGCAAATGGATAAAATATGCTTCAGCCTAATGCATGGTGACGTTTTTTAGACGGGCGATTAATGCGCCAAGTATTCTAAATTTGATAGTTTAAAGCTGTGAAAAACTCATGCGTGGCATATGCTTGCTCCATTTGACGTAAATGAACTGTTAATTTGGATTTTCGCACGTGCATTGTTTTTATTGCACTGATGTTTACATCTAGCTGTTGCCGTTCGCAGCGTGGAAATATCGTCGATTTTGGTACCACATACGTTAGTGTATTAATAAAGATGCTTTTTTTGTTTCAGAAGTGTGATGGCCACAAGGGGGAAAAATTCGGACTGTACCATACGTGTTTCAACACTTCCTAACGGAATTTATGTATAGTTGTCAAGTATTTTCCTGGGAAGTTTTTCCTAGACATACATAATACAGAAAAAAGCTATTATAAAGCAATGGCTTTTCATGGGAGGTTAAAGCCTCCTAGTTCTTTCCTGAATCCGCCACTACAAGGCGCCCTATCAGCAACTTTTTAAAGCGGTTTTTTTTTTTTTTTATCAATGTTAAACAAAATACAAAATTTATGGTCACACTTTCGTACAAACCCTACTTCTCTCTCAAAATTTCTCGTTTTTTTTTTTTTTTTTTAATTTGCAAGAATACGTAAAAATCTCAGTACATTGAAATTTAAGAGCCCTAAAAACTCACTGGAACAGGGATGGGGAAATGGCGGCCCGCGGCCCAAACCCGGCCCGCGACATGATTGGATCCGGCCAGCTGAATTGACCGCTGGAAAAGTTAATTTTGATGTTAGCCAACTAAATCACTCGGAAATCGTGTTCAACAGAAGATTTGAAGGTTTTAAAAAGATAGAAAATGACTTGTTTCAAAGATTTTCTTCGGTATTCGCTGTAAATTGAGGGGAGATTTCATGCCGAACTTTAATTACTAATTGAACTGCAATGCAACGATTCTCTAAAGTAGCTGTTTAACAATTCATCAAAGCTTGATTTCTGCAAAAGTTTACTTAAGTCTCGATGCCCCAATTTGATAAACCATGCTGAGAAAATTATCTCGATGTTTGGGTCTTCATACATTTGCTAACAGGCGTTTTCAACAATAAATCTCCATAAAAGCGAAATGAGGAGTAAGATGACCGACGAACATCTTGAGAGCGTTTTAACGAATTACTTATGGTAACTTGGTGCCAAATTTCAACGAGATGGTTAAAGAAGAGTCAAAATTTCATTTCATTTCTCACACGGGCCCCAGTGCATCCAAACAATAAATTAAAAAATAAATCTATTTGGCCCGCCTAAGTATTTTAATTATTTTATATGGCCCTTCCCTAAACCTACTTCCCCATCTCTGCACTAGAACATTCATTTCAGTGTCTGACGAAATCACGTTTCTTAAGTTTAAGTCATTGGCAACATGTTCTAGTCACTTTCTTTAAATGGGACTATAATAATCATTGAAATAAGAAAATAATGCAGCAATATGCTCTTGCGAGGGCCTAAAAAAGTATTTCCTTCGTTTAAAATAAATCGCATTCTAGTACTAATAATATATAAATGAAGGGTCCACGGGAAGAACGATGAGAGTCCACGTTTCGTCAATGTTGAGGTTTCTACTGCATTCTGTTGTTCATGAGTGGCACTATTAAAATCCTTAATCCATAAGGGGAAAGAAAGATGATAATCCACTGAAAAAATAGCCCAAAGATACAGTTTACTGGGGAAGAACGATGAGAGTCCACTGAAAAGATAGCCCAAAGATACTGTTTACTGGAGAAGAACGATGAAAGTCCCGTGCGCCTTTCGATTTTTGGAGAATCAGCTGTATTGGACTCTCATCGTTCTTCCCGTGGACCCTTCAAATGTGATCTTTGATGGTGCCGCGAGCGTTTACCAGGGATGCCGTGGAGATAATCAAGAAAAGTCTAAGTTTTGGGGGAGCATAATCAAAAAAATTCCTCTGAACCGATATTTCACAAAAAAGTTTGCCAATCCAATGATCAAGTAGGCGAAACAAAAATATTTTAGTCAAGTTCGAGAGAGTTCGATGTCCAGTCGCCTCTATTTTACAGGAACTCCCTGAAATAAGGGGAGGGGGGGGGCAAAATTCTATATCCCTTTTCCAAGATAGTGTAATAGAAAGCCCAATAAATATAAAAGAAACAATGAAAAATGTATCCAAACTGCTTCATTCTAACCTTCATATTCATATTGCTTTAAAGGTAACCTGCCTCGAAACGTTTTCAGCCTGAGAAGGGTGCCCCGAAATATTTTTAGCCTGACAAGGGTGCCACGGGGCAAAAAAGTTTGGGAACCCCTGATCTATGGGATAATAATATAGACGAGAATTGTTTCATGGGTAAAACCTAAGTTTAGCCAAACTTTTTTTAGAATGAGCAAAACTTGCGGTGAAGATGCCGTTTTTTAACAATAGCGTTTTCCTGCATAGGTCTTCAAATGCTCCGCTGGGGGTTCCGGTGTTGTGCTTGTATAATAGCTTGGATCTGAGCTGAGCATTCGAACACCACTGTTGGGTTAAGAGCATTCGTGTGAAAAATTTCACCTCTGTGTCTTTTCAGTTATGAGAGCATACAAGTTATATCTGATTTCGATGGTGGGTTAAGCTCTTTTTTACTCAGGCAACTTGTACTTGAGTGAAAACAACTTCACACTTTTGCCCTTTTTTAAGATGCTCAGAGAGTTATTTATTTACAAAACACATTCATTCTGGAATTTACATACGTGTTTAAAATTTTGACAATCTTGCAAAATAAATTTTTCGGTTGAAGTGTTCTCAAACAAGGGGAGACCACTGCATTATCATCACTCCCTTTCTTCACAGATCCGCCACTGAGCCCATAAAAACTCCTGAGAAACTTCTACAAATGACAGTGAGATAAGATTATACGTAACGTTAACAAGTTTATTAGACGAAAAGGGAGATTTTCCTTTTTCTATTTAATGTTCTCTTTGTCAACGCAGTAAAAACTACTGCTTTCAAAAGAACTGTGTGTGAGATGCCTTAAGGACGACCCTATCGCTGCATTTCTTTCGACTATGACGGCGATAACATGACAATATCATCAAAATGATTAATGTTTCCTAGATTAAATTCGTAGTTAAAAGATGACGTCTTTCCCTCGAAGCAAACCAAGTGACTAGAAAATTAAAAATGATTAATATGAGAAACTAGAACATTCAATAACTTCAAATCAGTGCCTACCAGGTTCGGAAAAATCCATGCCCGGGGCAAGTAAAAATTCAGATCGGGCATATATATCTATACATATTTTTTTTTTCTTACAACATGCCTGATCGGACATGAAAAATATAATTTTACATTCATCTAATAAAGCAGACTTTTAGTGTTCTTAATAGTTATTGTGTTTTAGAAAAATGGTTTTGTTTCAATTTTTTAGTTAAAGAAAATTGAATTATATTTAACTCTGAATAAACATGATTAGAAATAGCAACTTTTATTCCTGATTTAAAAGAAAAAGAATGCTGTATATTCTCCCTATGTTTAATATAAAGGGGGTCCTTACTTTTGAAAGTCAAAAGTAGTGTCGTCTTACTCACTATCTGATTCCATTTTGTAAAAAAATACTTCAAATAAAGTTTTAGATCATTTCAACAATATTTAGATGCATAGCTCTGACCAACTCAACTCTTGGACAAATAGTGATTTTTTTACAAACCGCCGCCTCATACCATACTGTTCTTTATACTTAGCACAGAGCTGGTCAAATTATTTGACTCATTTCAACGAAAATCATGCTTCTTTGTTTGAAGAATATTTTTCATTAAATTTACTTAGGTTTGCTACAAATTTTGTGTGTCATCATTGAAGTTGAAGGTGGCCATGCCAAGTACTGGCATTGCAAAATGTATGAAAAGACATACGGTGTCGTTTTCCATTTATGTAAGTGCTGTAAAAATAACTTTATAGGGGGATAACGTGTTGCACAGATTCCTACATAAATATTTCTTAAATACAGCAACTGCGGGCGTTCCAGGGGCGAATCCAGAAATGACTCAAGGAGGGGGCGATTTTGTACCTGTACATGGGGGGAGGGAGGTAGAATGCGCAAAATCATTTTATAATTAATTAATATAATCAGTTATACCAGTAAATGTCATTAATTATTTTATTGATAAAATCTATATATGAGAAATGATTGCAAAGGACAGGGAGTAGTACCCGCAATACACCCCTTAGAAAAAGGCTACATAATTTTCATTATACTTTCATAATATATTTTAACAGATTACAACAGATTTTTGGACTTCGCCCAGGAGGGGGCGATCGCCCCACCGCCTTCCCCTTGGATCCGCGCCTGGGGCGTTCTCAAATTGGGTCTGTCAAAGTTAACAACCTGGTGTTCTTATTGCATGGTTACATTATTTAATACTTATCCCTGGTTGCAATATTAACAGATTTTACAATGTTTTTAAAAATATGGATAGCCATTGTAAATTTCATGCCTTCTGTGTAGATTCGACGTACTTCACTTATTTTCCTGCTCATAATGTTATGCAGTAGACACCGGTTATAACGTACTCTCACGGACCTAAAAAAGTAGTACGTTATAGTCGAAGTACGTTATAAGCAGTACCGCCGGTAAGATTCATTATTACACAAAAAAAGAAAGTGGGCTCATAATTTCACTGTATATATGTGCTTTAAACAGGTCTGATTTTTTTAAATTTAAATTAAACAGATAAAATTCTTTATTACTTAGAATTTTTTTTCAGATAAATATATGCAATGAGAGAGAAATAAGAAATTAATGCGGCATTCAAAAAATCGTGATAATGTTTTTGCTGTATTTAATGCGTCGGATATATGCTTGGTATAGGCTCCTCTGTTTCTATCATCAGAATCATTATAGATAGGGCTTTGCAGGAGGCATTTAACATTGATAAATGACAAATAAAAAACAGGGTCTTGTTCTTAGCCCTACCTACCAGGCGAAAAAGATAAAAGATAGCTCCCTTCATTCATACACAGTTCATCTCGCTAGAGAAACTGAAAACTGACAACGAGTGTTTTTGTAGGTACTGAAATTTCCGAGGACAAGAAAATAAAATTGTTAAGAAAAGCAAAATTTTAATTTTGGCTTTGGTATAAAAAGTACGTTATAGCCGAAGTACGTACTTTTGTTAAGTACGTTTTAACCGAAGTTCAATAACATTATAAATATAGGACTTCAATCGGGACCTAGTTTCTAGGTACGTTATAACCGATAATACGTTATATCCCAGGTCCGTTATAACCGATGCGCACTGTAGTTAACACAATAATGTGTTGAAATGTGCCAAGGCTATCAACCTCGTATCCGTATCTACTTTTTATGTTTGTTACTTCTTTTATTAAATGGCAAGAGGTGCAAATAATTTAACTTGGCAAAGTTAGCGATGAGTGAGGCTATCTTAACGGAAAAGTACCGGCTAATGTTTACATCTAGTTCACAGCGTAAAAATATCGTCGATTTCGGTACCGCATATGTTAGAGTATAGGTTATGTTTACTTTAATATTTCGTTTATTTAATGGCAAGAGGTACTAATAATTTAACTTCGCGGAACTGACGATGATTAATGTTTTTTTTTTTTTTTTTTTTTTTTTTTTTTTTTTTGGAACACATATTTTTGGGATTGATATGCTTGGTTTGAAGAACCCGCTTATAAATCCTAGAATAATCATCACGGACTACAGTAATACTTAAAGGAAAAACGGAAATGCTCTCGCAAATGTTTACATTTAGTTGTTGCCGTTCCCAGCAAAGAAATATATCGTCGATTTTGGTACCGCATACGTTAGCGTATTATATAAGTAGATTTTAATTTTATTAATTACCTCTGAAGTGCTATTTCGTTCACGCAGGTATTTTCTGGCGACAAAGTTTGTGGACAGATTTGGGACGACACACTTCCATCGCATCTTTCAATGGGATAACGGAGCATTCGATTGAGCTCACATTTGGTATATATATATGATACGTCAGATATTCCAGTAAAGTTCCTGAGTTAAGGCGGGTAAAACGGTTTATTGAAATCTTTAAGTTACAATATAGAGTGAGAAGAGGGGAAGAGAGACGGGTACGAAAATCCGCGTGGATTAGCGGCAGAAGTCTCTCGATTGTCGAGGTGCGGGCGTATTTACGCTCACTATACCACGTGGTTTGCTAAGACATAACTCCGCCTCTCTCTTATCTCTAATCGAATTACATATATTTATTAACATGACCTGCATCCGGGGTTACAAAGGCGTGGGAACACGTGTGCTCTGAAAAGAACACAGAATCGACGATCTGGTGTCGGGCAATTAACTAAAGAAATAAAACATAGCTCCAGAACGCGCGTGGCAAGTATGACAGGAAAGCAAAAATTACAGTGAAAGTACCTGCTTGAACAATACCCAAACTAGTAAAACCCAAAACTACCTTTTTATACATTACATATATATATCACAGACCACCGGCACATGAAGGGTATTGATTTTAGTGTGCATAGAGGACTTATAGTTTTTTTTACAGGGCTACAAAAAATATTTCATATACCTTAAACCCTATGGAGAGAAATACTTAAAAATACGGAGTGCACAGAGCTCAAATTTGGTATATATTATAGACTACCGTCGAATAACTGTTAATGATTTTGGTGTGGACAGGATTTATAGTTGTTTTACAGGGCAACAAAAAAGTATATCTCATAAATTACGGCCTATGGAGAGAAATACTTATAAGTGCCAGATAGCGCAGGGGGAGGGATTTTGAAAGTTTCCAATGTTTGCAATTTTTGATGATTCATCGCCAAATTTGGGGGGGGGGGGGGAATCCTCAAAACTGAACCAAGTTTGGTGATGTCTTCCAAATTTGGCTAGAAACTGCCAAACGTGACAGTTTCTTACAAAGGAGAAGTACAGATAAAATATGTCCACCGAAGATTGTAAAATAGTTTTAGTAGGCAATTTTAGTATAGATTTCAATTCCATGGAAGTGATTGATGGAGCAGGGAAGACAAATACGGTACACTCATGGACTATGATACACTTTCCAAACAGTATTTATAAAGGTAAAGTATAGTTAGAATGTGCCGTGACGATGATTGTAAAGCAGTTTCAGTAGGCTATTTTAATATACAGGGTGATTCAGAATTCATCATCAATATTTGGTGGGGAGGCACATCTATTTATAATTTATATACAGCAGATGACAACATCAAAATATTTTTAGCTTAATTTGGAGATAGTTTATTTCTAAATATAGATGGTAGCAGTACTCAAACACGTGTATTGGTGATATGCATTGTGCAATCGTAAAGCTCACTTTTTTTACTTATGTTCAAACAAAACTTTACAAATATTCATTTTACGAAGTAAGTTTAATAAAATTATAATTTAGTGCTTAAAATATATATTTTTAATGATTCCCTGCTTATTACAAAACACACATTCAGTCACAATAACTCTGAATGTTGGCTTTTCGCAGAAAATTAATTTTTTTTCTTTCGCACTTAAAAAAATGCCCAAAACCTTAAAATGAATGCATATATTGTACATGCACTTATTTTTATACAATTTTCCGGGGAGGAAAATAATAATAGGCACTTTTATGACCAAATATATTGAAAATAATAAAACCATTTAGGCGTTAAGTTTTTATTCTTTAAAGACTGAATATTTGGTGAGGAGGCACATCTATTTATAATTTATATACAGCAGATGACAACATCAAAATATTTTTAGCTTACCTTTCAAATAATTTAAAACATTTTGTGTAAAATATCTCAAGTAAAGGATGGTATTTTTTCTAAGTAGAATAATTGATATAATAATTAATAAAAAATTCGGATGAAACATTCATTATCGTATAACCTTCAAATGTTTTTGGGGGATATAATAATCTTAAATGTGATGAAGTATTTTGTGAGTTTCTTTGTGGAGCAAGAGTATCAGATTACTTTTTTTTGTTTTGTTTTCAGTTTGCTTTCGGTTATGGTTTCCCGGATCCCCCGACCGTTGTCTTTGTGCTAAGGTCCTCCGTTCTAATTCTTTTACCTGAACGAACTTACTGACATTTGCGACTTTGGCCTGTGTGGAACGGCCAAAAGCAATTCTTTTATACTTTAACCCTTTAAAGAGCAGTGATCCTGCTCTGGGAACACCAAACTCTGACGTTTCGACTGTTGCCAATCACGAAGAATAGATTTGATTTCTTTAAAAATAGTTGCGGGTGACATAGCTCCACGAGAATCCTTTACTTTTTAGCACGTCATTTCCCGTAAAAAAAAAAAAAAAATGTCACGATTATTTTTAACAGCACGGACATCTGCTGAAAAATGGAAAAGTGCGAGAACAGCCAGATAGATTGCCCAATGCTGAAAAAAGGGCAGCCGTTGCCATCGCTCGACTTAACGACCAGCAGGATGGAGAACGAACGAAACGTTCATCGCGTGCCACAGATCTAGAGACCCTTTTTTTTTTAGCACAGCCATCTGTCGTCAAAAAAGGGTCTCTAGATCTGTGGCACGCGATGAACGTTTCGATGGTCCCCCATCTTGCTGGTAGTTAGGTCGAGCGATGGCAACGGCTGCCCTTTTTCCAGCATTAGGAAAAGGTTGCGCCTCAAAGGGTTAACGCGGATAATTTCCGTGATTATTATAATAATAATGGGTTCTAACACGCATTCACGTTACCGTTACATCTGGAGAAAACCGACCAAAACTCTAGGCCGTTAAATCGACAGGCCCGAACCTGGTACCTTCACATTTCAGCTGTCTACCTTATCAACTCGGTCATGGTGGAGCAGTGATGTCTTTTCAATGGAGCGCGTTTTTTTTTCCTACTTTCCGACGGACCTCGGCTCTCGGGGAAAATGCAGAAACTCGACTCGCTTTCCAGAGTAAATCTTCAGAAATAGCCACAGATATTTCCTGTATATTGAGTCATTTTGAAAAGTTTGATGACAAGTTCATTAAAAAATTCATTCGATTTGTCACTGTAAGAAACCTCTCAAATGATCGGAACCGACAGGCCTCAGCCCAATGTTGTAATCCGGTCCGTGTCCTGACTCTGTTCTTTCATTTTGGCACTTTGTTTTCTTTCTACATTTTGTTCCTTTCTGCATTCATTCTTTAAAAAATCTGGAAGGACACCACTCGACTTTCCGAACACTTACGATTAATATAATTACCAAGCATTTAAATAAATTTTAATCGATGGATAATTCAGCGAAAATTCTTAGTTTTTTTTTTTCCCAACTTGAGCTCAATCGAATGTACCGTTTAAACGCTAGCGCATTTTCAAGAATTTTCCCCCATAGGCTATAATGTAAAAGAAATCTTTGCCGTAGCCCCGTAAAAAAACTGTAAGTCCTATACACACCAAAATCAATACCGGTCTTACGATGGTGGTTTATAACATAAATACCCAATTTGAGCTCAATCGAATGTACTGTTTGAACGCTAGCGCACTTTCAAGAATTTCCACCCGTAGGGCATAATGTAAAAGAAATCTTTGTCGTAGCCCTGTAGAAAAACTATAAGTCCTATACACACCCAAATCAATACCGGTCTTGCGACGGTAGTTTATAACATACATACCCAATTTGAGTTCAATCGAATGCACCGTTTAGGAGCTGTCGTGTTCACTCACACACACACACACACACGCATACATACATCTCGTAAAAATAGCATAAATGAATTCAGAAGACCTCAAAACGTGTCAATACACCAAAATCTCGAAGTCTAATTTTTTCATGATTACAATACTTTCCTTACATGGTACATGTTCGGAAAGTAATAAAGAGAAACTTTTAACAGTATCAGTAAGGAATACAATTTTTAAAGGCCATAGATGGGTGGTCTAGGGATCAGACTCCCCTCCTCCGAATTGCTATTTTTATCAACAAAATGATAATGATGAATTTTTTTGAAAAATTCTCAAGCTCAATCGAAATTTTTCAAGTTAAAAGCGCGGGGCCCGTAGCGTTTGCTATTTCTGCTGTATGGCTAATCCGGTCACGATGGGTGTTCCGCTATGGGCAGCTAAGACGGTAACATGCAAGCCCCCACGTTATCTGGGAAACACATTTCAGAAGATCTTCACCGTGACAATTCATAACAAAGCTTGCTTTAGCGAAATAGCACCCTAGTGCTAAAAAAGCTTTCTGGGTGCGTCACTACACTAAGGGCTCCTTGATTTCATTTGCTACAGGCGCAATAATCCGTCACTGGTGATAAGCTCCATAAAATACGCGGTTCTTCAACTATTGCTCTGCTTCTGACAAAGAGATGGCTCATGTTCTAACGTTTAAATCATAAATAAGTTTTTAAAAGTTTATTTCTCTTTAATAGCAGCAATCGATTATCATAAAAAATCCCTCAGAGTAACAGGAAACAAAAGAAAAGTATGCTGAGTGTCCAACAACAACAATACTTAGAAAAGTATGCCCTGCTTTCATTAATGGATTTACTTGCGGTTCCGTAAAATCGCGCGCGGACAGCGAACCTTTCAAAACAAACGGCAAGCAAAGGCGGAGAAACAGAGCGAGACAACTGCGGCACGACACGGCCAGTATGAACGCAGCTTTAAACTATAGAGCTTTTCAACCTACATCCAGGGCCGATCCTAGCTCGGGCACGATGGTGCACAGTACGTGGGCTCCCAAGTTTTAAAGGCGGTGAATAGAAAATTTAAAGCCTAAGGTTTGTATAAAAAAGCAGCCCATTTGGATTTGCACGTGGGCGGCCGCCAGCCTAATATCATAGCAACCCAGTCCGGCAACACTTTTTCCCCATAGATATAGGAATAGTATATCTATGTTTTTCCCAGGACACACTAACGTTCATTTGAGAATGGTGATTGGCGGAATACGCTGCTTCTTTGTACTTCTAAATATCCGAGTTGTCCTGCAAAAAACTGCCCTGACGTCAAGTCGAAATATTATGCGCATGAGCAGTTGCGGGTTGCGGGATCAGACGCAGGCCAGAGTGCCTAGTCTGCCCTCTCATCATAATCTGTGTTCCGGAATGTGTTTTATCAATAAAAGCAGGAGTAAAAGTTTTGGTTTCGGAGTCACGTGGTCTGATGCATTGTTGTTAAACAGTATATGGTGCTTTCGTCAAAGTTTCGTTTCGGCGTAAGCAGGAAGTGTTTGTTCCATTCAAAAATTGATACGCCTCTATTTTCCCAAAGTAGTTACGCCGATTGCAAAAATGGATGGTTTTTTTACAAGTATCTGCGTCTAAATTTTGTAAAAAATGAGCTGAGATTGTTAATGTCTTTCGAATATGTCTTTTTGAGGTGACTCCATCTTATTTCTATTTGGCCTACTTGTTAGAAAATGAAATTTTAAATCATAAAGAGGCTTATTTTTATTGCTATGCAAGTCAACTTTCGATCCTGCTACAGTTCCTTAAAGTTCCTATATATTACTTAATGTAGTTTATGTACCTACCAAAGGTAATTTTTATTTTCTTGTGATCACTTTTATTTTATTTATGAATGCTATGTATATTTTTATCATATCAGCCACGTATTTGATTTTGTTTAATTGTTATATGGTGTAATTACTTTCAAACTGATGGTATTGGTGTATTTTTTCTTATGAAGTTGGACAATATGAAATCATCAGACTGATGGTAAAAAATTTCGATACTTACATCCGACTATCGATCCAGGGCCGTAGCGCTATGGACGGCTTACCACCCCACCCCCCTCCCACAGAGCAAAGTTAATAGTATGTCTGTGAACTTCCTGCCAACCAATCTTTTTTTTTTTTTTTTTTTTTTTAATTACAATACAGAACTTGTTATCCGGAATGGTTGGGGACCGGGTGTATTCTGGGTAACTGGGTTGGGGATTAACATGACATCTACTGATTTGATTGGTAGCATAAATGTTTAATTCTAATCAAAATAGAGAGTAACCTTAATTGTTAATATGCTAGAAAAATAATATAAAAAACTCTAATGTGATCCAGATAAATAATAATCATTTAGAGAGGAAGTAGTAAATATATGATAACTTCTGGAAAACTTAGTCACACACTAAAAAATAAATAAAATGCCTTACCAGATTGCTTACTTTATAAATTCTAGCTGTAGAACTCAAAATAAAAAAACAAAAACATTAGAAATTTTAAAAAATCAGTTTTTGCTTTTCTATTGGAAAAAAATAGGAATTTAATTGATTGAAAATGATTCTGGATAACTGGTTTCCGGATAAGAGGTTCCATACTGGTTTAACCAAATATCCCTCACATTTACCATTTACATTCACTAATTTTAATAATATGCTATATATTACCTGTCATAATTGTATAAAAATCAACTATAAGCATACTGATCAATATAATAAAATTTCATTACTTTTTTCAGGAAAATGTCTACGTCTGATGTATCTGTAGACTTCATTACTTCTTCGCAGGCACCAAAACATGTTCTATCTGTTGGACACAAATTAGCCTACAGTGTTGGTCACATTTTAAATGATTTGTGTGCATCTCTGTGGTTCACATACCTTTTAATATTCCAGCATTCAGTCCTGAAATTTGGTAATGTAACGGCTGGAAATCTGTTGCTTTTAGGACAAGTGATAGATGGATTATCTACTCCATTTGTTGGTTATGAATCAGACAAACCCAACAATTTATGGCTGTGTAAATATGGTAGAAGAAAAGCATGGCATTTGGTTGGTAAGTTTTGTAACATTTTATCTAATCTGTAACGTATCTATTCCTAATGTACGTTTAATTGGAGTTTTAAATAAAAACTTTTTGTAATGTTATTTGTTTCTAACTATAATATTCGATTTTTTTAATCTTTTGAGTCAAAATTTGGTTGTTTTTGAAATAGTTTCTGTAAACAGAATTACTGTGGTGTCAGTGCTGTAAAAATTGGATGACGTGGGGGGGGGGGGCAAATGCCCGTGGTTTCTATCCTCTTGGACCTCAAAATCAGTATAATCAGTATACCTTTTCTATCATACTCACAGAAAAAAAAATTGTTGTTAGTTCCCTATATTTAACATTATTACTTATTGGAGGGAGGAGGGGCTGATGATTATAAGACAAAATTTTGCTTTTCTTAGTTTAAATAATAAACATTTATGTCTCTGAGCTACTTTTATTTTCTTGTCCATCCATATTTGTTCTTGTGTAGTGTTTTATATAATATTTATTAAAAATGTTTTTAAAAATTGCATTACTGCATATAGTAGTCTTCCTTATCCGACATAAAGGGGTTGACATAATGTCGGATAAGCGAAAGTGTCAGATGATAGGGAGGAGTCAAGAAAAAGCTTCGTAAACATTAAGCTACATTATATTTTGGAACATAGTACATACATACATGGGCGCCCATAGGAATTTTTCTAGGGGGGGGGGGGGGGCAAACTCTAAAAAAAATTTCTAGAGAGGGGCAAATTTCAAACTTTTAACAAATTTAGTTCTGGTTTTGCCATTTGTATACATCATGAGACATTAACCTAAAACTCTAGGGGGGGGGGGCAAGTGCCCTACCTTTCCCCCCCTTATGGGCGCCCATACATACATACATATGTTATATTATGCAATACTATCTTGTAACACAATCATGCTATGCAAATATAGGAAAACAATGGAAAAAATTAATTGTGAAAACGGACCTTCAGTACAAAATAATCTATTGTCTGAATTTATGAGTGCTATATGTTACACTTAAAGTTCAGTCCTGCGAGGATTTGAAAAAATTTATTATGATTGTTTGTTTTCCTTATGCAGTGGCGTAGTAGCCAAAGGGGGATGGGGGGTCATAACGCCGCCCCCCCCCCCCCTCCATGAGGAATTTTTTGCTACACAAAAATATATATTCTTCCTTCCCTTATCACATACGCGTATACATATATGTGACTTGCAGTAGTTGTAAACTCTCCATGAAAAATTTCTGGTTACGCCACTGTCCTGATGAGTGCCGTTTCTTCGCTGCCAAATCTCACCATCTTTTGCAGCATCATTATTTAAATTCCTGTAGCTTCTTGTTGCTCAATGTATTGAATTGCAGTCTTTAGAGCCTTTAACTCAATTTGTCAATCATGTCTCGCTCTTCATAAATTTCATCTATCACTGTAGACAGCAGCTTCCCACGGTAGTTCTTTTTAATCACTCGATGCCTTTTATTCGACGTCAGATAAATGAAGGTCGGATAAGCGAAACTCTATTGTATTTTTTTAAAAATGTCCTCCTATGTAGGAATTTTCTGTCAGAAAGTCCCATTTCTCCCCTCTTGCAGTCGTATTATTTGTTTTGTATGTACTTCATGCTTCGCCTTCAAATTACAGTCAAAGAAAGAAAATTGGTCAGAACAGAACACAAGTGAGACAGAGATTGAGTTTTTTTAGGTAAACCCACTTTGCCACATGAAGGGGGGGGGGGGTGAGATTTCAAATAACAGCAGATGTTCATCCAATAAGTTAAATTAAACCCCTTATTAATAGGAAAGTAATTTCCCCATCATAGCTAGTACTAATAGTACCAGCTAAAATATACCAATATTTTAAAATACGGTATTTTGTGAAGCAGATACTCCAGGAAAAATTGTGCAAATATAAAAAACACTCTTCACCCTCTCCTATTACTAATACTTATGTTGGTTTTTCCCAAAAAGTCTCTTTTTCCCCCTCCTAATAGTGGTATTATTTGTTTTGTACATACTTCATACTTCACCTTCAAATTACAGACAAATAAAGGAAATCGGTCAGAACAGAATAGAAGTGAGGCAGAGATTGATTCTTTTAGTTAAACCCACTTTGCCACATGAAAGGAGGTGGCGGGGGAATTACAAATAACAGCAGATGTTCATCCGATAGGTTAAATTAAACCCTTTATTAATGGGAAAGTAATTTTCCAGTTAGCTTTTACCGAATATGCCAATATTTTAAAATACTGCTTTTTGTGAAGCAAATACTCTAGGAAATGATATGCAAATATAAAAACACTCTCCCCTCTCTCTGATTACAAATACTTATATTGGTCAGCCCTCGCCCCTCGAACCTAATTCAGAGCCATACCTAGCCTTTCATCTTGGTTACGACTCTCCACTACAAGTCTGTTTGCAGCACTGAACAACACTCATGGCAGGTTCAGAAAGTATTACAGTACAAGCAAGGATGTATTTAGTGGGGGGGGGGGGGGGGCTGCAGGTTTGGACCCTCCCTGAAATTTTTATTTTTGTTTGCAAAATGACAATGATGAATTCTGTTTTTAAAAAATTCTAGCTTTTC
The DNA here is from genome assembly GCA_038373885.1 of Cheiracanthium punctorium. Taxonomy (NCBI): domain Eukaryota; kingdom Metazoa; phylum Arthropoda; class Arachnida; order Araneae; family Cheiracanthiidae; genus Cheiracanthium; species Cheiracanthium punctorium. Next base: position 502,375 of record JAWZYV010001022.1, on the reverse strand, counting down.
CATCGTTTGGATTCCCTCCAAAATTTTTTTATTGGATTACGTCCCTGAGTGCAAAACAAATTTCTTATTTCATATATAAAATGCAGTTATTAGGCAAGTTGGAGTGTTTAGGCTGATTAATTTTATTTTTTACCAACTATGCGAAAAATTCCAGAGCTGGGAATTGAACCCAGGCCTGGAATTTTTCGCATAGTTGGTAAAAAATAAAATTAATCAGCCTAAACACTCCAACTTGCCTAATAACTTGAAAGGTTGATAGAATCCCTTTCTAAAATATGTAAAATGCAGTTTTTAATAATAAATGACTCACGTCTTGAGTAATAAAAAAAATTTCTCAACACAACAAAATGTCCTCTCAACACTGTCTCCATTAGACGCTTGAATGTAGCCGGTGCGTTACAGACTCCAAAAGGCATAACTTTGAATTGCCATAATCCTTGTCCAGTAGTGAACATGATCTTTTCACAATCGTTGGGATGAATTTCTACTTGCAGTAGACACTCTTGAGATCCAGATTGAAGAAAGATTCATTTCCTGATAAAGTGTCCAAAGTGTCGTCTATCCTGGGAAGAGGGTAGCTGTCTTTCTTGGTAATGTCATTCAGACGTCTATAGTCAACACAGAACCGGGTGGAACCATCCTTCTTTCAGACCAAAACAATTGAAACCCCTGCTGCAGATAAGTTGAAAAAAAAGAGTTTATCATGTTAAAAAAAAAAATCTTCATTGAACAAAAACAATGTTGTCTTTGAATTGAAATTTTTTATGTTGGTGAGGCTGGGACTTAGAAATAGTGTCTTTAAAAAGAGATTTTCATTAAACAGAGAGTCAACTGTATATACACTGCTACTTTTTTAAATTTCAGTTCATGTGAAAATTTACAACAAAACATTCTTTTAAACGTCCCTAATCAGCTGCCTTAGGCCCCCTCACCCCCCAGATCTGCCACTGCAGCAAAGTCATACAGAATAGGGGGGACTGGAAGATAAATGAAAGGATTGTACTGATTAAGAAAAGTACCTTGCCCAGGTGGTGTAGTGGCTTAAGAACCATTCTATCATGCCTTGGTCTCAGGTTCAAATCCCGGCTTCGTCATGGATGCTAATGTGTCTGTCCCTTCATAAGGGGTAACGCTGGCTACCCATTGAGTGCTCCCTTAATAAAAATGGCCAGTAATTTCGGGCCTTAGTAGTGGCAAAATGCTTAATGACCAAGTGCCTGCCCATCGGGGAAAAAAAAGTACCTTTTTATGTGTGTTAATTTACACGGTTTTATTTATATCATTTTTAATGAATGCTCATGATTTTCTTTCAGGTACTATTTGTGTTATTTGCAGCTTTCCATTTATATTTATGGAGTGCATCAGTTGTTCAAAATCTTCAGAAAATGCTCAGTTTTTCTACTATGGGGCATTTATAGCCATATTTCAGTTTGGTTGGGCTGCTGTTCAAGTGTCACACCTTTCTCTAATACCAGAACTAACACCTGTTTCATCTGAAAGAGTCGAACTTAATTCCCTTAGGTTAGTTTTTTAAGGTTATCTCAGTTTGTATTTATTTATTTTGAACTCTGTAGGCACACTTGTTTGGTGGCTCTTCATTAATAAACAATATCCTTGTTATTGTAAATAATATTCTTAAAAAGAGAGAGAGAGAGGTCAGGCGTGTAGATAGGAAAATTTTTCAGGGGGGGATATGCACCTGGAAAATTTTTCGGGGAGGACATGGACTTATATGTGTACAAATAGATGGAATTTCATCACTAATCCAAAATTTTCGGGGGGGGGGGATATATCCCGAAATTCCCCCCCCCCTGGCTACGCCCCTGAGAGAGGTTATACATTAAAATAAAGACATGTAGATGTGTATCATTCCATGGCAATAAAAAATTGAAAATGTAATTCATTTATTCAAAAATGAAGTTATCTAATTTTTTAAGTTTTACAGCATGCATGAAAGATTCATAAATTAAAAAAAATAAAAAAAAAAACTTTGATATACAAATCATATGGTGGTTATTTTAGCCATTTAAAATCTTTGACTAACGTAACTTGTGGTAACTAACCCTTTATCAACCAAATTAAGATTCTCCAAGAATGTCAACTTGAAACTGTTTTTTTTTTTTCTTTCTTCTTGTTCCCTCTTGTTTTAATTAGACAATGAATGATCAACATGATTAATGTGATATAAAAGAGAATTGAGAAAAAGTTAATAAATACTTCTTATACAGGGTGTCCCAAAAAGGTGGTAGTGGGCTTTAATTCTTTATCTATTACAGATAAGTAGGCAATGTAAATTTTAAAAAATGTTCAAAATAAATTGTGAAATAAGACTTTATTAAGAAAAAATTCCTCTTGTTCATTTTCAAAAAGTTACACTTTTTAAATTTTTATTTGACCACCATACAAAACAATTCCCAGTTACTAAAATATGCCTGATGCGTTAATGTGGTGACATACAAAATTTGAGGATTATACCTTAAAAAGTGTGAGAGATATGCACCATGGCAGAAACAGAGTGATAGTGTCGCAGAAACAGAATGATCCTCTGCAGACAAATTGTCAGAGTTAAAAAATGTGCTGTAGACCACTTTCATCTAAAGGTAATTTTCTATTAACAATGTTTAAATGCACCCACATCTTTGTGTGTACATTAGAGATGAGTTCGGGCTCATTTTTTGAAGCCCGAGCCCGAGGACTTTTAATCCGAGCACGCCCGAGCCCGAGCAATATTATTAAATTTGGAGCCCGAGCCCGAAATTTCAGCTAAAGACAAATAAATTTAACTACTTCATTAATAGGATACAATAAATTTTGGAGCTTCACACACCTTCTAGTCCCCCGTGCCGCTAATTTTAATCCGTAATATTTCCGTCTATTTATCCCATGAATCACTTTTTAAAATCTGTTTCAAGGAGTATGTTCAACAAAGGAGAAATTTTTCACGAGCCCGAGCCCGAACGCAGTCGTGAATTACAGAGCCCGAGCCCGAACGCAGTCGTGAATTACAGAGCCCGAGTCGGGAGCTGAGCCCGTCTCATCTCTAGTGTACATGCATGCATAAATATATATTGTGCGGAAGAAAAATTTTTGTATTTCTGCATCTTGTCGCAGAAAGCATGACAGAATTCTGCCACTGAGGAGATATGAAGATAAATATAACGTTGACTTAAACCACTTTTCAGTGGCTATGTGTACAGAAAAAATCCCATTTTAAATAAGTCCAAAGGAACAGCAAAATCATTTTGCTAAAATTAAATTTTGTTACAGCAGGAATTGTGCTGATGTTTGTCTTTTACCCACTTTTTTTAAAAGACCATTTTCTTTCTAATTATCAGGTTCCAATTTTATTAGACCTAGGTATAGTTTGTTTAGTACATAGTAGTCTTACTTCTCGGCTTTTTTTCGGGATATATTGCAACCATCTACCAAGCTCGGTCTAATGTGATAACAAAAAAATGGCCCAGGAACAAGGCCTCTTTAAGTGCGGGGCCTTAGGCGATCACCTACATTTGCACCCCCTTGGGCTGGCCCTGCCAGGGGCCAGAATTCTCAGTCTGTGGCTGAAAACACTGACTCAGCAGTTCATCCATGCTCACCACAGGTTATCGCACAGTTTACATAGAATGCCCTGCACTGGATGCTGCGCTACACCTTTTCCAGTCCATACTAGGGAATATTCCATGTTCTGACCACGTTAGCAATCACAGAAAATGAAACTACTCTGCAATAAATCCAATGCCAATAAACATCAAAGACAACTTGAATTTTCCCTGATTTTGGAGTGGTTTCAGCAGAATTCTCTGGTGTTTCCCCGATTTTTCCAGCAATGCAATATTCCCTGATTTCTCAGTTTTGTCACTACTCTCAAATTATTTTGTGAAAATACCAGTTGTTCTACATTTTGACGGTAACATGCAATTTCATTTATTATACGTAGCCCATTCAGAGAAAACTCACTGTAAGCAGAGCTACATGGTGTACACAAGAATATTTTAGCAATTTTGGACAAAATTGGAAAGTGTTATTAAATTCCCACCAGACAAATGGGCCATCAATTTTTTTAATCATTTTTTCTGCAGAAGACCATTTCTTTTTTTTACTTTTTCTTCTATTATTAAAACCTAAGTTGTGCTTTTTGCTTCGATGAAACTGAAAATGTCACATGTACAGCTGTCGGTGGGGGGGGGGAAGGCCCACTTGCTCTTTATTTCGCCGTCGTTCGTCGCACAGCAAAGTTATGTATACCATTCGTTTGCAAATAACGCATAATTTAATTTGCATAAGGGGCCGTCTTCATATTTAATTCTGCATCAACTTCATTTTTCTCAATGGCAGCACTGTATTTTGACTTTATTAAACAAAAGAAAACCTTCAAATTACCCTAAATATAAATTTTCTAAATAAAACCCTAATAATTACCCTAAATAAAATTAAATTTATTACAAACTTTTTTCAACACCATTTTAGTATTTCTTTTAAATTATTTCTTTCAAAGATTAATCTTTTGCTTCAGTTTTAAAAGTGACCTGTTTTATTTTTGAATGTATTATTATATATTCCCATTTTTATGAATTATTATATGTATTATTTATATTTGCATAATTTTTTACAAATTATTTTAATAAGGCTTAAAAATACTGAAAGTTTTGTAACTACTTGGTATTAGCCGAGTACTCAGCAAAATTGACTGAGTAAGCAGAATGCCGAGTAATTACAGAGTGCTCGGTACATATCTAGCAGTAAAATTGTTTTTCATTATGAATTAGATTAAATTTGAGGGTTGTGTTCTTACTTAAATAGTATCTTTTGGTATAAAGTAGACTCAGATTTCAAGTCCTTGGGTTTTGCTTTTAAAAATGAGCTTAAACTCATTCTTAACACATACATTGATTTTACATTTAAAAAAAAAAATCATTTTCATATATTTTACAAACAATACTTTTCCTGCAGATTTCAACCTCCTCTTCCTTTTTGTAATATCCCTGTAAAGTATATTTATATACTGTAAAAGCACTTACTTTCACAAGGCTTTAATTTTTGCAAGCCCGTCATACCAGCAAAAATTAAAGCCACGTGAAATACTTTTTTTTTTTTTTCCTCACGCTTCAAATATTTTTATTATAAAAAGTCTGATATTTTTCACTTACCAAAATTTAATGATTTATTGCAAAGTTACAAACTCTTTCTTAACAATTTTCTTTCTTACAATTATTAGTTGAATAGAGCTATTTCTTGAATTAAAGACATTAATACAACTAATAGAATGCAGCTCATTCACTTACAATATTTATACCACTTCTTCTTCTTTGAAGCCATTCAAAATGGGGATGGAGAGGGACGAACTTTTGGGACAAAAGGAATTCTCTTAAAATACTTTCTTTCTATATACTTTCTTAAAATACTTCTTTCTATAGGTACTTTCGGGATTTTTCAACTTTTGGTTCTGTTCATATAAAAGTAGAGAAATTTTCAGCCGATCTTCTTTTTTCACCAATATCTTCTTTTTTGCAAAAATTACGGCTCGCAAAATAAGTGCTTTTACAGTAATCTACCTTTTATTATTTTACTGAAAAATTGTATTTCTTGTACTTTTTTATTCCCTGTAGCAGAATAAATAGTTCTGTTATTAAGGCATATGTAAATTGTAACTGATCTAACTAACATATCAGTTTTAATTTGTTATTTTTATACATGACCAAAATTTCGTGTTTTAATCAAATAAGCTCCAAATTGTTTTGAACTATTTTGCTTTTCAAAAATGCTTTTTTTATTTAGTACATTTTCAAGAAATCAAAGCTTGAAAATGATACTAAAATTTGATTTTAATAATTTTTTTAATCTGATTAGGAATCATCATCCTTAAAATAAACAATGTAAAAATTTCAATTACAAGTGCATCATTATGCAGATAAAACAATTAAGTTATGAGAGATTATATTGTTTGGTTTTTGTACAATTTAATATAAAAAATTATATTTATAAAAATTTAATATTTAGTTTAAAAGATTTTTTTTTAATATTTACATGTCTTTTTTCAAGTAACATTGTTTTCTCCTTAAAATTGCATATGAACAAAAAACCTGTTTTTTTTTTTCCTAACCTTATTTTGTTTATAATTTCAGACTTCCAGTTTATGAATTTTAACAAGCCTTAGAAGTGAACTTACACTCATATTAATGTTGCAAACAAGATTAATAATGAAAATTGTCACTGTATTCTTGTTCAGTTAGTTTGTTCATTTCAGGCTTAATTTTTTTTTTTAATTACATATTTTTTTATTTGATAGATATGCTATGACTGTGATGTCCAATATTTGTGCTTACAGCACAATGCTTGCTGTCCTAGGTCTAACAAGTGGTGAAGAATCACACATAGGGCCTCAAGATTTACATGTTTTCAAAGTATGTTTTGAAATGCATCACACACTGTAACACTGCACTAGAAACAATTTATCATAAAGTGCTATTTTCTATAAACAGATTATTTTTAGTTTTCCAACAAATAATTTTTGGTTTCATCATTCTTTCTGTTAATGTGATATATTCCGTTAACATTCTTTGTAATCTGCAGTGGCATAGCGAGGAGGGGGTCCAGGGGGTCCGGACACCCCCCCCCCCTATGAGCAGGGTCCGTTTATCTATAGCCGTGGTTCCCAACCTGTTTTTAATCGCAACCCCTTTCAGATATCTCAAAAATGTTCGCGACCCCCCCCCCCCCTCTTCCATCCATCACGTTTGACCAATACGACAAAATAGTGAATAATGAAAAAAAATATATATCTTGGGATTTAAAAATGATTACTTTTTATTCCGTACTGATCATTATTAGGATGACTGAGTTTGTATTTTGCTGACAAGTTATGCTATCCTTGGCTGAATATTGGTCAAAGCCAACCGCATCTTGGACATCTAATTTATTACTGGCTTTTGTCTTAATCTACAAAAGAGTTTTAAATTCAACTTCACGCATGTAAGTGGATGCAAATGGCACTAACATTTGAAGCGAAAAGCTTAGAAATTATCGGATATGAGTGACGCACAGCACACCAAAATTGAATTAAAGATTTTTCTTGGTATAAATCACGTGCTGAGGCGTCATTTTGCAAATTCAAAAATTCGTCCTGCGCTTATCAAGAAGATCGGTGACATCTCAAGATGCATGAAGTGGATTTCGCACTAGTGCCGCCTCTTGTTCATAGTGAGCTCTGGGATATATCTTTGAATTCCAGATTTAAGAGCTTCAAGGTGATTAATAATTTCTCACCTTCAATTAACTGCAATTTCTATTTCCAATACTTCTACCTTAGTGAACACGTTTTCAAAATTAGTTAACACTCCTAGATACACTTTACGACGTCAGTTTTTGTAGATTTAATACAAGCGCTCTGATGAGAAAAGGGATTTTTACTTTACAAAGAGAAAAGGGAGAAAGCGGGCCTCATGGCAGAGAAATGTGGAAATATTTTGCCATTTACTCCTACAAAATCGGTCTGCGGCGGCCCCCGAGAAAAGGCATGGCGACCCACTTGGGGGTCGCGACCCACCGGTTGGGAACCACTGATCTATAGGGAGAGTGGGGGCCCATGGACCACCAATTTTTTTTTTCCTCTTCTTTCTTTTCCAAATTTATTCTTTAAAAAATGTTTTTTATTTTAAAAATTTGTATTGGTAGTTGGCTTAAAAAGGAGAACGCAAGATAAAATCATCAAAGGCTTCCAGCAAGCACCGTCATAGAGACTCCTTAGGCAATAAATCTCCAGTTGTGTCTCTGATAGGGAATTTGGGGGACTAGGATGGACGAATGACGAATCGGACAATGTAAAGGGGAGTAATTGGCACCCTTGTAGCACAAAGGAATGGAATATCCTGAGAAAGATCTATTCATGGTACAATTAGCTGATAACGAAATTGTTATGAAGGAAAGAGGAAAATATATTGTCATAGTCTTCAAGCATACCACTCTTCTTGAGATAAACAACTTACAGTATTCAAATAGTGAACATACACCACACATACACACCCACACAATAAACAATATAAAAGAGGGTCTGCTGGGAGCTTAGATGTGGTATAACGAAATTTTGAATGACTCAGTTTTAGTCTCTCCTGAATTCACTTAAGTTGGATGCTTTTAACCCTCCAAGTGGCTGAGACGTAAAATCCCGTCCACTTCATTCCAGTTTTCACTGCAATGTATCTATAATTTAAATTACCTATAACATCAAGGTGTCATAAAATATATTTCGATATTTAAGCTAAGAGGTATTTTAGGAGTTAGCTTTTTAATAATTACAAATCTTCCTATGAAAATTTTACCGTGAAAACAACTTTACATTAATTGCCCATTTTCAAGACGTTCAGAGGGTTAATCTGTGAGCAGAAGTTTAAGTTTTGGGTTGTTTGTTTTTTACGATCATGAATTCGTCCAGTTTAAAAAGAAAGAAAACCCAAAGTGAAATGTTTTTATCTTTCTTTGAGAAAAAAATTAAAACCGATGATGGTGATTGTGCAGCATCAGACTGATGATAGTATGGACGGGCCTGGACCGTATGAAAAATCCATTGCACCGAAAGAAACCTTTTAAGGGTGCTGTATCTCAAGCTCATCCTTTTGATATTGCGCTCTACATTAAAAAAGAGGTAAAATTTACTTGATTAAATTTCAAAATAACTTTACACAACAGAGGAGGTGGAATCACACAGACATGGTTCATAATTTATTACCAGTAAAAATCTTATCTTCCGAGTATAATCTAGCAGATGGTTGAAGTGTTTTTATTTATAATTAGCCAAGAATTTTCTAAACATAGATAATCGTACTTGCATATATACAATATGTAATGATCCTACATGTAAAGATTAATTAAACCTATATCATAAGCTTATTATTACTGGCAACTATAATGTAGTCAATGATAAGAAATCTACTATCTTACGGTACTAAATATAAGTATACATTACTTATTACATACTAGCTGCTGAGCCTGGCATTGCCTGGTTGCATTAGGTGTTACGACGTATTGCATTTAAAAATTATTTTCAAGAAAATTTGTATCCATAATTATAATTTAACTCTTTTTTTATGACTTTATGTACAATGACTGATTAATCAATTAAATTATTTGGTTAGAAATTTATATTAATTTTTCCACCCTTAGTTTAATATCACTGAAATTGCTAAATAACTTGTAAGATGTTTACTGTGTGCCTTTCTGATTTTTTTGCAGCATGTTGCTTTTGCTGTGGTAGGAGTAGGATCCCTGTTTTCTTTTTTATTTCATCTGTTTGTGAAAGAGAGAGATCATCCAAATTTCAGCACAGAGCAACGCATTATCAACCAGGCTGAAGAAATGGTTGAGAAACCACATCTCACTTGGAAAGACTGGTTTTTCCAACCACAGTTTTATATGGTACTTTTTTTTTATTCCCTCAAACCTTTTAATGTGTTTATTCCTACTTACTAGTGTTCACAGTAAAATAATTTCTATTAAAGGTTTGTTTGTTTTTTGTCCTGCCCTAATTCTTTTATGGATGATGTCCATATGTCTGCTAACATAAAGCCTACATAAAAAAAAGCACTCAAAAGAAACTGATGTTTCAAAGATAAAGTAAATGAAACTTTGTAAAATAACACACATAAAAGATACTTATCTAAATGTATACCTATTTCGATCAAAAAAATTTGTGTGGACTTCTACTGGCACTGATGAAGATCAATTTTTTTTTTAATTAAAACGCAAATACATTTTGATAAGTATCTTTTATGTCTGTTATTTTATTGAGTTTTGTATATTTCATAAAGCTGACATATTTTTTGGAGAAGCTAGAACCCAAGATCTTAGAAAATATCTGAAATACACTACTTTCCTTGTAAGTACGTACATTCTTGTTGCACTTCATTTAAACTTATTTCATTTAAAATGAGAAATGTTGAAGTTATGGATTTATATTGGTTTTTTTTCCCCCAATGGCAAGATAGGAAGACAAATACAGCAAAGGAATGATAAAAAAGAAAGAAAACACGCAAACAAAAAACTCAGCTGTATCAAATAGTCTATGTATCCAAATGGTCCCTGGCCTCCCAGTAGAGGTCTGCAAGTGAGGACTTAGATAAGGCTTGGCAAAAGGGGAGGTGGTCAGCATCCATGTCCTGGTCCAGGTCACAGAGACTACAGATAGGACTTGAAACAATACAAAGCCGATGCAAATGTTTTAGAAGACAGTCATGGCCAGTGGCGAGCATAAACTCAGCCACCATTTTATATCTGGGCCATTTAGAGACACGGAAAAGTTTATGTCTCTAGGCTTTTGTAATGTTCTAAGTTCGAGGCCCTCTCGGAACTTTTCTGATAATCTATTTTTGATTATACGTTTCATTGTTTCATAGGGAACACTGGAGTGAAAGCTTTGTAGAATTAAGGCACCCCTTTTCGCCAGTGAATCGGCGATTTCATTGTCATGGATTCCGCAGTGACCGGGATCCACTGTAAAACGGTGTTCTTCCCACGGACCACAAGGCATTGCAACTTTCTATGCAGTGGTGTAGTCAAAGGGGGACGCCGTCCCCCTACTCTTTCACTTCAGCCCATTCGTCCCCCCACTTTTTATTCTCAGGGGGACGCTCATTTACAAGTTTTTTTTTTTTTTTTTTAATTCTGTGAAAAAATTAAAATTGTTTTGTTCGCACGAGAGCAAGTACATCGGTATAAAAATCAAAAGGAAACTTTTGACTGTTCGAATCGACTTTACAAATGGGATTGTAAGGGTTTCTTAAACACTTCAGTAGTGAAAACATATCCATTAGAATAGAACAGATTATAATCTTTCCGAACGCACTCTTGGTAAAAAATGTCTTTCCGAATGGCCGAAAAAGGGACAAAAATCGGGTAGCGAATAGTCACGTACCAATCCATAAGAAAATCTGTGACATTGGATTGTTGCCTCACTATGGCACAGTGGGTCATGAAACTGGAAATGGTAGACGGGCTAAGTGTGAAGGTCCCGGGTTCGGGTCCTATTGCGCGTCCGTCGATCTAACCGTTCGGAGTTTTCTATGGTTCTCTCCAAAACTTTGCCTAAATATGGGTTAGGACCCCTTAGAAAGACCCCACGGAGGGAACCCCCTCTTGTCTTGTCTTTCTGAGGAGGATTTATAAGCGGGCTTCGGGCCAAGCACACCAATCCACTATACGTGTTTACAATAACAACAACAACATTGGACTGTTGACAAATGTAAATGGAAAAAATTAAGTAGCTCCCATCGCGCATCCGTAACAGTTCGGAGTTTTCCGTGGTTTTCTCTGAAACTTAGCGTGAATACAGGTTAGGACCCCTTAGCAAGACCCCCAACGGAGGGCACCCCCCCTTGTGCTGTTCTTCTGACGAGGATTTTTATTAAGGGGGCTTCAAGCCAAGCACAAAAATCCGATTACATGTTCGCAACAACAAATTAAGCAGCTTACACGGTTGATCCAAAAGACTTAGTTTAGATTACTAACAAGTAATCAATAATTTAACAATGAGTTCATTTTAATTAATTAATAAACAAATGATGGTTAAATTAGTTTTATTGGCTGTTTAAGGAATAATTACAATTAATGAATCCGATGTTTAGGTTAAATTTCGTCAAAAACGAGCATCCCCCACTTTTTTTCTTAGGACTACAACACTGTTTCTATGGCAATCAAGGACCATAGAGGAATTAGAACTTGAGGCTGACATCAATGATTGCAGTGCAGCCCTGGAGTCAGAGAGTATAACTGCTCTGGAAAACTTGTTTAAGCGGCAAGGCAATTGGGAAAGCGCAATTCTGATAGCGAACATTTCCCCATCAAATGCGGTTGCAATGGCACTGACTGGATTTGCAAATGAAAAACTGGAGCAGTGGACCCCAGCACCGGTATTGGGAGTCCTCCAGGAGTCTGGATCCATCAGTATAAATTCTCAACCAAATAGGCTCTGGGTAAAGAGTGTTAATGGTCTCACAAGCTAGTATCCTTAAAATCTCAGGATCGGTGACTTTCTTAAAAACCTTTTGAGAGAGATCAAGGCACACTCTGAAATCTACAGTCTCGGTAAGGCAAAGTGAGAGAGTTAAAAGTTCCGGTTCCTTCAGCAACTCCAGATCCCTCTCCAGTTTCAACTCTCCCTGAATGAAGTTTCTAATGAGGGTAAGAGGAATATCGCGCCACAGCTCTAAAGATCCACAACAAAAGGGCTTTTTCTTGAATGAAGGATTTCTGGATTTATATTGTTGTTTATTAAATTTAAACTTTTACTTAAAGCTTACTAAATTTCTTCTCTATTCTATAAATTAATTATTGGTGTCATGAAACAAACCATCCAAACAATTATAATAACTCACCTAATAAATAAAATTAATTACACAAAAGAATATTAGCGTTTGAGAGTGTAAAGTATTTTAGTATATGGAGTTTGGATGTACCCCATATCTCCACAATTAAGTTTACTTGGGACTTAGAGCTGCATATCTAGTAGGTGGAAAAGCACTTAAATATTAACAACAATTTATTAAATAATAACACCAAGGAAGATACAAAACAAATCAGTTCGCTGGAGAGTAAGTGAGTGAATGCTGAAAAATGCACGCCTGCTTATCCTCTTCTGCGGTTACAGGCCAGATTACAGTTAAGAGTCACTAGCTGTTATAAAGTCACAGTGTTTATGAATCACAGTTGTGGCATGGAAGTCCGCCACAAGTACATTGCATTTATATATATATATTTTTTTTTCTAGATCTAAATAAATTTTTAACATTCTGCTTGATAGTGAAAGAGACATGAATACCTCTAATGATAGACACATAATAACTCTAATGATAGACACATAAAATAGTTTAACAAACAGTTTATTTGAATGAAACAACATAATTGTAGCTTATTTTATGAAATATTTTCAAAATATTACAGATGTAACTCTTTGCGTCATATTAGATTTTGCCAATTAGTTTAATCTTTTTACATCTTTTAAAATAAACTTTTTAATTAATCAAGAATTGTATAACCTTAATATATACAGAAGTTGTTATCTAACAAAATAATGGATTATTGTAGATCAGTGGCGTAGCCAGGGGAGGAAGGATGATAGGGGCATCACAACAAACTTCCCCCCATGAAGAATTTTTTGCCACACAAAATGTATATTTTTTACTCCTTTATCACACACACATATACATATATGTGAATTGCAGTAGTTGTTACCCCCCCCCCCCAATGAAAAACTTCTGGTACGCCACTGTTGTATGTGAAAACACAAGTATTGTATTGACTAAAGTCTTTAAATTTGAATTCTATTTTTAAGCTCCATAATTATTATCATTTTAAATTATTAGTTTTTTTGACTGACAAAAAAAATTACTTAAAAAATGTTAGTATAAACTCATGCAAGAAAGTTAACTTATCTAGTGTCCTGACAAAGTTAACTGGAGGCCCCTTCTTAATTTTTCATCCTGCTTTACACATGCTCCGTGTCATAGTCCATGTCCATACTTTCTTTCTGTTACAGAGAAGAGGAAAAAGAGAGAACGTTTGAGAGAGGCATTCTCAATCTTTTCTCTGATATTTATACTCTCACCCGAATCCTCTAAGATGCAAACACGACTCATAATCGATATGTCGACCATGGAGGAAGACTTTGACAAAAAATTAAATTTCTTAATAAATACTCTGTTAATTTCAATATTGTAAGAGACGTTGTTTTATAACTGCATAATTGTGGATAAATCTTCTATCTTTGAGCAATGATTATGTCATTTTGAAATAATTATTTTCTTGTGCATGAATTGTGAATGGCACATGGTACTTATGGGATACATCATCAATGTGGCAACACCAATGTCATTTGCCCATGTGTACACAAACAAAAATCGGTGGCAATGTACAATCATCCAAATGTCATTCTTAAAAACTATGTAGCATCATTGTAGAAGTTGAAAATCGTTTAAAAATTGGTATAATAGCTAAAAATTCTATTATTTGCAATGTTAGGGGGAATAAAATTGTCAGCCAAATTATACGTAATAAGACAAACAACTGAAAAAAATTCTATTATATCCAATATTTAAAGTTTTCAATAAACTGACATCCACTATAATAGATTTATACCTAGTATTTCATTATATCTTAGAAAAAATATGCATATATCATGTAGCACACAGTTAGACACATACATGGATTCCTAAAGTACAATTCAATCTGACATAACTCCCTCATAATGCTGCCCCAGCATAACAAACACTTAATTCTTTGGGGGAAGGACCCATTTTTAAAAAATTCTAAATATCCTATTTTCTTTCTTTAATAATTAAATCTTCTTAAAAAGAGAAAGAAAAAAAGAAATCAAAGTTTTACTAAATGTTCTTTTCTCAAACATAGCAGAAGTGATACTTCAATGGCATTTAGGTTTGACAATTTCTTGGAAAATGTAGAGATATCTCAAAGCTAAATCCAGTTGAATTTATATTTGGTGCTAAATTTTTACCAAATGGAACAAAGCTTGGCAACAGTAGGTGCTATTTTGGGAATGGCCCAAACCAGTGAAGTATTAAAAAGATGCCATGTATTAGTTGTTCAAGTAGCTCCTCAGTGAAATATGTATAAATTTAAATTTTGCTAACTATTTGATGCCAAAAATAGATTGATTTTCTTTCACATTTAACTAATTTTATTATTTGTTTGTAGTCAAAGCCACTGTGACAAAATCTGATGTACAAAATGGAATTTACCAAACTTAATCATGCACTATTCTCTTTCATTAAAGTGTAGTTTTTGTCATCGCCCGAACACTGAAAGAAAAGATTTTGTAAAGTTTAGATAAATGAGCAGTTCAGCAAAATATTTAAGCTGTATATGGTAACATGTATTCATTCCTCTGTTTGGAAAAACACTTAGGGGAGAACAAAAGTGAAAATAACATTATTTCTTATATTAACACAACACATTAGCCTTGGCTTCACTGTTACCCTTTTCTTCGTATGCACATATTATAGGCTCTTAAAGTGTGCCTGGTAGCTGTGAATGTTTTTAAATAAAGGACATTCAATTCTCAGTAGAAATAATAATTTTTATTTTTTTAGGTTGGCTTATTGTACATGGGTACAAGACTTTATGTAAATTTATCTCAAATTTATATTCCATTGTATATACAAGACACCCTCGGACTCCACAAGGTACATTTTCATTTCCTTTTTAATTTATTCTTACCTATACATTTAAGTGAACTGATTAAACAAAAAGATTAAAAATGTATATTTTTTCAGGATAAAGTTGCTATCATTCCTCTTGTTATTTATGTTAGTGGATTTCTATCATCATTTTTTGTTAACGTTTTAAATAAATTCTTAGGAAATAAGGTAAGTTTCGTTAATACAAACAACTGTGTGTGTGTGTGTGTTTGTGACAGCTCTTGAGTAAAGTGTTGGAGTATGCTTTTTTGGTGTGGTATTATTTCAAGTTTATTTAATTGTGTCAGCATATGTAGTTCTTTTTCCTTATTTTGAAAATACTTCATAAGCAATATTCTAAATTGATAATCTGTTACTTCTTTATCAATCTATTAATTTTAATTTTAAAACTTATTTGAATAAATCTTATTTATACAAACAACTGCACAACTTCTTACTAATTTATTTCAGATTACATATTTCTTTGGTTGCACATTAGGATTGGCTGCATGTGTTTGGGTGTATTTTGGTGAGGACAGTACATTTTGCAAGTACGAAATTTATGGAGTTGCAGTTGTGGTTGGTATGGCTGGATCCACACTTCTCATTATATCACTTTCCATAACATCAGACATGATTGCTAATAGCACAGTATGTATTTTTTTTTTTCTATGAAAGCTGTGTTTGAATTAATTTGTGTAATGAAAGCTTGGAATTAAGGTTATTCTAGAACATATATGGGCAACCGCGGGCCGGATGTCGCCCACCACAGCTTTTGATCTGGCCTACAAACCATTCAAAATCCCATATATAAATTCCAATTATACTGCCCGAGACTTCACTAATATTCTGAAGTTTGGCCTGCAACTTCGCTAAAATCCTGTAGTTTGGGGCCGCAACTTTTCAAAGGTTGCCCATAATGGTTCTAGAACATGGCTGTCCAACTGAAAGTGCCCCAAGGGTCGCTTTAAAAAAAATGCAGTTTGGAGGGTCGCATTATAAAATACTTTGTAAGCAACTTTATCTGTGAGTTTTAATAGGTATAGTATACAACGAAAAGGCATGTTTGTATTATTATTTTAATTTATTCAAAAAATATCAAATTACAAAAAAAAAAAAAATAGTGGAAAATTTGAGGATGGTGGATTTCACTAACAAATGCATCAATATTAACTTTAATATGTGTTGTTCATGAACGAAGCAACTGAATAATTGACTTATCAGAGAGGGAACTTCTACATTTTAACTTTATAAATTTCATGTTGGAAAAGCTCCTTTCACAAAATGCATGCTTCCCCGCATTGAGCCCAGTGTAAACCCTAAGTTTCACAAGTTGGGGTATCGTTCTGTTGAACTATTTTTCTTTTCTGCCAAAAATATTTCACCATTTAACTTAAAGGCTTTAGAATCGGTGTGTACTTCACACTAGAACAATTATTAACTCAACCCGGACCGCTCACCAGTGATGTCACCTGTTATTTCATTTGCATTTTATTGTTACTGAAGAAGTGTGCATATTTCATATTTGAGGATAATTTATACATTTAGAGGCCTGCTCCGCTTGCCACAAAAAGTAAGGTTGCGGGCCACATTTTGGACAACCCTTTTCTAGAAGAAAAAATTATACTTATTATATTGTTCTTAAAATCTTTTAAGTCTGTTGTGTTAGACATGAAAAAAATCCAGAATGTTTCTTTACAAATTGCTCTATGCACTGTTATTAACAATAAACCTGTATGTTTGCAAAATACTTCAATAAAGTTCAGTAAATGAAAAAATATGCTGCTACTTAAGGAATAATTCTTAATTATACAACTTATTATTTTTCAGACTAGCTGTGCATTTGTTTTTGGATCTATGAGTTTCACTGATAAACTTGCAAATGGAATAGCTGTAGTAATTATCCAAAATCTCCATCCATGCCTGTATGTTGGTATTCACTTTTGTCTCAATAAAATATTCATAAGATAATTCCTGCATGGAGAGAATATTTAATTTATCTATTTATTATTCAATGCTGAAATGTAATTTTGTGGCTTCCTTTTTTATTCCCTTCACCAAAGGCATAACCAGAAAGAGGGAATATATACCCCCCCCCCCCAATATGACAAAAAAAAAACAAATATATATATATATATGTAATGTATAAAAAGGTAATTTGGGTTTTACTAGTTTGGGTATTGGTCAAGCGGGTACCTTCACTGTAAGTTTTACTTTCCTGTCATACTTGCCACGCGCGCTCTGGAGCTATGTTTTATTTATTTTGTTATTTGCCAGACATCAGGCCATCGATTCTGAGTTCTTTAGATGTACACGTGTCCTCACACCCTTGTAGGCCCGGATGCGGGTCATGTTGGTAAATGTGTGTGGTTCGATCAGAGATAAGAGAGAGGAGGAGTTGTGTCTTCGCAGACCACGTGGTGTGGTAAGCGTAAATACTCCCGCACATCGAAAATCGGGGGACTTCTGCCACTGGAACTGCTTCATGAGTCCACGCTGATTCTTGTACCCGTCTCCCCTCCCCTCTTCTCATTCTAAATTGTAACTTAAATGTAATGTTCAATAAACCATATTACCTGCCTTAACTCTGAAGCTTTACTTGAAATATCTGACGTCTCATATATATATATATAAATTAAAATAAACTAAAAAATACCTGACTGTGTCTCCCTGCCTTTTTATTTTTATGTACCTTAATTTCTAAATAGTTTCTCTGTCTCTTGGTTTGTACATACTTTCAAATAAATGTACATGTATCAGTCAATAAAATTTGTCTGAAGTAAAATATTTTAACTACTGTTTTTAACTTTTTCATATTTTGAAAATAAGCATTACTCATCCAATAACATTATATCAAATTACAAAGCCATTTAAACTCTTTTCTTATGTATACAGTAGATACCATTTAATGCGATCATGGCTATTATTATCAGTCACTTATTGTTATCAAAACTAGCTAGCATGAACTGCCTGTATTCCGTTCCATACAAAATCAAATACTTCTTGTGATCAACTTTTTGGTTAATGTTATCACTTATTTTCCATCAATTCCTGAGTAACATACTAGGAAGTTGGATTTTGTTAAGCCAATCAAAAACATAACTTTATAGAAACATTGTGTATTGTTTGTTTATTGGTCTTCATCTCCTTCTTTAAATTTGGGTTTGTATGGTACTGAGCACCTCTGCTTAAAATAGCACTATCTATTGGTGTTAGGCACTTGCCAATCCTCGCATGTATTAGGATCTAAGAGGGGAAAGCTATTCAGATGACATTTGATAATTTTGAGATGAGGCAACCAGCATCATTCTGACAGTTTTCAAAAGCTTTATGAATATGGATAGTTTAAAAACTTTAAGGAAGAATTGCCTACACAGAAAAAAATTACCCACTTGTACATTATTCAGGTGACGTTTGTCATATCATTGTTTGTTGTGGTTTATTGAGCCCTTATTTAAGTATATGTTTAGGATTTGTTTTACACTTATATTTTTTATCTAAAAATATCAGTTATTAATTTGTATATGATTTCTACATTCAACAAACATTCTTTTAAGTAATGAAGAATGGCATAAGTCAATTTTCTTTCTGTATCACAATTCAGTTGGTTTTAAAGATATAGCTCTGTGGTTTTTTCGAATAATCTTGTTGGATGGGAAATAAAAAGTTTTTTAAATAATGAAAAATGGCATCAGTCCATTTTCTGTCTGTATCATAATTCAGTTGATTTTAAAGATACAGCTCTGCAGTTTTTTCTAATGATCTTGGATGGAAAATAAAAACTTTCTAAGTGATGAAATTTTCATGGGGGGGTCATATGCACATTTTGATGGCATGGGCTATTATACGCAAGGTTGTGGAGATGACATCGTCGTTCTCATCCTTGGTAAAAATTTTAACATAATTTCTCAATTAATGCAAAATGCTTTAAGTTATGTTAGTAAGTGGTGCACAGAGAGACATCTCAAAGCGAGCCCTGAGAAAACCAATCTTGTGCTTTTCACACCCAAAAGGAAAGGGGATGTTATCCCTAGTCTCTTTGAAGTCCCTGTCAATGTAGGTTCTGCGGGGAAATACTTAAGCTTATATTTAGTCAAAAGCTCACCTGAAATATGTCATATAGAGCTCACCTGGCATGTTTATTATAAAATTAGCCAAACAGACATGCAAAAGAATGCTTTGTAAAAACTGGGGTCTTCAGCCAAAACTGATGTTTTGGATGTACACAGTAATTATCAGACCCATTATCACCTATGCCTCTGTCTGGTAGTGTAAGGTGAAACAAGGAACTGTGAAGGGACAAGCTAAGAAGTCTGCAGAGACTGCCCTGCCTGTGTATCACAGGAGCTGTGTCCTCTGCACCCACCGGAGCTCTGGAGACTATTTAGACCTGACTTTCTTGGACTTCAAGAATCACTGCCTATAGAATGATATTGCAAAAACAATAGCATCACAAGCCTACTGCTATAGGTCACACCAGAATTACCCAGAAAATATATTATTCTACTCTGCCTTCTGATGCCATGGAAAAGACTTATGTGTGTTGATAGACCATTTACGGTTGTTTTTCCAACCAGGGATGAATGGAATGAGAACACAGTCAATTTGGAATTCAGGTTCGATGTCATCTGGTTTACAGATGGATAAAAGAAAGATAACCTTTCAGCACTCAGAGTGCATCACCGAGGATCAACCTCACTAGAGGTCTTAGGAAGTATGTCACTTTATTCCAGGTTGAAGTTCTTGCCATTATTGACTGTCTATTGATAAATTTTAGAAAAGGCTACCACAGTAAGTGGATTCTGAATTTTAGTGACAGTCAAGCAGCCTTAAAGGCTCTTAATTCATTCCAAGTTAAATCAAGGAATATTTTGGAATGTAGAAACCTTCTCAAGGAACTGGCAACCAACAACAAGGTAGCTTTTATGGGTGCCGGGACATGCAGTTATTGAAGGTAATGAAAGGCAGATGAACTGGCAAAACAGGTATTGTCTTCTAATCCTATTGATGTGAAACCTTTTTGTGGTATCAATATGAAGACCATAAAAGGCACCCTCCTCAAATGGGAAAAACAGGAGATGAGTAAAACTTGGAGTAACTCTTCTAGACTAAAACACGCTAAAAATAGGATCACTAAATCATCGGCAAATGTTGCTTCTGAAATTCTTGGGTGTTCAAGATTGAAGATATGGAGTAGGCTTCATCACTACACACTATTATTTTAGGAAACGCCTCCATACAATGGGACTTTTTCATCAAAACCCTAAATATAGGAAATGCCATAAGAATGAAGAATTGGCTCATCACATCATTTATGAGTGTGATGCCTTTGCCTCCATTATGTTTACTACTTTAGGATCATTAATACTAAAGAGAGCTACACCTTAGTTCCATAAAGAACATGTCAGACTTAATAAACAGAGTAGGAAACCCTATTAATTGGAACTATTAAGCATTGGGCTTGAGGCTATGGCACAAAATTTTATTCTAAGCAGAGGTGCCCAGTACCATACAAACTCAACATTAAAGATTTACCTGTTTAAAAAATGTAACTTTTTAAAAATTAATGAGATGAATTTTTTCTTAACATAGTCTTTTTTCTGACCTTATTTTGAACATTTTTTTCAATTTACATTGCCCACTTACCTCATAGATAAAGAGTTAAAGTGTGTAGCACCTTTTGGGGGGTTACCTGTATAGTTTTGTAATATGGATTACATATATCACTATCCATTTTTATCAGAGCTTTACTAACATTTTTGTGCCCCTATACATTTAGTTTAAATTCAATTTTTAGCCTCTATCTGCATATAATGTCCTGAGCATGGACCCCAAGTGCCTGTATGATAACCAGAGCCGATTTTCATTTGTTTTTCTCTTTTGTTAAATTTAGTCAGTTTTAAGATGGTTGCTTTCTTTTTTAAATTTTCTTTTAATATTTTCATTACTTAGGCTTTCAAATTTTGTATTTTTTGTTTGTTTGTTTGTTTATTTTCTTTTTGCACTAGCAACAGCCTTTTGATTTATTCATGCCTATTAACTATCATTTTCAAATCTTATTTAAGCAATATTTTATGTATATATATATATATATATAAGAGAAGAGTTTGTTTGTTTGTTCGCTATACACGTCCAGACATTTTAACAGATCTGGACCAAATTTGGCACGCTGACTAAATAGGACAAGAGAAAGCTAATGCCGTAAAAATGAAATTAATCGGATTAATAGTTTTTGAGTTATTTTATGTTTTGTAAGGTTTTTGGCCATTTTTCTCGCATTTTACGTTATCGCGAGCTAAATTTTTGTCCGAATACTATATTTTTTATATCATTGGAATCTACAGAGTTTTCTTTTTCAAATACAATTTTTTACAAAATCGTACTTACATTTGCCGATTTTTGGAAATTTTTTAAAGGAAATCCTGTTTCGAAGAAAATGTACGGCTTTTAAAAATATGCTATTTTTAAACTATCGCATCGAAAAACCTAAGGGGCAAAAATTTTCCATCTTTCTACCGCTTATTAAACATTTATTTCTCCCTCCTTTAAATTTTGAACCGTGCAGAAAGGTTTATTAGATTTTTTTATATGATTTTTTTTTTCTGAAAAGATCGCAGGTTAAAATTCTATGTGGACTGCAAATTCCGCAAAATGAAAGTCGAAAACTTCCCCCTCTGGTTTTCAAGGTCGATTCAACTGTGAGCGCGCTTCGCGGGAGGGAGGAATTTCTACTGGCGTCCTGAAAGAGAGAGGTGGAGATTATAAGGTGACCATACGTCCTCGAAATTCGAGGACAGTCCCCAAATATAGATCGTTTTTTCAATTTGTCATCAAAAATACTTTGACATCTTGGGGATGCCTAAAGTCCCCAAATTTAAAGATTTGTACTTTTACCCTGAAAGTTTCCGTTTAGTTTATTTATTTCAGAAAAAACTGAAGAAATAAAATAAAACTACTAAAAGTGCCTTCTGCTCAGAGAAACAACAAAATTCGATCTCTGAAAAATGATTGTTAGAACACAGACAGGTAGAAGAGGAGAAATCTAGCAACGTCCAGTTCCCGGAGCCTCTACGCCATCGGGTGCTTTGTTCTTTTTTTTTTCTATTTTGCAGCGGGAAGACCGATGTCCTTTTTTTATTATTATTATTGCAGCGGGAAGTCCCATGTCCTTTTTTTTATCATTGCAGCGGGAGGATTCACATTCCAGCCTAGCCAAGTCCAATTCCTGGCAACCTCTGTATTTTATTAGGTGCCGTGTACTTTTTTTTTTTTTTTTTTTTTTTTTTTTTTTTGTTGCAGCGGGAAATCCCGTGTCCTCTTTTTATCATTCCAGCGGGAGGATTCACATTCCTTCCCTTTACAATCTATATTTAAGGTAAATGGCATTTCTCATTCATTGCACGGGCAACGCCGGGCCACACTGCTAGTATATATATATATATATATATCAATTTCTTATTTTTTACACTCTTCACAATTTAATATAATCTACGTTAGTCAAAAAGTCCTTTTGGCATTTTAATTTTTAATCATATTACCACATATCCACTGCACTTAATAATACTTATTTTCCATGCTGGCTATCATTAGATCAGACACGATATTTGTAACAAATATAATTTTTCAAATAAACACATTAAACTCACAATTATTCTATTACTTTTTGCAGTTCAAGTATACATATGAAAATCTAGTTAATGCCTCTTTTTTATATTTACAACAAACTAATTTTAAATTCTTTGTGAGCTTATGCAAAATCTTGATATGCACCTGTGTGCAGTTTCAAAAATACCAGTGCTTATCTTCTTAGTAAACCTACTGTTATTTCCTCTATAAAACATAAGTTTTTATATACAGGGGGAAACATACTTATGTTTTGTTGCTTAGTTACTCTCATTTATTTTACTTTAAAGTAAAATTTTTAATAGAGAATTATAATTTCTAGAGTTTTTTTTTAAATCAATTATAGTTGTCTTAGTAAAAAAGTGAATATAATCAGAATTCCAGTATTAAAATGGATTTTTCATTTAAAAAAAAAGGTTATTATTATTATTATAATTTGTAATACTTATTGTACACGAATGTGATTGTATTGTAATTTTCCCCCTCATTTTCAGATCCTGCTGCAAGGAATGCAAATTATTTTACAAAAATGTACTTGTATTTGCTTGTGGTGGTGCAGTTGTATTAAGTTTAATAACTCTGGCTTTCTTACTTACTCAGTCAATTGGTGAAAGAAAAAATGAAGGTATGTGCTTTACTTTTATTTATTTATTGTAAGGTCAAAAACAGTTCAAAAATAAAATTTTATTCAAGTTACAGATTAACTTTACAACAAAATTAGTGGCAGCATAAGCAGTGTTTCTATCAATGACATTCAGGAGTGTAGCAATTCAATAAGTTTTGGGTGGGGGGATCAAGTATGTTTAGATCGATTCTAGGACTATTAAAAGATACCATATTGTGCTGATTTGTGATAATTTTCTCCATTCCTCCATATAAAGGTATAGGGGGCTTGATCCCCAAAGCCCCTCTCCCCCCCCCCCCTTCCCTACGCCACTGATGGCATTTCTCTGTTTATTTCATGTTAAAATAATTTGAGTTTTTGAATTATTCTAAGAATATGTAACACGCTAACTAAGTTGAATTGAAAACTGTTTCTTAAGTGTGCATTTAAATTTGTCATTGTCATTAAAACACCCTTTTTTATGATAGCTAGTAACTAATATCTAAAATTTTGCAATAAAAACGGAGTTAAATGAAAGTACAACATTTTTGGTTTGAAAAGATGTTTCTCGCATTAATTTGATTATTTTTGTTGTAAATATATGTATATATTTATATATAATCCTATTATTACTTTTTACAGAACAACTTCACAGGAATTCCATTATAAGGCACAACAGAAGATATTTGCAGAGTATTTCAAACAGTAAAGATAATATTAGTGCTTCATCTAATGATGAAACTCAAGCACTTGTTACATAATAAGTTCTATTTATTTAAACTTCTTTATTGCAGTTTTTATGAATGAACGTACAAAGTGCTGTAAAGAGAACATTTGTTTTATATATCATGAAACTCATAAATATCTGTGGTAATACATTCATATATATATTGACTGTTTAACAATTTTGTTTGTTAAGTTTTATTGAAAACTAAGTTACTGGAGGCATTAACTTAAACCTTTTGCTACCCTTATAATCATTTTTTTCTATAAAAGTTCTATTTGTATGTGAGCTTCCAAAACATATATATATATATATATTCAGGGTATCCATTAAACAAGTTACCCATTTTGAACATAAATACAAACAACATAGTTTGAGATAAAAATGCACTGTTAGCAGCATTTTTATTAGAAAACCAACAGCTTTCAAAATATACATTTTGTTCAAATAGTTCCAAATGCCACCACTGGGTGGTGCTGGCAGTCAAAAAACTAAATAACAGTACTCTCAACATAACCGTCCTTTACAGCAATAATATGGCGCAGTCACGAAACAAAATTTGCACATACGCATGACAATGTCTCAGTTTAAATGGCTTCACATGCATTAGAGACATAATGTTTCATGTCTGCAAGAGTTTATGGATTTTAATGCTACACCTGCTCTTTCAAGTGTCCCCACAGAAAGAAATTACACAGGATTCAAATCCGGAAAATAGGGGGCCAGACCGTATCTGTTCCTGTATGGTTCGTGGAAGTCTAGAGCAATGACAGGATCAACAAAATGTTCTTGCAGGAATTCAAATATTGCGCCCCCTACAATGTGGCCTGGTATCTTCCATAAACCATGATGAACCATGTAAATCCACTACGGTAGAGTGTGTGGTCACAAAGTCATGCAGAATGTCAAGATATCGAGCTGCATTTATTGTCTGTTGTAGAAAAAGTGGCCCTTTGATTTCTTATTCCTTTTGAGGACATGGCAGCTCATACCATGACTTTTGGTGAATGCAATGATGATTGAACAGAAATATGGGGATTTTCCTTTCCCTAATTTGCTTTGCTAAAATTGCCAATTTTGCTTTTTTACAAAGCCGTTGTGGTAAAAATGGATTTTGTCGATAAACCAAATGGATTCCACATCCATCTCGCAACCATTGATTTTTTAAGCAAATCATTCACGAAGATCTCTCTTTGATTGGCAGCACAGGCATTTAGAGGTTGACAAGCCTGAATCTTGTATGGAAACAAGTGTAAGATTCTTTTCATGATTTCATGCATCGAGTATTTTCGAAATCCAAACTCAGCTGCAACTTTTATGACAGATGACCCAGGCTGCATTTGGATCGCCTTTTGGACTGCCTGGACATTTTCCTCAGTGACTGCTGCATGCATTGGCCCTATGTTTCCTGAACAATTGTTGTTCATGCTTCCAATCCGTACAAATTTTGAAAACAAACATTTTATTGTGTTAGTCGGACTAACAGTCACATTGAATTTTCGTTGGAGACTTTATATGGTTTCCACAACACTACGATTCAGGTTGTGAAATTCTGACGCAAGAAATATTCGTTGTTTCAAATAATGAACCATTTTTGCACAGCAAACTTTCACATAAACTGACTTCTAAACAATTGACTGTTATCCATCTGCCCATCATAGAACCCATCAGTGCCATCTGGTGGGAATATTTGAAACTATTTGAACAAAGTGCATTTTTCAAAATTTATTGGTTTTCTAATAAAAATGCTGCAAATGGCGAATTTTTATCTAAAACCATGTTGTTCTTGTTTATATTCACAGTGAGTCACTCTCTGCAAAATGATGTATCCCTTATATTTTAATGTTGTTTTTCTCATTATATATACAGACGAGAGCCTAAAATCCGCAAACATCCGAAATCCGCACACCTTTTCTGATGTAAATAATGAAATATGCAGTCATCTGCCAGTGATGAAATTGTTAAAAAGTGTCTTGAATCCAAAGATAAATATGATTCTGATGATGATGATGAAAACTTTGGTAATAACAATAATAAAGAAATCCATTAGATAAAAGTTTAAAGTTAAGAGAAGAATACCTTAAATTTTGAGAACAGCAAAGTTCTGTAACAAAACAAGAATTAATGATAATATACAATTTTCAAAAATAAATAAAGAAAAGAAAGAAAAGAAAAGGAAAAAAACTGAAAGCAGAAAAAAATAATATTTTAAAACAAATCACCATAAAATATGCTTTCAAAATTAGAAAGAGGAAATATTGAAACCATTTGCTTTGCTAGTCTTCACATAATTTTTACTTCCTTGTACGTAGTATAAGGAAGTAATGTGATCCCGAAAAATTTTGGGGGCCAAATTTCGACATAAAAACCGATTTTGACTACCTCTAAATTTAATTTAAAAAAAATTTTCGATGCATCTCATCGTAGGCTAGCATGCACGATCATATTAACGCGTCTGCAACTCATTTTGGCCAGTGGCGAGTCTACTGTGGCCAGTTTTTCCATGCCGTCTGTACGTACGTACGTATGTATGTAACTCGCATATCTCAAAAACTATTGGTCGTAGAATGTTGAGATTTGATATTTAGGATTGTTCTATGATCTAGTTGTGCACCTCCCCTTTTGGTGGCAATCGAATGGATAGTTTATGTACAGGACCGCCCAAAAGATTCGAAATACATTACGCTCTATGGGCCGAAATTCATTAAACTCGCCTAACTCAAAAGCTATTAGGCGTAGAATGTCGAAACTTCATATTTTGGATAGTTGTAACATCTAGTTGTGCACCTCCCCTTTTGGTTCCATTCGACTGGATAGTTTATCTACAGGACTGCCCAAAACATTCGAAATACATTACACTCAATGGGCCGAAATTCATTAAACTCGCATATCTCAAAAATTGTTAGGCGTTGAATGTTGAAACTTTATATTTAGGATTGTTGTAACATCTAGTTGTGCACCTCCCCTTTCGGTTCCATTCGACTGAATAGTTTTATCTACAGGACCGCCCAAAAGATTCGAAATACATTACGCTCTATGGGCCGAAATTCATCAAAGCGTTTTTTTAGAGGTATTGGGCTATTTCAAACGACTCAGAAGTGATATATGCTGTAAAGAGTTAGAAAATGAATTTCTCCATTAATAAAAGTGTCTTTTTCATTTATAGTTCTGCTACAGGAACACTCAAAAGATTTCCAATACATTACGGTCAATAGCAATTTTAGGGGCATTCATCCATTTCAAGCACAATACCGTCCTACCACATAAGTTAGGTAATGGTCCGACCACGGTCACGTGCCTCCCTCAAGAACTATGCCAAAAGTCGTCAAGCTTGGCGACTTTTGGCGTATGTGTGTGCATATTTAACTCTCAAATCTCAAAAACTATTATGAAATTTCATATATAAGAATGTTGTAACATCTAGTTGTGCATCCCGATTTTTGGTTCCAATCTACTGGAGAGTTTATTTACAGGACCACCGAAAAGAATTTCAGTACCTTAATGTCTATGGACATCTTCATTATAACACAACTGTAGACAGTCATTGTTTGGTACATGCCCAAAATCTCGCCGTCTGTCCTCGACCTTGGCGAGTTTTGGCGAAATATCGCCAAATTTGGCGATAGTCAGTCATTTGGTCCATGCCCAAAGTATCGCCATTTGTCATCGTTCTTGGCGAGTTTTGGCGAAATATCGCCAAATTTGGCGATAATCTGTCATTGTTTGGTTCATGCTTAAAATCTCGCCAAATGTCGTCGACATTGACGAGTTTCGCCGAAATATCGCCAAATTTGGCGCCAAAAATTATTTCCTATTTTGTATAACTCTAAAACTTTAACCCGTAGATTTTTTAACTTTATATTTAGAACTATTGTAATACCTAACTGTTTTCAATATCTTTTTTGACAGCAATCGACTGAGAATTTATTTACATGGTGAGCCAAATGACTTTGAATACATTGAGGTGTATAGATGCATTCAATTCATTGAAAGTCTGTGGTCAATGACTACTTTGGCTATCCCCAAAATCTCGCTGACTATCTCAAGTTTGTCGGCTTTTGGTGAAATATCGCCAAATAAAGTGTCAGAAGGAAATCTTTCGAATTGAACTCAGCTTGGCGATATCGAAATATTTGGCTAGAAATCGCTAAACCTTACTATTATTGATATTTTATCTCTTTCAAACAAATAAATTTAGAGGAAGTCCGTCGAAAATATTTTTGATCTAATGGACGTGCAAGGAAGTCATGTGTTGGACACATCAGATTTTTTTCTTTTTTCTCCTATGCTTTTGTATTTAATATGAAAATATAAGTGAAATACCTTTGACTGTGCTTTTATTTCCTTGTAATTGTATTCTACTTTTTTAAAATTAGAAATGTAATGATTTATCTTTTATGGCCTGAAATCCACAAAATCCTAAAATCCACACAAGCCATGGTCCCAAGCTGTGCGGATTTTTGGCTCTCTACTGTATTAACGTATGTATTTTTCTTCTTTTAAACAGCACAAACTTAAAATTTGTGTAATATTACTACTAGCAGTTTAATCATTTAAATTGAGCTTACTTTATAACACCATTAAATTTTGCAACATATAATCATTGATCTAACCCATTTTAATTTTAAAAAGACAGTTTTATCTGATTTTATTTTTATTATTATTATTATTTACTAGCCGCCTTCAGCGAGCAGTTTTGGCTGTCGATGGCCGCTTTGCGACCAAAATGTGGAACCTAGAGGAGATGCGTCACTTCGCAATTGGCTTGTGCAACATATGGCAAACGGCCCTCTTCACGACCGAAATTTGCAACATATAAATAACTTTTTCGTTTAAAATCGATACTTTAATAAATACAATTGTTAGTAGCAAAATCTCTTTGAGGGGGCGGCTGGGGAGATTACCGTTGAAGAGAAAAATAACCTTTCGATATATTTATCACTATATTCATGCTGCAATGTATTTTTTCTTTAAAAATATTTTTCTTTGTAACAATAAAACTTTCACTCGAACATGCATTTGTACTTAAATAAATAAAATTAGTGAAAAATTAGTAAAATATAAATTATGAATGGTTTTATATAGTTTTTTTACTATAGTAAATTATTAAATTTGGTTAGTTAAAATATGGCCTTGAATTATTTAATCCTCTTGAAACGGACATTTTTGATGATTTAGTTAACAATATAATTCATACATGTCACCACCAAACAATATATTGCTCTTTTTCTGTCATAGATCTGCACAAGAGATTATGTTCCGTGATTTTTTTTTCAAAGAATCAAGGAATGAATCAGTTGCTTCGATTCTGTGTTTACTTTTTCGAGGCATGATATCTCACTAGATATTTAGAGTTGAAAGTAGCGGCAAGTTAAAAAAGGTCAATTTTTTAGAGATCTTTCAAACTGTACAAAAAATTTTTGCTTTTAGATAGAGATAAAAATGTCATTTTTATCAAAATTTCAACATAGCTGCAGATGGCAGATGCACCAGGAGTGATGAGTCACTCCCGGAACTGTTATCAACAGAACTTTTTTATTTGGGGGGGGGGGGGGTCTGTGGATTGCTTTAATTGATTATGAATCCGACATTTAAATTATTTACTATTTTGTAAAATTACATAGGAACAAGTGAAGTTTTTAACATCAACTGCTGCACTATTTTTTATGTTAAATCATTTTTGTTAACTATTAGACATTTTATTTTTGTGTATTTCAAGCTAGTCTGTGATATAAAAGTTGTTTCTTATTCCATTTAGTCTTGTATTTTATAAATTAAAATTATAAATATCAGATGTCATAAGATAATTTACTGTAATGTAATAAGACTACTTTTATACTCATCATCCTTCCACTTTGTACTTTGCATGTATTTTTAAAATACATTAAACGGGTTTACGTGTATTTCTTTAGCCTGTGATTTATAAAAGCAAAAGTAAGTGGTAAAACTTTATTCCTGCATAAATGTTTTAAATTAAGATAATTGATATCATTGGTCAGTGTTTTCTGGATCTTTTTTTAATGCATTAATGCGCAATCTTTCAGAAAATTTCAAAAATAATCAAATTATGTGAACCTCAGTTATTTAACATAAAGTAGTTACCTATAAGAATCGAGCTTAGAACAACTATTTATAAACAAAACAAAAAAAAAATCTAAAAATATTTTGAATAATTATAGAAACACTATCCAACTGAAGTCAATTTTAATAAATATTAAAAATGTATTATGCAACTACTATTTTTCATGTAATAGTTCATCTTGTTGCAGTGCTTGATAAATAGCTCAGGAAATTTGAAGAGCTCTAAAATATGTATTATATTAATTAATTAGTTAAAATTACCAATTCTTAGACCACAAATTGTGAAAACATGTATTTAATCCAATTATTACATTGAAATTATTTGATTTATTTCATATTGTTAAAGCTATTAGTATTTTTTATGTCATCTCTTTGTAATATTTTATCTTTATATAGAATCTCTAAGGACATTTTTGAAAGGTAAAGCTTGAATTTTATTGTTTGAGAATTTGTATATAATTTATTAGCCATAATATTTCACAACCCATTTAATTGTAACTAAAACCTAAGATATCTGTTGTGCTACTGTGCCAATAATCTCATTTATATAAAAAGCTTTAAATGTTACACCTATGCAGTGTTATTTTTCGAATCATTATCTTCATATGTGTATGTGTAGTATATATTATTTACTAGTTCAAATCATATATATTTATGTAAATGAGAGAGAGGGTAATACATAAAATAAAATCTAAGTACTTAGATAAACAAATCCAGTAATATATAAAAAATCCGAAAAGCACATTTAACTATAAGTAACTAATACCATCCAAACTCAGGACAAAGTAAGCATACAAATGTAAAAAAAAAAATGAATCCCATTAAATTCACACAAAAGGAATAAGACCTAAATAGATAAATCTGATTGCATAATAACATATAAATATTAGGATTAAAAAGAACACATACAAATGAAACAAAAAATCAAGACAAAAACAAGTGTTAAGCCAGTTTTTAAAAAAACAATCATGCCTCATAACAAGGATAATTACTATTTAGAAAACATTATGTGATAAGTAATAAGTTGAGGTGTGCCGGATTGTCGAAAATCTAGATCTGTAGAAACAAATATGAACACCTATAACTTGTTTTTATATCTGCAAGTACAGGTGCAATACTTTTGTTTGAAAATCATTTTGAAGAATATACATTACCTTCAAACAATAATTTCATGCACAATTTGAGAAATATGCTGTCACAATGATAATTTTCAGATGGTGTGTAATGTATGGGTTAAAATCACATTTTTAATTGGTTAAAATTTTTAACAGGATTTTATGTGCATTATATTATTGAATCACTACTGCCAAGCCAAGTAAGTTTTCAAATTTACAGAACCTCTCATTATATCTTACTAAAACAGTAGTTTGAAAAAAATTGTATGATTTTGGCACATAACTATGACTTACTATGTCAGGCAGTGGCGGATCCAAAAAAAAAATTTTGGGAGGGGCTAAATTTTTTTTTAAAAAAAGCTTATTTCATCCAATTAAAATGTACTATAAATCAAAATTTTAGTCTTAACCAATGTGCATGCTTTTGGGAGGGCCTAAGTTATAAAATATGATCATTTTAGCTATTTAAAGTACATAATAAAGCAGAATGTTACTCTTTAACAATCTCTTTGGGGGGGGGGGGGCTGAAGCTGGTCAATTATGGAAATATGTTTTGTTTCTTCAATAAATAGTCTTAATAAACTTAAATACTACAGATGAAGATAAAAATACAAAAGTCCTTTCTTTTAAAGTTTGTGTGTTTTTCCTCAAAAATAAAATGAAATTAAAACTGACACTTTCTAAAAAATCAAATGCTTAACACCTTTTAAATAATATATATACATACACATTTAGAAAGTTTTCATTTTATAGAAAATTGGTCCTTCTAATACTTCAAGTAATTTTCATGATTTATAATAATTAGTCATGATAAAAACAGTGCTAAATTTTAAGAATATTTATAATGTTGTGACAAACTATAAGAAATAATTTTTATCTGTAGTATGTATAAATAACAGTTTCAGATTTTTTTAATATTCGAAGCACCATAATATAATAATAAGGTAGGACTTTTCAACAATCTAAATAATTATAAGTAGCATAATTAAATTAGGATGTATTTATAATTTATGTGTTTCTAAAAATTATTTAATTGTAAAACTAACAAAATAAGATAGTTTGCTGTGAAGATTAAACTATTTTTTGTAAGACAGAATAATAATTACTTTCTAATGATTGTCCTAATGTTCTAAATGCTTGTCCTCTTTCTTGGTAATTATAACACAATTGATTGGTAACTATGAAAAAAAAAAAAATCAATTTCTGGAAAAATGGTACATGATGAAATTTTTAAACTATTTTTCCTTAAGTCAGCATCCAAAAATCTACAGAATCAGCTATTGTTTTATAAGCAATTTTTTGTTTGTACCCATGTGTAATTGATTATAAAATTCTTTAACAATATGAAACAGTATTGAACAACTTTGTTTATTTTTATAACTCCCTAGATAATTTATCATACAATTCTATGTTTTCTTCTGTTGTATGTAATATCCGTTGATTGTTCGTGGCACTCTTGATAAGTACTGTAAATTGGGGTTACTTTGTGAAAGAATTTGAGGCTTCGATGCTGTAACATTAATGTTTTTCTTTATCTCCACTTTTTAGCCAGTGATTTTGGTTACCCCTTCCTTCCTCTGCAAAACTGTATATTTATAAATCTCGTTGTTTCAATCATTTATTAGTAATTAGTGATAAAAGTTGTCACAAACTCACTCCCTACCACGGGATGACTTTGTGACAATCTCTTTATGTATTAGAAATGCATGGGAGAAAGAAATATCTCTTTTACACCACGTGAGTTTTTAAAAACATTTTTAAGGTTTTAAATGAAAGGGTTAAAAGATTTAAACAGGGTAAATAATATGTTTAGGTTGGGATAAGCAAACTGGATGTATAGTGAAATATAAACACTTTTTTCCACTTCTTAACCAAATCTGTCTGAAATTTTACATCTTAAAATGGTGTAATCGAACAACTTTACAGAGTCCTTCATTATTAAGTTTTTTTTAGAGGATCAATACTAAACCAAAATTCTTCATTTTGATACAAAATTGAGTCGGGTTTCTAGGGCTACTGCCAATTCCATCATACTGACAATTACCCCATCTAATTCCTTCTCTACCACCTTTCTTGGGAAAATCTCTCCTTCAAAGTTAACAGAATATGATCTCCTTCAAAAATTAATAGAATATGATCTTTTTGATCCTATTCTGTTTCTGTAGGCACTGTGAGTAAAGCTTGGATAGGGATCTCATCATATTCGAGCCCCGAATTCTTTTTGTATGTCCTCAGCACTTTAAAATATTGTTATGTATCATATATATTATTACTGCAAAACAAAATATACAGTTAAAACTCAGAAAAACAATCACTGGGTAACGTGGTGACAAATAAACGCTATCACAAAGTCACATCGCTAATCTTTGACATTCAACATAATGGTTAATAACTCATTCAAAACTCGTCTAATTAACATTATTTTACAATATGTTCTTATATTGATATTCAAAATAATTACCTGTTAAATGATATCCTCTTCTGTACTTCACTGTGCAAATCAAATTGATGGTAAAGATAGCAACGCTTGCTTCCAAGGTGGTGCTTGAAAACAATGCTTCTGTCTCAACCAATTGAAGTGCAAAAACTTCAGCAAGGGACTACTAAGCACCAGCACAGGTGACACCAACTCATGGCAGTGCCCATTTCCTGTGTTTTGCTCTAGGTTACTGACCGAAAGATTCGAAAAAAGAAAAGTTGATCATGTGTCACAAAGTAACCACAGTTAATGGTATTTTAAATAAAAGTTCATTGTTTAAATTCTATTCAGTTGCTTGATCATGTTGTGATGTTCTAATGTAAGACTTTTTGTTATGACTTGAAGTTCAGCTTGTACAGTCAGTAGTTGTTTCACTGTATATTTATCATCTGTTTTGATAGCTGACTGTTTGTCAGTTTTAAGACTGAAATTACCTAGTTTATATCATATCCTGTGATAAATAAAATTTATTTATTCTTCTTATTTTGTATAGCCTTAATCAATGCATTATAATTATTTACTATATTTACCCCTTGCGCACCTGGCCAATTTATCTATAAAAGGACCATAATACCAGATTATTAAATTCTGCTTAACAAATTTGTTCACCTGTTATGGCTATTTAAATACAGTTAGTGGGAATAAAGGCTAAAATTATCGAGATACAAAAATATCACAATCACGGTTTAGAATACCAGATAATAATTATGCACTGTGTTTAAGAACAACAGGTAGAAAAAGTTGAGTCTATGCAATAATACCATGAATGTACACAGGTACATCCATGGTATTTATGTGTAACGTTATAAAAACACACACGTGTACATCCTTGGTACGCCAGGGATTAATGTAGCTATTCTACTTATCAATAGAGAACTAATGAAAACTAAGAGGTCACAAGTAGTCTATTCTTTTCAGTACAATACTAATGTAAGCTCTAAATTAATAGGAAGAAAGTAATTTAAACAATGAAATTTGAATAACCATAACTATGATATTACTGGATCAAACATACAACTTAACCAAACTATAGTTTATGTGCTTTAAAAATGTTTATAAGCAAGTTTATTAAAATGAAAAGTTCATGCAGAATTTTAGAATTTTTTCTTAATTCATACAATGAAAATTTTACTAATTTTACCATGAATGTATTTCATTTCATTACTCGGGGCTCGGCACAAAATTAGCTTGTTTCCAGTGCTTATTCATGGCTGCATTTTGGTTATAGAAACAATGTGTCAGTATGCACTTATTCTTTAATTAGACAAGAACTACTGCATTCTAATTTAACTTTTTGTTATCTTTAGTTTAATTTTCCAGAACTTTTATTTCACTAAGGGTCAAGGCCCCTAGACTTGCTACGCTCGCTTTTCATATGAATCATTCGGCCCCTGATAAGGCATATTCGTAAAAATGACATAATTTCAACAGAAAAAACCCAAAGATTGGATCAGATAGAATGTTACTGAGCTACACGTTGCTTGGTTCTTGCATGCTCATTGATACATACAGTATACCACCCCACCATATCGCGGCAGATATTTAGTTATAGGAATCCGTGTTCTACGGGTCCTGAGCTATACTCCACCTGGAGTGCGGACTCTGCGTATAATCACTGGAAAAATAATTTGCTCTCCTCAGAAACACAATGATATTTAATATTGCCAAGTTATATTAATTAGGAGTTAAAGCATAATAATATCAGAACATCTGTTTCAGCTGTATTTTTAATCATGTAAAACCTATTGGACACCTTGCATATTTGCCACCCATGGCAATTTTTCATTATTTGTTGACTTGCATATATGTATAGTTAATAATTAGCTCTAAGAAAACAGTACTTTATACGTTTTCTTTGATAAAAACTATGGAACAGCTAGAATAGCTTGCCACCAATGGCGACTTTTCACTTTTTGGCAATTTACACATGCTCACAACCATAATTACTGGTCATGCAAGGTTCCCGGAAAACCGCTATCCATATTTTCATATACATAACCCTTTACAGATTGGCGTATTTAGCATCACGAATTATATCATCTCGCCACGCTGGCAAATAGGCATAGTTAACGCCACCAAATATGTCTACTGGCAGCAAATACTCCAGCAGGACAGAACCACCTTTAAAATAATCTGCACTTTAATTATTTTTCATTTTCAAGATACTGGGTTCCAGCATTCTGGAACTCGGAGCTTAGATTCCCTCTGCTTGGAAAGATACTATTTTTCCTGATCATTCCAAATGCCAAGATGGTGCTTTTAAAATCAGTTACAATTAGTTATTCTGTTTTGGAAAAACGAATAGTCGCTAATTCTAAACTCTTGTTGTCTAAGCGAACTTATTATTTGAAAATTGTCAACTTTGTGTAACGCACTTTGAGTTATTTATTTCATATACCTTTTAATTTGGCATAATATTTGTGTAATTCGACTTCATGTTTGTCCATTTCACGCAATTCTACATGCTTGGAATTGCTTTGTTGCAAAGGAATGAATGATTTTATGCCAAATCTGGCAACCATTATGCTTTATTTTTTCAGTTTTTTATTAATATCTTCTCGAATAATTCGATTTTTGAAATTTAAGTCAGCTTATCAGGTTCCTCGGAATTTTCCAAATCCGTGAACATGCTTCTCGAAATTCAAATCCCCAAGGTTTAGGAGAAGATAGAGCAGCAAGATCTTGACAGCGGCCTTTACTTTTTTTTAGAATAGAGAGATACGATAAAGAGGATATGGACCTCACTAGAACCTTAAGTCCCTTTAAGTTGAAGTAAACTTTTTCACTCTATCTCATTTGATCATGTTTTGCTTTTCTTTTTTATTTGAAAATATATGAGGGTGTCCACTAAATTTCTGAAAACCAATTTGCTGACTTTTTCCAGACTTTCGGTAGCTTCCGGAAAAACTTTCTTGACCATAGATGCATTTTACTTAGGGAAATCTCTTAACAGTATCACCTTTTTATATTTGAATATTTTGCTACAACTTATTTGAAATAAATTTTCAACTGGAATATAGCTATTGACTAGCAGCATGGCCCGGCGTTGCCCGTGCAATGGAATTGAAATGCCCATTGACCTTATATATAGATTGTAAAAGAAGGAATGTGAATCCTCACGCTTCAATGATAAAAAAAAGGACATGGTACTTCCCGCTGCAATGAAAAAAAAAAAAAAATGAAGTAGGCACCTGATAGCGTACTCAGAGGTTACTGAGAATTAGACGTGGCTAGGCTTGAATATGAATCCTACTGCTAGAATGATAAAAAAAAAGGACATGGGACTTCACACTGCAACAACAACAACAAAAAAAAGAACATGGCACCTGATAGCTTACAGAGATTACTGGGAATTGGACGTCTAATAGTCTTTTATCGCTAATACCTAAGCAACTACTAAAAACAAATAGAATCCAGTCATCAGTATGAGATTGTAAAGGGAAGGAATGTGAATTCTCC
This sequence comes from Cheiracanthium punctorium, assembly GCA_038373885.1. Classification (NCBI taxonomy): domain Eukaryota; kingdom Metazoa; phylum Arthropoda; class Arachnida; order Araneae; family Cheiracanthiidae; genus Cheiracanthium; species Cheiracanthium punctorium. Next base: position 465,111 of record JAWZYV010001022.1, on the reverse strand, counting down.
TGCTGCAATGATAAAAAAAAAAGGCACACGGGACTTCCCGCAGCAACGAAAAAAAAAAAAGGAAATTTCTACCTGTTGTGTTCTAATAGTCATTTATCACTAATACCTGCGCACTTCATAAACTAATTATTTTTTATTTCAAATCCAGTAAGAATCCCTGGAGGCAAATCATTGGGCATATATACAGTAGATAAGAACTTAAATAATGATAGATGAATTAAAAATCCAGGTTTGTTTACATGTAATGTTCGCAGTGGGTTTAATTTATTTATAAATATTTTATGAGGCTCTAATTATTTAGTAACTATCTTCTCGAGGAATTGATAATCCATGTAAAATACTATCTTCAAATTCTTCAGGAGTCATACTTCCTATTGCAACGATTTCAAATAAATCCCGCATGTTTATATCTGACGGATTCTCCTTTTAAATGCTAGAACGACCTTGAGAACGCAAACCATATGAAAAAAAAAAAAAAAAAACACCGTCCGTTGTCTTGGCAACGCTTCATCCCCACTTACACCTCACACAGGACGAAACGGAGGAAATTTGTTGTTTCTTCAATCACGGAAGGGAATTTTAACCTGCGATGTTTTCAGAAAAAAAAATCATATAAAAAAATCTAATAAACATTTCTGCACGGTTCAAAATTTAAAAGAGAGAGAAATAAATGTTTAATCAGCTGTAAAAAGATGGAAAATTTTTGCCCCTTAGGTTATTCGATGCGACAGTTTTAAAATAGCATATTTTTAAAAGCAGTACATTTTCTTCGAAACAGGATTTCCTTTAACGCGCAGTGATCCCACTCTGGGAACACTCAACTCTGACGTTTTGACTGTTGCCAGCCACGAAGAATAGATTTGATTTCTATAAAAATAGTTGCGGGTGGCATAGCTCCACGAGAATCCTTTACTTTTTAGCACGTCATTTCCCGTAAAAAAAATGGTCACGATTCTTTTTAACAACACTGACATCTGCTGAAAAATGGAAGAACGCGAGAACAGCTGGGTACATTGCCCAATGCTGAAAAAAGGGCCAAAAATTGGCCAATGTAAGTACGATTTTGTAACGAATTGTATTTGAAAAGAAAACTCTGTAGTTTCCGATGATATAAAAAATATAGTATTCGGACAGAAATTTAGCTCGCGATAACGTAAAATGCGATAAAAATGGCCAAAAACCTTACAAAACATAAAATAACTCAAAAACTATTATTCCGATTAATTTCATTTTTACGGCATTAGCTTTCTCTTGTCCTATTTAGTCAGCGTGCCAAATTTGGTCCAGATCCGTCGAAATGTCTGGACGCGTATAGCGAACAAACAAACAAACTCTTCTCTTTTATATATATAGACTAGCAGCATGGCCCGGCGTTGCCCGTGCAATGAATGAGAAATGCCATTTACCTTAAATATAGATTGTTAAGGGAAGGAATGTGAATCCTCTCGCTGGAAAGATAAAAAAGGACACGGGATTTCCCGCTGCAACCAAAAAGAAAAAAAATGAGCACGGCACCTAATAGAATACAGAGGCCAGGAATTGGACTTGGCTAGGCTGGAATGTGAATCCTCCCGCTGCAATGATAAAAAAAAGGACATAGGACTTCCCGCTGCAATGATTAAAAAAAAGGACATGGGTCTTCCCGCTGCAAAATAGAAAAAAAAAGAACAAAGCACCCGATGGCGTAGAGGCTACCGGGAACTGGACGTGGCTAGATTTCTCCTCTTCTACCTGTCTGTGTTCTAACAGTCATTTATTGCTAATACCTACGCAACTCATAAAAAAAATAGAGCCCAATCGTCAGTATGAAATTGTAAAAGGAAAGAATTTGAATCCTCCCGCTGCAGTGATAAAAAAGAGACATGGGACTTCCCACTGCAACGAAAAAGAAATGAACATGGCATCTGTTGGCGTACAGAGTTTACCGGTAATTGGACGTGTGTAGGCTGGAATGAGAATCCCCCCGCTGCAGTGATAAAAAAAGACATGGGATTTCCCGCTGCAAAGAGAAAAGAAAATGAACACAGGGCTTGCCAACGGTCCGAGTTACCGAGAATTTGACGTGGCTAGGCTTCTTCCATTCTACCTATCTGAGTTCTAATATGTAGTCTTTTATCACTAATGCATACGCACCAACATAAAAAAAAAACAGTTTCCAGTCATCAATATAATAACCAGTCTGCCTGAATTTCGCATAGTGCCGACGCGAGGGGGAGGGTTGGTCGATTAGATTAGCACGGTCGCCGTCCCATCTCTCTCTCTCAATCTCCACTAAGGCGACCATATTTCTATAAGAGTATTTTGGGGACAAATCAAGTGGCTAATTTTGTGATAATTTTTCATGAAACTTTGTACACCCTTTAAAAAAAGTATTCTAGTGCAAGAAAAATTTCGTACGTAAATTTCATATTTAAAACATGATTCTTCATGAAAAGTGATTAATCATTAACAAAACTGAAATAGGAAATTTGGCTCATAGTCGAATACTTTATTGAATGTCTGTACACGCTATACACACACACATTGGTAAAAAGAAATTGCAGATGGTTGGAATTTCAAGACTCCTGGGGGGAATATGTAACTTTTTAGTTTTATTTAAAAAAAATAAATGATTTATCTCGGGGAGGGGATGTAAAAATTCCTATTTCCCAATTCAGCGCTCTCCTCTCTTCACTCCACTCCCCTTCCCCACCCCCCTGTCTCTCCTTTGCTCGCCTGACGTCAGAAGAACGACCTTGAAAATGAACAACCGAGTGGGGAAAGTTAGGTACCTTCGCTCCGTTACTTGCATTCTGGAGAGCATTTTAATATGTGACTTTTCAGAAAAAAAATCATATAAAAAAAATCTAACATTTCCGCACGGTTCAAAGTTTAAAAGAGGGAGAAATACATGTTCAATCAGTGGTAAAAAGATGGAAAATTTTTGCCCATTAGGTTTTTCGATGCGACAATTTAAAAATAGCATATTTTTAAAAGCAGTACATTTTCTTCGAAACAGTATCTCCTTAAAAAAATTCCCAAAAATCGGCAAATGTAACTACGATTTTGTAACAAATTGTATTTGAAAAAGAAAACTCTGTAGTTTCCGATGATATAAAAAAAATAGTATTCGGACAGAAATTTAGCTCGCGATAACGTAAAATGCGAGAAAAAGGGCCAAAAACCTTACAAACATAAAATAACTCAAAAACTATTAATCCGATTAATTTCATTTTTACGGCATTAGCTTTCTCTTGTCCTATTTAGTCAGCGTGCCAAATTTGGTCCAGATCCGTCGAAATGCCTGGACGTGTATAGCGAACAAACAAACAAACAAACTCTTCTCTTTTATATATATAGATATAGCAGTTTTGTTCTTGAAAATTTACATGCATGCCAATGACGATATAGGATGTTCTGGGATAGTGAGGGGGCGTGGCTGTTGGCTTCAAACACGGGGAACATGGACGCCTCCATAAGTTAAACCTCCTTGTCTAAACCATCTATTTAAATATTAAAAAGACAAGACAATAACTCATTCCGAACGGTCGATAATGAGAAACAGTAATTATAAAATGAAAATGGATACTCAATGCATTTCAATAGGAGTTGGCGGATGTAAATACTACCAGCGAGACGAATTTTACCCTCGAACTCAGAAACCATGCAAAATGTCCATTCACCGGTGGGTTATGCACCGGTGCTACTGGTTGCGGTCATTCTTCCGTTAAATGACGTCACGGTTGTCAACCGCTTTTGTCGTTTTGTCATCCTCAGAACATCGGATTCCAAGCCAAGTAAACAAAAATAAACATTGGCAACGCTAATATCCAGAATCCAGAATAACCACAAGAGCAGACAACCGCTCGAACGGGCTGCCGTTCGAACCTGCGCCGACTCCTCTAAATGCGCATTATCTGGCGCATTAATGTTTGCGCATTATCTGGCGAGAACAGATATCCGCAGCGACCGCAAAGCTACAGCCAATTACAGAAGTGCTTTTACAGCTACAGCCAATCACAGAAGAGCATTGGTGTATTTACTTGCGGCACCGCAAGCTCGCCGCGATGACAGCCAATGGTCCAAAACGGCGAAACAGTACGGCATGGTTGCGGTACGGCGCGGCAGATATGAATCCACCTTTTCCGTTGCGTTATTCACATCTGCCAGCCTTTTAGATCGACTGCTTTCAGGAAAATTTATTTTCAACTTTTAAAAAAATAATTTTTGGGAACTTCGAGAGTAATTTTTCAATTAATATTAGAAAACTTTTTTTTTTTGAGTCAATTTTATTTCATTAATTTTCATTCAGTTTAATGCTAACAGTAAGTTAAAATTTAATCATAAATTAATTTAATTAAAAACAAATTGATGAATCTTTATATTAGTTAACTCACAGATAGCGTTAAATTGAAAGCAAATTAAGAGATTATATTGCACATTGCATTACAACAGTAGAACGGTAATTATATTTTGTTAATTAAGAGCGTGATTATTGCATTGCATTAAAATAATAGAACTAATTAACCCATTTATGCCTAGCGTCCCTTTTTTGGGACGGCATTTTCGCTATCATTCGGAAACGTTATTTATTTTTCCGAGCCTTTATTCGCGAGTATTGAACCTCAATTCCACAAAAAATTTTAATATGGCCAAGTGGGATGTTGACATTTCAATTTTTATACATAATGATTTTAAATGAAATCATGCCTTGTTCAAAAAGTTGACATCAGAAATTTATCAATTACTGCTGGTGTTAGCAAAAATCGAAGAAAGTCGCAAAAATATCCAGGCACGAATGGGTTAATTATCCTTAACCCTTTATGCACCGACTGGACTTTAAAGTCTCATCAGTAAAATTTCTTAACAGGACATAAATCTTCTATAAATCCCCTACTAGGTCTTTAATTAATTTTTTTTTTCTTGCACTGCACTTTAGTGTTTAAAACATTACTCAAATGAGATATTTCCAATACTATATAAAAAAGAACCAAACTGATTTTTTTAAAAAATAAATTAATTTGGGGCATAAGGGGTTAAATTAAGAACATGATTATTTAATTTATAATTTCTACTGTTTTAATGCAGTCTAATCTATTAATTTATTTTCAATTTAAGGATATATGTTTTTAACTACACTCATGTCCATAAATTAAGGATAATGAAGTTCAGGCAAAGAAAGAGAAAGAAGCAAAACAAATTTGACTTATTTGTAAAGTCTATTTATTAAACAAAAAGTAAAGAGCAAAAAAGATGCTATATGTTTGACATAATTAATAAAAATTGCAAGTTTTACTCCCTTGACCAAATTTCAAAAAAGAACCTATTTACAAAAAACAGTATAACATGGTTAGTAGGATGGTTAATACGGAGTATGTCTCCCGGACGATGCAATACAGGCCTGACAACGCCTAGGCATGCTGAGTATCAAATGATCAATCTGATCTTGGGGAATATTACACCACTCATCAAGCAATGCACTCCGAAGTTCCGGTAGACAGGTGGGAGGGGGTTGACGGGCTGCAATTCGTCGGCCAAGCATATCCCACACATGCTCTATTGGATTCAAGTCCGGTGAGTATGCTGGCCAATGCATACGGGTGATATCCTCCGATTGAAGGCATTCGTCTACAATGTTTGCACGGTGAGGACGGGCGTTGTCATCCATAAACACAAATTCAGCACCCATGGCGCCCCGAAACAAACGTACATGTTGTTCCAGAATGACATCCCGATAGATGTGGCCTATCATCGTTACACTCTGAACATGCAGGTCAGTTCTGGAACCAAGAATAATTCCTCCCCAAACGAGCCATCCTGCACCACCGTAACGGTGCCTTTCAATGGTGTTCTCTTGGTGGTAACGGGTACCTGGCGCTCTCCAGATGAATGTCCGGCGAGAATCAGACTCCAAACTAAACCTGTACTCGTCGGAAAACATCACACAAGACCACTGTTGCGGTGTCCACAATGCATGCTCTCTACTCCAGGTTAATCGCAGGCGACAGTGAGTTGCGGTAAGTGGAACACATCTGACAGGCCTACGAGCATATAGACCAATGTGCCCTAAGCGTCTGTACACGGTCTGCCTTGAAACTGTCGTACCGGTAGCTGAAGGGAGCTGACGAGACAGGTCTGATGCTGTACTCCGTCTGTTTCTTTTGGCAGTAACTGCCAAATAGCGGTCCTCATTCGGCGTTGTAACTCGGGGGCGACCTGTGCTGTAACGTCTACTCACATTACCATCATCTTGGAATCGTTGCCAAAGCCTGGAGATGACACTCTGGGCGATTCCAAGTTCCTCGGATACTTCCAGCTGGGTACGTCCACATTCCAGTCGTCCGATAATTCTGCCACGTAAAACATCATCCAAATGCCTCCTTTGTGCCATAACTATGCGGTTTTTGCACTGAAAGGCTTTCACAGCGCTTGTGAACAATTTTACTTCTTTGCCACCATTCCTTATATACCCCTCTCTTACACTCTCGTCATTGTGACGTGCCATCTGGTGGTTTCCTGTAATTTGCATATTCTTCTTCAAGATGTGTGTGATCATTCCACAGGTGAAATTTTTATTTTAGAGATCAATTTCTGTGTGATTCTGAATTATCCTTAATTTATGGACATGAGTGTAAATTAAAGATGAATCTACAAGTTTTTCATTAAATTAATTAATGATTAATTGTGAGTGATTAAGGCAAATCTGCGCGAGGGGTATCTGCCTAAGATGAGGGATGGATTGGCAGGAGGACTTTCTAAGGGGTTCTAACGCGTATTCACGTTACATCTGGAGAAAACCTACCAAAACTCCAGATCGTTAGATCGACGACTGTGCGATGGGACCTTCACACTTCGGCCGTCTACCAATTTCAGTGATATAACCAGTGTGCCATGGTGAGGTTAATTAATGATTAAATTTGAACTTAAAGTTAACATTAAAACTGAATACAAATTAATGAAATAAAATCAACTCAAAAAATTATTGATTGCTATCGGTATTATGCTTCTTTATATATATATTTAAATAACTTTTATAAGTTGTTGATAAATTAATTTTTTTAAACAAAATTTGTTCATTTAAATGAACTACTGGTTTAAAAATTTCCTCAAAAATTTATTTAAAAAAATAAATTTTAAATAATTAAAATAGGATTATTCTCGAATTTCCCTAAAAAAAGAAAAAGGTGTTTAAAACTGCAGAGCTGCTTATCAGCAGGGCAACCGGGGCACTTGCCCTGCACTCACCCATTTCAAAGGCCCCAAAATTTTTTATTTTTCCAAATTTTTATTTAGTATAAAATCAACTCTTCAAAAACTGTATAAAAATTCAATTGGTAGTTTCTTGTAAATGATGAAGAGTTGGCTGCTAATTCTGTACGTTTCGCATTTGCTTATATAAATTGCAATTTTTAGCAAAAGTTTTATTTCATACATTACAACATATCGAAATGCCCTTCTCAATATCCACTGCAATTATTATAAAAGACAGACAACTGAGAACCGAAGGAAAGACTGACTGACTGATAGAGTGAATTACGGGAGCAGCTAGCTCGTCGAGCTTATCTCCAGTGTGTTTTTGTAGATCGTCATTTTTAAATCTTGTTTTGGGGGGCCCTACAGATTGGGCGGGGATCAGTCAAGTCAGTGGATGTTGAAAAGAGTGGGTAAAGGGGGGGGAAACCAGATGTGAATGTCGACCCGACCTCCCTCCGACAAGCGGACTTCACAGGGCGGGTTGCTCGACCATCTGGGGCGAACTAGGGAAGAAGGGTGGAAAGAGCCGCCCTAGGGCGCTTCTTGTTTTGGGGGTCGGTGTGATCATACTCAGGAAACTCGGCAACAATCTCATTATCGAGATTATGAAGTTTGTCGAAAAAGCTGTTGGTGAGTTTGTGTATGTGCTCCCGTAGGAGCGGTATGTTTAGGTCGTTCCGTATAGTACTATTCGAGATGAAAGGGTGACCGCGCCTAATTTTCCTCAGGATGGCGCTTTGTTTGGACTCAATTTTTTGTATATTTGTTTTAGCAGAGCAGGCCCAAACCGGGGCTGCATAGGTGACAACAGACCTGACGAAAGACGTATACAGTAGCGATTTGTTATTGTGGTGGAGGGATCTAGCATTGAATAATGGTGAAAGACGCTCGAACGCGGCTTTCATTTTGAAGGCAGTGTTCTGGAGGTGTTTGTTCCAAGATAGCGTCTGATCGATGGTGACACCGAGGTAGGTGACGTGGGAGCTCCACTGAATGGGGGAGCCGAGGACGTGAAGTCTAGATGGTGGGGTTTTGTATGTAAAGGACAGGGCTTGGCTTTTACTTGCATTTAGCTTTATGCGCCAATTCTTCATCCAATCGGTGATTAGATCAGTGTGCTCCTGCATGCTGTTATGTAGGGTTCTGTTGTTTATGGCATGGCCAACGATAGCAGTATCGTCCGCAAAGAGAGCTTTGGAGGTATTATGATGGCGGGGTTAGTCATTTATGAATATATTAAAGAGCGTAGGCCCAAGGATAGACCCCTGGGGCACTCCGCTCCTGATAGGTCGGACGGTAGAGTAAGCGTCTTGAACTTTTACTGTAAAGGACCTGTTTTGGAGATAATCATGAATGAGGTGGACAAATTTGTCCGGTATTTGTAGTTGAGTTAGCTTAAAAGTGAGACCCTCGTGCCAGACTTTATCGAATGCCTTCTGTAAGTCCAGAAGGAGGATAGCCACACGTTTGTTGTTGGCGATGGCGTCATGTGCTAATTCGACAACCCGAACCAGTTGTCGAGTGGTGCAGTGGCCCTCCCGAAAACCAAACTGCTCAGGCATTAGTATGTTGTTTTGGTTTAGATGATCTTTAAGTCTTATTGAAATGATTTTTTCAGTCAACTTGCTGAGCGAGCTCAGCAAGCTGATGGGTCTATAAGCAGCAGGGTTTGTGAGGCACTGCCCCGGCTTTGGTATAGGGCACACTACCGCCGTTTTCCAGTGAGTGGGGAAGTGTGCAGTGTGAAGGATGGCGTTTGTGAGTCTGGTGAGGCAGAAAAGAATTTTTGCGGGCACATTCCTCAACATAACATTGGTTACGCGGTCCTGACCCGGGCACTTTTTGACATTTAGTTTCTTGATGATATTGCATAGTTCTGAGGGCAAGGTTGGCAGGATGCTATGTGTAGGAGTTTGATTGAGGTAGCTCCTAACGTGGCTAGAAATGGTGGCGTGACGGGAGGCGAGGGCAAGGTCCTCGTCTTCGTTAGAAAATTGCTCTTCATAAGCGTTGGCTAGGATGTTAGCCTTGTCCGTGTCTAGGGTGTAATACATATTTCCGTCCTTAAGAGGGGGAATGCGTGATTTTTTATGCGTGATCTTCCGTATTGCTTTCCACACAGAGCCATCGTGAGGGGAGAGCCCCTCGATGTAGGAATTCCAATTCTGATGCTTGTGGGTGGCAATTTGTCTTTGTACCTCGGCCCGAAGGCGGTGGTAGGTGGTTCTGTCCGTAGGGTTGAGAGTTCTTTGGTAGGTTTTTCTCGCCCTATTACGTCGGTTGATGAGGCCCCGGATGTTGGGGGGGAGTTTAGTGTAGTTTCCAGCTACCGCCGGGCGGGAAGCTTTTTGATAGGCGTAGAGGATGAGATCCGAAAGTCTTTTGGCTTCTTCATCTATTTCCATGCTAGTATTTAGTGTGGTGCGAGGGAAAGGGGTACAGAGGAGCTCCTCCGTGAAGTGGGACCAGTTTGTATGTAGTCTCGTGCAATCCCTGCTAATGATATTTGTGTCTAAATCGAATTGGACCGGAAGTTGGTCCGAGGAGAAGTGATTTATAGTACGGCTAGAGATGAGCTGTTTAATGTTATTGTATAGTATTAGGTCAATAGTGGAATCACCGTGAGTGGGGGTTTTAGGGTAGGAGAGCTTTGCATGGTTTTGAATAAGGAATTTTAATAGACCCGTGCACAGTTATACTTGCCGTTCCACGCAAAGTGGTGGGCGTTCATGTCGCCGGCAATAATGTTGGCATGGCAGTGGCGGAGGAGTTTGCGGAAATAGTCCGCCGGAAAGTTTATTTTTGGCTTGATATAGGCCGAGGAGATCATGAAATCGCCTTGAGCTGTATGTGCAAAAATTGAGGTAGCTTCAAGTTCGTCTAGAGAGATGTTGGAGATGTATGAGTGTGGGATACAGGTTCTAATGTATATCGCAGTACCGCCAGAAAGACGGTTTCTGTTTGCCTTAGGCCTGTCATTTCGATAGAGGGTGTAATTTGGGATGTGGTAGCTAAGATTGGGGCGAAGCATAGTTTCTTAGAGAAGGACTAAATCGACATCGTTATGAGCCAGGAAGTCCCTAAGCTCAGCGATTTTGTTGTGGAGCCCTTGGGCGTTCCACACTATGAATCTAATTTCTTGAAGAGCTCGACCCATGCTGAGGGAGCAGGCTGTCGGTTATAACCCGGAACAGGGCGAAGGCCCTGTCCAGGGGGTCGTCGTAAGCTTTAACGGCATCAGTGGCCGTCTTAAGAATCCTCAGAAGTGAGGGGAGGTCCACGAGATCGTTTAGATCTCTTACTGTTTGTATTACCTCTGCAAGAGAGGAGATTGTGGTAATACTGGTCTTGGAGGTTTTTCGATCCTTGTTGGCAGTGTTTGCCTTCACCTTCCGCGACTTCTTTCTTCGCGTGAGTTTAGTGTTTTTCTTTGTGGGGGGAGCCGGAGGCTCTTGAGAAGTGTTGGTGTTTGGGGCGTCTTGCGCAGGGGGTCCTTGGGGGCGCTTTCAGTGTGTTGTGTGCTCGGAGGGGCTGTGTCCTCAACGTCCGAGGCGGAGTCTTCAGTGTTAGACTCAAGGTCCTCCGGGAGGTAAACTGTATGTTTATTTCGTCTTCCCCGTCCAACCTGAGTCCAGGCTGAGAAGCCGGGGGGGGGGGTTGAGAGGTTTCCTAGTTTGTTTTGAAAGTCAGTGACATTGTTTGTAGGGGGTTTTGGTTTTTGTACTGAGGTATGCGGTTTGTGTCTGTTTGCCGGGTTCTTTGGGCACCCGCGGTAGGAGGCCACATGAGGCCCGCCGCAGTTGGCGCATTTTACTGGGTCCTTGCCCCGAGTGGGACACTCCCTAAAGCGGTGGGGCTCCGCGCATTTGAGGCAGCGGGGCGTTAAGGAGCAGGTTAAGGAGGAGTGGCCAAAACCCTGACAGTTATGGCACTGTTTAACCCGAGTGTTGGTGCATTTCTCCACCCTAACTTGTAAGAAGTTAAAAGTGTCGAGTTCTTATATGTCCTCAATGTTCGTGGTTCTTTGTAGGTCTATTATGCAGTTTGGCAATACGGTTTTTGTTTTGGTTCTCATGAACGCTATGTTGACAGGCCGGAAGTTTCTGCTAACTAGGAAGTCCTCGATTTCATTCTTAGGTGTTGAGGGGAGAATTCCCTTAATCAATACCTTAATTGGTCTCTCATTGCGAGGGTCAAAAGTTTGACACCTTATGTTGTTATCTTTAAGGTAGACTTGAACCTCTCTAAAGTGAAGATCATTTTTTAGTACTACCATAAAAACCTGGCCAGTAAACTTGCAGGTTACCGGGTACTTGGTGATGTTGGAGATTTTTTTGCAGTGTGTGTCGTGAGTGCCCGGGGGAAACTCACAGAAAAATCTGTGTTTGCCACTGGTGGTTTGGCCACTGTTGTCGGCAACTTCTTCTGGTGGAGTGTTATCAGCAATCTCAGGCTCAGGTGTAGGAAGTCTGCTGTTGGGGCTGGAGTCGCAAGTATGTTTTTCTGTGTGATCCATGGTACTGACGTCTTCGTCAGAGTCTGACAAGTCTGGATAGTCGGTGGGTCTATGCTTGTGTGGAGATGGCGAATTCTCATCCTCCAGGTTGCGTTTCCTTGACGGTGGAAGCAGCCCATGTTGGCTAAAATAGTCGTGCGCTTGCAGCGACATATGTTGTTGGTAGGGTAGGAATAGGGGCGTTTTAGCCAGCTGTCCTAAGGTTGGATTTTCAATAAGTGCGGTGAGTTGTGTGTGTACGTCTGCATGCTCTCTAAGGAGGGAGTGTTTTCGCTCGATCAGACTATCAGCAAAGTTGAAGAAGGCTACAAAGTAACCGAAGAGTTCGTTTGAGCGCTTGTCCGCATATCGGAGCTCGAAAGCTTGCGCGTAGTGTGGAGATAGTGTGTCTGTCGTGTTGAAGTTGGACATGATTCCCTAGGGGGGACCTGTAAGAGAAATACTGCAGTGGCTAGTTGCAGTGGTGCAAAAGGTGGGGGCCTTACGCAGTCGCTTTTTCGAGGGCTACCCCCTGCCAACTCGGGTGGGCTGCGTAAAGCAACGCGGGGCAAGTAGGGCAGTGCCGGGGACAGCACTGTATAGCCAATGTGACGGGATCGCCGCCTGTACAGGAGGTACAGTGAACCAGATCTCGGGATCGCCACCCGTATCACCAATGGCTTTCCAATTAAGGCCCTGAAAAGAGCCGGTCCGCTTCTCGATGATTAGGGGGTTCAGTCAATATGAAGGATGTTCCAGGAAAATCAGAAGGACAGCACGTGGTGAATCGGGGCCATCGCTAAGCAACGGGCCCGCTTATGAGTTGCCATCGCTAAAAATGAGTTTATCATTGAGGCCTGTTTTCCCTAGTCACAGTATTCTATTTTATTATTCTAAGTATTATAAATGTTATATTATTTTATTATTTTAAAACAATTTTTTTATACTTTTGTCGTACTAAAGAACTTTAGATGTAGGTAATCGTTTTGTGAATCTTGCGCCATTTTCTTTTATGAAAATTTATCCTAAAATTCGAACATTTTGCTCTGAATGTAAAAGTAAGTGAACGCTTATAATGTATTTAGAAATTCTAAAAATATGCATGTAAATCATGTTTAGTGAATAATTACTCATGTGTTATTTATAAATAAATTATTTTAATCAGAAATCGTATTACCTGAGTAGTTTTTATTCTTGTAAATAAGCATGACGTTGTGATACTATTTAGACAATTTAATTTTGCCAGTTTAAAATGTTATTTATCAGTTATATATGCCTTGATTATGTGATTAAGACTTACATCTGGTACAGTGCAGAAATACAGTAAATTATAAATTATTGATTTTTGCCCGTTTATACAGAAACTTCAAATGTAGTTAATATTTTGTACAAGCGTTCATTATGCTTGCTCAATTCCAAAGTTCGATTGAGAAAGCGACAAAAGAATAACATCTACTATATGAAATATCTTTATTAAAGAATAATTAATTCAGGTTTCGCGCTATAGAGCGTATTTTATTAATTTTCTCCAATATACAGGATATCCCGAAAACACTGAAATGCGCTTTAATACATCATTTGCTAAAGATTAATGTTGAATTGTTTAAAATAACGTAGGAAATACGACTACGTTCATGAAATATTCATTATAAAAATGTCTTTCTCATTTGTGTATTTAGTTATTTTAAAGTATATTAAATATCCACTTGTGAAACTAAAATAAGCAATCGTGAATCATGAGAGTAAGCGCTACTTTGTTTTTCCTTCAAATTATATGCATCTATTTTCTTAATGTCAATATTTATCAGAGCAAACAAATTAATCATGAGTTCGTACTTGAATTAGTAACACAATTACTACTTAAAACTACATTAAATAACGTTTGAAAGCACTGGGAAGCTTAAGAAATGCCTGATGTGTATGTGAAGACTCGAGCATCAGTAGGCCTCTTTGGATGGCGCTTCAAAATACACGCGCAGGCCCGTTACTAATTGCGAAGGCCCCGGGTGAATGCGGTCGGTGAGCAGCACGTGGCGAAATTCCAGCGACGGAAGCAGATTATGGGCCCGTTCGAGAATTCACCGGTTGGTTATGCACCGGTGCTACCGGTTGCGGTCATTCTTCGGTTAAGTGACGTCACGGTTGTCAACCGGTTTCGGTCATCCTCACCACATCGGATTCTAAGCCGAGAAAACAAAAATAAACGCTGGCAACACTACGCTAATAACCGGAATAACCCACCTCGCTAGCAGGGTCATTCTGGTTGCGCTCTGGTCACGCTGAGCAGACAACCGCTACTTGACCGAAACGTTTTCGAACGCGGTTACTTCTAGAGCTCCGCCTTTTCGAACGCTCTGGTCGTGCACCGGTGTTACCGGTGCACGACCGGTGAATTCTCGAACGCGCCCTATGCGTCCAGCCGCGGGCTAGAGTTGTAGACCCGGCGCTGAGAAGCAGGTGGTCGGAAAAACCGGTTTAGGAAGGAGCTCGCGGGAGCGGTGTGTTCAGCGCGGAGGCCGATGAACGAATGCCGAAGGAAAGTGGCACAGCAGATCGCGACGCGAATCAAAACAAACACAGTGGTTGGTTTGAGTTCCCACCGCAACGGAAACTGCAACAACGCAAGGCAAAGCAGATAGAACGTATCCACCTGCGTTAAAAGCGCATGCGCATTTAAAGGAGTCGGCGCAGGGTGGAACGGCCGCCCTCGAACGCTCTGGTGGTGCACCGGTACCACCGGTGCACAACCTTTGAATTCTGGAACGCACCCAAAATATCTTGCCTCTCCCGCTCTCCAGGACTTAGTATACGCTGTCGAAGTGTGACGTCACAGCCGGGTTTTGGGCATCAAAACATTGTGTTCCCATGTTAATTTCCCATAGGGTTTTATAAATTGCTTCATATCTTCAATATTACACAAAAATAAGACATTTCACTCCATTTTTCAACTGCAGTGCAGTGAGTTTTATCCCTTGTATGAATATCAAGTAAATTGAATGACTATAAATATGATTAATTCGTCGATAATAGTTGAAATCGTCTAAGCCTAACGATCTGATAATGTAAATAAACATTGTACATCCGTAATGTCGGCATGTATTAGTTCTAAACTAGTGTTGTATTTTTGGTGTTTTTCAATGTGATAATGAATAATTAGTTGATCACAAATAATAACTAAATGTGTATGAGTTTTGTTTTATAATTTTTTTATGAATTGATCGAGTATTTTTGAAATGTTTTACAATGTATCATTTTGCATGATTACTACTTACAACCCTGTTTAATTTGTATTGAATATGACTATTGCTTATTATAAGTGAAGAAATTGTTGGATATGTGATGAACTAAATAAATTGTTCCCCTATTTATATATTTATTTCTTAATTATAGGAATGAATTAGTGCTTACATGAATTTCTGCTGCATAATTTGAAGAGCATTAATCTAACAGACCCATTGGAAAAGGCATGAATTAATTTTAATAATTCAGTCTTTTTTGATAGATCTGTTGGACACTAAACTGCACTCTCCACTTACTTAAATGAATAATCGTCTAGAATGTAAGTATTTCGCATTAAAAAAAATATTTATATTGTTTTAATTTTGTTGTGTTTATTTAAAACAAAACAGTTATATTAGTTTGATTAAATTATTTTAATTGTTCCCAGTAGTTGAAATAAGAAATTGCTTTTGATATGAATGAGCAGATGTACAAACATATACATCTATGTATACTATTAAATATATATATTGCACTTTTTAAGTGTGTATAGCTTGTTAGTATGCAAATAGCACTTGCGACAACATAAAAACATCAAATATCAATTTAAAATTAACATTAAAAACCTCAAAAATTGCAAAGATTCATTAAAAAAAGCACTTACCTTTTTTTTTTTTTTAATTAATCGCTCAGAAATGTCCCCAACACCCACCGACTTATAACGTAACACCAGCATGCTTTCTTTTATTTACTTTTAAATTGACACTGCATTTCTAACAAACACAGACACCGGTCGATAACGTAGAACCAACATGCTTTCTTTTATTTACGTTTATATTGACACTGCATTTCTAACAAACACACACACCGGCTGATAACGTAAAACCAGATATTTAATTTTTGTAAGTTATTAATGATGTGTGAAACATGCTTGCAATTATTGTTCTGGTGTCATTTATTTAAAAAAAAAAAAGGAAAATCTGAAGCCTTTCAGATTTTAAATACGCACCCAAGTGCTATATATTAAAGGACAATCATAATTTATGTGTCGTCCCTATTTTTCGTCCTTATTCCATTAGGTTGGAAAGTGTATCATTACTCATGAGTGAGCAATATTTTTCTTCCTTTTTTATAAAACCCATCTTTGGAATCGAAATCTATCTTAAAATCGCCTGTTAAAACTATTTTACAATCTTCGCCAAGTATATTACATCTATACTTCACCGTTTTAAATATTGTTTCAAATGTGCATCATAATCCATGAGTGTGCCGTGTTTATCTTCTTGGGTTGATTCCTACTTTAACGCCTCAACTCTCTCCAAGGTGACGATCATTAAACATATACAGTAACCATGAAGATTTTGTGTATTTATGTGGCAATCGTAATTTAGAAATAAAATGGCGATTTGGAACAACCTGTAAGTATAGCATTCCGTTACATTTTTAATTATTTTGGGTTGCCAATTAAATGTAGTTTTAATAATTGTCTTCAAATTCCTTAACTAGTGTGTTTATCACTAATTTGTTGACTTTAGTTTTCATGTAGTTGTTTAGGGAGCGTTGAAACTTGTGCATAACTCCTAGAGACCCATGATTTCAAAGCTCGCCAAAGTGCGAGGAATTTTTAGGTTGGCGAAAGTAGGGCCGTTAAAATAGGAATCAACTCCTTCTTGAACCATAAAGCACATCTTTGGAATCCAAATCTATCTTAAAATCGCCTACTGATCCTACTGTTTTAAAATCTTTACCTGGCATATTCAAACTATACGCATATTCCAATTATATCTCGTAGATATTTTAAATACTTTTTGGAGTGAGCATCATAATCCATGAGTGTATCGTGTTTTCCTTCTCTGGGTGGAATTCTGCCCCGGTGGTTCACGAAATCGTCGGTTGTTAGCTGTCAACTGGGCAGAACCAGTTGTTTGGTTACCGACTGCGCTAACAACTCCGGAGGAAAACGGGAGGTCTTTTAGCCAATCGCATGAATCCCTTGACGCTCCTCCTTAAAACTCCACCTCAAGGCGGGGCAAAGTTAACGACGAGCGGAGAATCCAGCTGTTTGTTCCATAAAACACTTATTTGGAATAGAAATCTATATTAAAATCGCCTACCAAAACTGTTTAACAATTTTCGCCAGGCATAGTCCAATTACACTTCACCTTTATAAATATCATTAGTGTATCATAATCTATGATGTGTACAGTAGCGGATTCAGGGGAGGGGCTAGGGGGCTTCAGCCCCCCCCCAAAGAGATTGCTAAAGGGTAATGCACTTTGAGTATGTAAAGTGGTCTTTTTTAATCACTTAGCCCCTCCCAAAAGTTTTTACATTGGTTTAGACTAAAATTTTAAAGTAATTAAAAAACTTTGTAAAACACACACATAAGAAGTAAAAGGAAAAAGGATACGCGTTTCGTTCAAAAATTGTTTTGAACTTCTTCAGTCCAAGCTCTTCGACGTAAAGAACACAGGGAACTAAAATTTTACTTTATTGTACATTTTGTTTGGGTGAAATAAGCTTTTTTCAAAATGTAGCCCCTCCCAAAACAGACTTTCTGGATCCGCCACTGGATGTGTACCGTATTTGTCTTCACTGTTCTATAAAAAACTTCTTCGGAATTAACATCTATATTTAAATCACTTACTAAAACTATTTTACAATATTCGCCAGGCGTTTTGTAACTATACTCAAAATATATTTATAATAAATTGTCGCATTTTGGCACCCAGTTTAGCAATCATTTATCAAAAATGGCAAACCTTGTGCGACTTTCAACATTTTATTAACGCCTGCCCCCCCCCTTCACGTTATCTGGCAAACACATTTCAAAAATGACTGGATGCGAAAATTGTACCAAAATCGTGTCTACACAAAAAGCAAGGTTGAAATTAATAGCACTCTGGTGCTAAAAACACTTGATAACTAAATATATGTTTAGTGCCGGATATTCGATCGGGCAACCAAAGGAGCTTCGGATATCCGATAAAATCAGTATCCTTTACATCCCTAAAGTTTAAGACAGAATATAAAACTTACCACTGAAAAATGGAAAGTAAACACCCAAAATTAGGGTATTTAACCCTGATTTTGGGTGTTCACTCGAGGTAGAAGTAAATACCTTACCTACTTGGCATTTACCCAAACCACATCTCTAGTGAGAAATTCTCACCCATTTTTTTAAGTAATGAAAAATCTGTGGGACAAGCTTCTGAGGAGAATAGATTAGACCAGGGTTTCCCAACCTTTTTAGCTGGAGGACCCCTTTTTCAGGCAAAAATCCACGGCGGACCCCTGTTAGTCAGCGAGCACATGACCCCTCCCCCCCCTCCGGAGTTATCAGAAAGTCGAGCACCGACACTAAGCTACCTGCGGGTCAACACTTGGGAACCTCAGCCAGCCTCAGCCGCTGTTCAAAGGTGGCCACGGACCCCCTAGAAAGAGCCGGCGGACCCCTAAGGGGTCCGCGGACCACACGTTGGGAAGCCCTGGATTAGACAAACAAGAATCAGATACACAATGAAAGACGAAGGAGCAGGATTAATTTATGAAAACAAATACAATCACATTTTTCCTTATAAATATGCAGAACAATTACTGATTTTATACTATTCTTTAACACTTTTAAAAAAATTACAGAAGTGCATATTCATTACTGAAAGAGTAAACTGTAACTTATCAGATTTTTTGTATTAATTAAAATAAGTAATTAATGCAAGAAATTGAACTGTTAATTGAAAAACAAGGAAATAAATTCATTAGTTTTAAAGTACAAATAAATTTTGTAGAAAGTACAAATACAGATACTGCTGCTTTCAAATGCACAGCAGAATTATACGAACACTTATTAGGTATTTAAAAAAATAGAATAAACATGCAACATATTTACAAACTTGATTTGATGAGTTATCATGCACAGACTTATCATGGAGTGATCATGATTTCATAGCTGCCAACCTTCCAAGGAAAAAATAAGGAACACAGCACGTGCTCATAAAATCAGAAATAAGGAACAAAGTGTGTGATTATGAAATGTATGATTAAATATACAATTAAAGATCTTACATTAACAAAATTAAATTATAATGTGTAGAGAGATGATGTGCATATATAAGCATTAATTTATAAAAATAAAATATACTTAACTTAGCTCAGTTTCTACAATACACTTAAATGTTTAATGTAATAAATACTTGAAAGAATAATAAGATAAATATCATTCAATTAAATTTATGGACTTGTCTACAAGGATAAATCATTTACCAAAAGCTAAATATGTACACAATTTTCCTTTTTTCTTATAATTTTTAGAAATTCTTACACAGAAGCTGAAAAACGGAACATTTTGGCTTAAAAACGTATTTACGGAACAAAGCTCAAAAAACGGAACGAATCCGTATAAAACGGAACACTTGGCAGCTATGATGATTTATATCTTTGTCCGGCACTTTCCTATAGGAAGGAATAACCCTCTCTCGTAGCTTGTTAACTTGTGCAGATGTTCAGTTTAGCCACAACATCTATATTTCAGTAAACTTTCAGCATCTGATCCTATTTTACAAGCCAAAAAAGTACAAATACAGATACTGCTGCTTTCAAATGCACAGCAGAATTGTATGAGCACTCATTAGGCATTTAAAAAATAGAACAAACAAAATTAATTACAAATCAAATTTCATGCATAACCAAGTACATTAGGTTAGAACTATGTAAAATATTTTTCAATAAAACCTTTGGAAATCTGTGTTTATAAATAAAATAAATAAACCATTTAATACATAATTAGAAAACGAAGATAATTGCTATAGCATTTGAGGGATTATATTTATTGCTTTAATGAATAATTAAAAGAATCTTATACTGTATTTGTGAAATAGATAAATATTCATACAATCTTTAAAACATTATAAATGTTCACACTTACAAAAGATGAAACTGAAAAAAAAAAAGGACTATATTCCGTATACGGTGCTTTGTTTACATATCAATGGTTTGTTTACAAATCATTGGCGAACAATCTGACGCGAGAGTGAGCGATGCACCGCCAACTGCCGGTGGTAGTTGTGACTGGCAACCATAAAGAATACGTGTTTCGTCAGGTTTGGGAATTTGAAATTGTTTGGCGTTATTGATGGAAGGGAATGAAATGTGTTATGTTAATATATAAGAAAAGAATTTGTGGTGTGTTTGTTAGAAATATAGTACGTTATAAGCCGGTGGGTGTTGGGGACATTTCTGAGCGGTTATTTAAAAAAAAAAAAAAATAGAGGTAAGTGCTCTTTTTTAACGAATCTTTGCAATGTTTAAGGTTTTTAATGTGAATTTTAAATTGATATTTGAAGTGTTTATGTTTTCGTAAGTGCTATTTACGTGCTATTCTAATCATACTGACTTTATAAGAGGTGTACAACTAGGTTGTTTAATCCACCGATGTTTTTTTGAGTTGAAAACGGGCCAGTGTTTGCCCAGTTTACATTAGCTGTACAACTAGGTTGCTTAGTTCACTGTTGTTTTTTTTTTAGTTAAAAACGGTCCACTGGTTGCATAGTTTACATAGCTGTACAACTAGGTTGCTGAATCCGCTGAGGTTTTTTTAGTTAAAAACGGTCCACTGGTTGCATAGTTTACATAGCTGTACAACTAGGTTGCTGAATCCACTGAGGTTTTTTTAGTAAAAAACGGTCCACTGGTTGCATAGTTTACATAGCTGTACAGCTAGGTTGCTGAATCCACTGAGGTTTTTTTAGTTAAAAACGGGCCACTGGTTGCCTAGTTTAGATAGCTGTACAGCTAGGTTGCTGAATCCACTGAGGTTTTTTTTAGTTAAAAACGGACCACTGGTTGCCTAGTTTAGATAGCTGTACAACTAGGTTGCTGAATCCACTGAGGTTTTTTTAGTTAAAAACAGACCACTGGTTGCCTAGTTTAGATAGCTGTACAACTAGGTTGCTGAATCCACTGGGGTTTTTTTAGTTAAAAACGGACCACTGGTTGCCTAGAATGACTAGTAAACATGGCGACAGTCGCTGGAGCTTGGCGGTCGCCAAGCTCCAGCGACTGTCGCCATGTTTACATGGGGTGGGCACCGGCTTGTATGATTTTACCAAAAAAATAATAATAATGTTAATAAATTAAAAGCTAAAAGCATTATAAGAATGCTGATATACTCAAAAATATATTAAGTAAACTAGGGTCAGAATCAATTAATGAAGGCACGGATTTACTGTACATGCACATTTATTTGTGATCAACTATTCATTATCACGTTGAAAAACACCAAAAATACAACACTAGTATAGGACTAATAATATATGCCGACATAACGGATGTACGATGTTTATTTACATTCTCAGATCGTTAGGCTTAGGCGATTTCAACTATTATCGACGAATTAATTATATTTATAGTCATTCAATTTACTTGATATTCATACAAGAGATAAAACTCACTGCACTGTAGTTGAAAAATGGAGTGAAATGTCTTATTTTTGTCTAATATTAAAGATATGAAGCAATTTATAAAACCCTATGGGAAATTAACATGGGAACACAATGTTTTGATGCCCAGAGCCCGGCTGTGACGTCACCACTTCGACAGGGTATAGAGCTTAGTGGGCTCATCAGATTACATCCGTGAAGCAACAATGGGCGTGTTCAGACTGCCACTTTCGGGTAAAACTCGAGTAAAACACGAACTGCTAGAGTTTTACTCGGGGAGATTGACATCGTGAACGGTTTTGGGTATTTAATAGGAAAAAAAGGGGTGGCACATATTTACTACCCTGTGGAGCCAATGGGAGCGAACAATAACAATAAGCAAAGCTCAGATGATCTATCTCCCCAACTTCCCAAGGAAAATCCTTGGGGAGTTGGGAAAAACTCGAGCTACTCAACTTGGCAGTCTGAACGCTTTGTTTATCTCCCCGAAAAGCTCAAATCGGGCATCCTGAACGGCTTGGGTTTTTCCCGAGTAACTCGAGTTACTCAAAAGTGGCAGTCTTAACGCGGCCATTGATTGGTGCAATCACCGGGGGCTAAATCTAGGCTTTAGTAACTTGTGCGAAGCGCTTGTTTGTGTTCGTATTTTGATGCGACGCGACGGTGCGGGATGCGATGACAGAGAAATATGTCTGGTAGCCTGGGGTTTTAAAAATAAATAAGAGTAATGGAAAAAGATCCCAAGCAGTTTTTAATTCAAGGAGATGTGTACGAAGTGGAAAAATTAGTCGGTATAAAGATAGTAAAGGTAATATTTGGATATCTGTACATCTTAACAATTTATTTAAGAGTTAGGCTGCCTTGATAATTAGTTATAAATCATTACAACAGAACGGCTCTGAAGATATATTCTTCTTCCTTGTGTAAAATTTTGGACTAGACTGTAAATGTACACATATAATCTCAAGTACTTTAAATAATTTGCATTGCATTAACAAAATATGTTTTATATACTCATTTTTATGTAAATAATGTTTTTTTCCGTATACTCGTTAATTACTTGCATAGACATTGATATTGTGGTAAGGAAGTTAACTAATGCATCTGTAATGTTTTTTATAATATAAAAGGAGAAAAATTGCGGAGGAGGGAGACTACATTTTTACTTAATTTAGCATGATTAACTCATTTATTTTTGCTTTATGCTATCAGTTCTTTGTTGCATAAGTATCAGATTTATTTATTAAAATAATAGTTACGTTCAAATATGTTTTTCCTACAAACGATATTTAGTAAATGAATAGATTTGAAAATATTAAAAGTAATTTTTCTGCTGCCTCCCCCCCCCCCCCCCAATATAAACAGCCTTTAGTTGGTGATTTTTTATACCGTATTTTGTATTTAAATAATATTTGAATTTAAGAAATCACTTTCAAAATTAAAATTTATTTTCAGAGTTGGTTTAAATTTTGTTATTCCAATTATACAGCTTATCTGTTGTGATATGCTGCATACTTTGTCAATTTTGTCTAGAACTGGACCAACTTTTTTTTTTTGTTAATGTTTATATTAACAAAGGCTAACATGCCAGTGCTAATAATCTTCAGGGATCGCTCTAGGAATATAAAGGGCAGGGTGCACATTCAGGGTTGGTTTTTTGTCTACTTTTTTGTAAAAAGTGCGGGACGTTGGACGAATTGGGCAAAATAAAAATCACTGAATTAGAGTATTGTTATCATGCAAAAAAAAAAAAAAACTGTATTCCTACATTTTAAAAAAGATATTAATATAACATTTTAACAAAAATAACAATATTTTTTTAATAATTATTTAATGTCATCATATATGAGTCATATATAACCCAATAAATTGACTAAGAAAAGAAACCACATAGTAAAGCAATTAATTTTATGGCATACTTCGCTGAAATGTTAAACTTAGCAAAATAAAATAATAAATTAGTTATTAAATAAATTTAATTACATTGCACATGAAAAAAGGGGTTTCTTTTATGATATAGCATAAACGTAAGCATTTTGATTGAAAAAATAAAATTCTATATACCATATAACAATATAGTACTGAGAAAATTGTAAACACTTTCACAATTGGTTTTTTTTTAATTAATTATATTTCTAAAACTTGTTGGAGATAAATCATTTAATCTTCATTTGAAAATCAATCATTTGATGCATACTAAAATTAGTTCTGCTTCAAATCTGAATCACACTCAAAAACTAGAATAAATACTAAAATTCTGAACTAAAAGTAAAAAGTAAAATTAACTTAAAATTTACTTTAATTCACCTGCATTCAAGAGCCAATTCTATGCTAGATACTACTTTCACAATAAATTTTTTGCCAAGACTGAATGAGAACAGAAACCAAAACTAAAAAGTGAACTCATAACTTCTCAGGCTCTTTTCTCAGTCCTACTGAGTTGCATGACAGTGAGGTCGGATGCTTAATTTAGTATTGTTGAGTTTTGAAAAAACTATTTCTTCTCTAAGACATTGTAAGTTTCCTCACTGGTGGAGTTAGATGTTTTGGTACTTACGTATTATCCCACCGGTCATTCCCGCCAAAATATTTTTTCGTCAAAAGTGCTGCCAAACCGTTGCCAATCGTATTCGAAACTGGTTCGTTTAATACTTTTAATGAATCTTAGTATTCAGAACCGGTTCATTCAATTATTTTTAATGAATCTTATTCTGAACCGGTTCGTTTAAATTACTCACCACATCACGTATAATAGCACGTTCTTTAGATCATTGTTCTATTCATTTTCTTGTGCACTGTTAATACGAGAAAAGTTTTACAGTGTTTGGTTTGCTGTTATGAGAAAAGTTTTGATCAGTGTTTTGTAATTATGTTACAAATCTGGGATTTACCCAGAAATGATGAGGATGTACTTGAATATTTCCAGGAGTATAGTATAATTTCCTCAGAAAAGAAATTTCATAATAACCACCCTATGAAGATATCTCTTAAAAAAGATTTTGTATGGCGATGTTATGTTATAGGGTGTGACAAGAAAACCTCCATCAGAAAAGATACTTGGCTGGAAGGTAGCAAAATTTGTATTTTAACTGCCTTACGTTTCATTTATCGCTGGACCCAAGAACTA
Source organism: Cheiracanthium punctorium (assembly GCA_038373885.1). Classification (NCBI taxonomy): domain Eukaryota; kingdom Metazoa; phylum Arthropoda; class Arachnida; order Araneae; family Cheiracanthiidae; genus Cheiracanthium; species Cheiracanthium punctorium. Next base: position 440,600 of record JAWZYV010001022.1, on the reverse strand, counting down.
ACATTAACTGGGGTAAAAGCCAATTGAATATCTGCGATAAAACTGTCAATGACTGGAATAATTACTTGAGAGAAGTTTGCACCCAGCATCTTCTAGCAATTGAAAATTTAAAAATTGGCGGCCCCAATAAAATTGTTGAAATCGATGAAAGCCTGTTTACTAAAAGAAAGAATGCTTGCGGACGTATTTTCTCCGAACAGTGGCTCTTTGGGGGTATTTGTAAAGAGACAAACGAATGTTTCATCATAAAAGTAGCAAATAGAAAAGCTGTGACTCTTTTAGAAGGAATAAAGAATAATATTCATGAAGGTTCAACTATATATTCAGACTCTCAGAAAGGGTACCAAACAACAGAAATAGAAGCTGCTAATTTTCATCATTTTAAAGTTAATCATAGATATAATTTTGTCGATCCTATTATTACTGGAGTTCATACTCAGGATATCGAACGTCTATGGGGATCTGCAAAATGGCGTAACAAAAAAACAGGGGGACAGCACCTTCATTCCTATCTGTCAGAGTTTATCTGGAGACGCTTGCATCAAAACGGAGATAAATTTGTTGCTATTCTTAAATGCATTCATGAATTTTGAGAAAAAAGTTAATTTACGTAATAAAGCTAATTAAAGTGCAACATTCTTTCATTTTTTAAAATAAACACTCCTTTAATTCTTTACGTACTATCCCTGCAGTCTGCCAAGAAGAGCGATTTTTTGTGGAGATAAATGCCGGACTCATGAAATTATTGTGAGTTTGGAATACGACTGGCACCAGTTTGGCAGCGCATTTGACGAAAAAGTAGTTTGGCAGAAGCGATTAAGCGCCACAAGTGCCGTGTTCTGCAAAGAAACCTTTTCATCTGAATCATTGTAAATGGTTTGAGTAGCTCAGAATCGAATCATTCTTAAAGAACCGGATTAATTTTACCCGGATCAATAAATTGATGTATTAAAATACTTTTTTTGGCAAAAAATCGCTGGTGTTGGCAGACCGGCGGGATAATACGTAAGTACCGATGTTTTAGTATACTTAAGGTGATTTTTCTGTGGAAGAAGAAGCAGTCAGTCATTCCGATCGCAACACCTGGCGGCCGGTGGCACAAAATTTTTATGCCGAGTAGGAGGGTCTGAACTTGTCATAGCTGGCAGTGAGGGTCTCTGTAAACTTTTGCATTTTCACTTTTCCAGGGAGAAATTTTATTGCTAATTGTGGTCAAACAGGATTGTCAGGGAGTGAGCAGAGAAATGAGAATGAAATACTGATATTTTCCTGAATTGCAGGCAATTGCATGAGAATTAGAGTGCATAAAAAATGTTATTTACTCAAATTTTAAAGTGACTTCCGATAAATCCCAATCCATCAGTTCAATTAAAAAAAAAAAAAGTTATCTCTAATTGTGGTCAAGCAAGATTACTTGGAGGAAGTAAGAGGAAAGGAGAATGAAGTATACTGAAAATATTGCTGAGCCAGAATGATTTTTTCCCAAATTGCGAGAAAAAGGGTTTACACCAGAATTAAGAGATATTCTGACAATCAATGTTGTTTTGTTATGATCTGAAAAATGTTTTGAAAATGTTTGTTATAGCGATCTATGAGTAGTAAAAACAAATTATAGAGTAATATTTTGTGTAATGTTTAAGTGGTACTACTTATCTTTTGGGTTTGTTTATTATTTCTTTCACGGCACAAACTTTCCGATTTCGCAGTTTGTTTTGATTCGTTTTGCGCGCTAACGTCAAAACAGGTTGCCAGATCGGATGAACAAAACTTTTTCTTTTTGATACGTGGTATTGGTATGATTGTAACTTTTGATAAATAATTAATGTTAGAAATGTTTATATGTGTTTTTTAAAATCGAGCCGACTTTTCCTTTTCTTTATGCCGACATTTTTTTTTTCTTAAATAAATTTTTGATACAAACATCATATTTTGGCTTTGTAAAGTGTTTGCTAAATTTTAAGTTTTGGTTTAAAAAGTTTTTATGCTAAAATTTTCTCTCCATCTTTAACTTTTATTCTGCCTTTTCTGTTTTTTTTTCTTTTTACCCTTTTTCCCTGCATCATTTCACATAATTCGATAGATTGGATGAAGTTTCGATACAGACATCGAAATCGGCGGAGGAACACAACCACGTGCAAGAAAAAATGTAAATGCCTCAAAATACATCAATTAACCAACGAAATAATTAAATTTCTTTTTAATGCAACGTAACTTCACCAAATAAATAAATTTCACTTAAAATTTTATGCGCTAAGATATGAAAAAAATTAAAGTTCATGAATGAACTTGATGGTCGGATGGCTACAGAAGTGAGAAGGCTGAGAAGGGAAAAGCGAGCGTCAGGGAGCGAGCTCTCTCTCTTCCTCTTGCAGTAGCTGGTACCTACGGACGGAGATCGGAACGTGATTTTTTTTTTGGAGAGAAGCCAAGACATGATGTGGTTGACTCGAGGCATGGAACCCGCGACCTGAGACTACTGAACGAAGGGGGCCCCCAGATTCTTTCCCCAGACGATAAGTCATTCCCTTTTCTTTTCTTTCTCTTTCTCTATTTAATTTTTTTTTGTTTTTTTTTGTCGGCTGTTAAAAATATAAATTTAAGTGCACTTCAACAGGGGAACTATAAAATGTTTGTAATAATGAGTATTTTAAGTTGGAATTTTGCAAAAGAAAATGTTTTTCCATAAATTTGTTATGAAGGTAATTTAAAATAAATGTAAGATTTTAAAGTTTAACAGAGTGTTTTCTTCATTATTTCTTTGTCTCGTTACTGGGTCTACAATGGCGTCGTTGCGCCATTTTTCTTTTCAGCGAAATGCACAGATAGAACCTGGGTCTTTGGCGGCTTAAAACTTTTAAACTATACGATTATTTCGGCCTCTATGCCATTTGTTTTAGGAAAAGATATTGGATTATTTGATATTTTTATTTAACTTTAATTTAGGTATGTTTGCAAATTTTAACTTAAGCTTCGTGAAGTCATGGCATACGAAAATGGTGCCGTGACATTTTTTAAATTTTCGGAGTCTGTGTCTAGCTTTAATAAGGAATAATGAAGATAATACTCTGATCTTTTATGGTTTTGTTTTGTGCCGTGTGGGGAAATAATTTTTTTTCAATAATTTTAATTGAATTTTGATTTTGTTTGAGGTTTGAATAATGTCGGTTCAGGACAGCGATGAAGAGGGGCCCACTGTAAATGAAAATGTTGTGGTTTGCCCAGCCTTTACGGAATTCATTCCGCTTATTACCCCCTTCTCGGTAAATAATAGTAATGTAACAATTTATGATTTCTTTGATAATTTAGAAGAGGTAAAGCTCCATGCAGGATGGACCGCTGTACAAACATTATTTGTCGCTAAGACTAAATGTATCAGCGAGGCACGCGAATTCTTACGTTCGCAGCCACAACTTAAACAAGCAAACTATAAAGATTTTAAGACAGCGCTGATAAATCGATTTGGGAACAAAACGCAGGACAACTCATTACTTCAGTTCACCACAGCTACTCAGGGAATTAACGAGTCGGCGAGAGCCTTTTTGGCGCGCGTACAAGGCTTATCGCATAAATGTTTTAGTAACAATGAAGAAGTAAGAAATAAAATGTTGACAGCTCAGGTCATTCAAGGCCTCAGTCCAGCAGTTAGACGTTTTGTCATGTCACAGAAACATGACACCTTCGAAGAAATGTGGGACTTAGTTCTTCAAGAAGAACAATGTACCGCTTTGGACAGGGCTACTTCATCAGTCCATTTAGCTCAAGCTGAAATCAAGCCATCGGTAGTTGAATCTGAACTCAAGGAGATAAAAGCCCTGATGCAGAACTCCTTATTAGAAATGGACAAGCGCGTAGCCGACCTCCAGGAACAAATTAATGATTTAAAACTAATGTTGGGACAAAGAAAAAATAGTGAAATAGTTTGTTATTCCTGTGGAGAGAAAGGGCATATCAGCCGTCGTTGCACGCGTAGGGTTTCTCAGAATTATCCACCTAGAAATAATTACAGGGAGAGACCGGGAAACTAATTGAGGGGCGAAATAGCGAAGCGCCACTACTTTCAGACACGTCCCCAGAGTGCATAGGACTTGGGAATTTTGGTCATACGTCAGTTTTGCCTTTAATTCCCATAAACCTACAAGAAGAAAAGATTTTTGCTTTATGTGATACGGGAGCTTCTGTCTCCATTATTAAAGATAAATTCGTAAACGATGCCTTAATAAGTAATAGAATAAAAAGTGTAGAACAGTGCAATGTGAAAATAATTGGGATTTCTAATAATATGATGGTTTTAGAGAAGAAAGTTAAATTAGAAGTTTCTATTGCTAAATGTAAAGTTATTGTTGAATTTTTTTGTTGTAAGGATAATTTTATGTCATATGATGCTATTCTGGGTGCAAATTTTTTTTCTAATAACAAAATTAAGATAGATTTTGAGCAACACACAATTTCTAATGAAAAATTTAAAATTAATTGGTTTGACACTCGTACAGGTTACAATGTTAATTGTCTAAGAGATGTTCATGAAACAGGTTATACTATTAGTAAACATATAATTCCTCCAAGATCTGAATTAATTATCTCTGTCACTACCAAAAACAATCTCAAACTTGCTGAAAATGTATTAATACAACCACATAAACATTCTCTTTCTCAAAATTATGTTATATCATGCTCAATAAATACTGGTAGTGATAATGGTACATATTTTGTTAAAGTTGCTAATTTTTTCGACACTCCTATTCACATAAACAAAAATTGTAAATTAGTTAACATTGAGCCTGTACTAGATGTTGTTAATGATGCTGAGGCAGAGGTTAACGTAGTTAATGAATTTTTTGATGATGATTGTGAATTGTTTGAGGGTAAATTTGATTTATCTCATTTATCGGGGGCTCAAAAAGAGAAATTAATGCAATTGTTGAACAATCATAAACATATTTTTGCTGAGTCAGTTAAGGAGCTATCGGGTTGCAACACTGTAGCACACAGGATTTATTTGTCAGATGACATACCTGTTAGGCATAAGCCATATAGAACTCCCCACGCCTTACGAGAAGAATTACGCACACAGATTAATCAACTGCTCGACACAGGGATCATTTCAGTCAGCGACTCTCCTTACTCTTCACCAGTTATACTTGTTAAAAAGAAGAACAACACTTATAGACTTGTTTGTGATTATCGTAAACTTAATTTAAAAACTCAACCTCTTCCTTTTCCTTTACCATTAATTTCAGACCTTTTAGATACTTTGGAGGGAGCTAAATTTTTCTCTTCGTTAGATTTATGTTCAGGGTATTGGCAGATGAATCTCCACCCTGGTGATAGACACAAAACAGCTTTTGCCACAGATTTCGGATTATTTCAGTGGAATAGACTCCCTCAAGGATTAAAGAATGCCGCTTCGTCCTTTCAGCGATTGTTAGAAATTGTTTTGGCTGGTTTGAAAGAATGGAACATTAACACCTATTTAGACGATTTAATTATTGCATCTAAAACTTTTGATGAACATCTAGAGAAATTAGATATGGTTTTTAAAAGACTCGGGGAACATAATTTAAAAATAAATCCTGCAAAATGTCAACTTGTCAAAGATAAGATCACTTACCTGGGGTTTCAAGTCGAAGAGGGTAAACTTTCACCTGATACCAGGAATGTTGAGGCAGTTCAGAACTTTCCCGTTCCGGGTAACAAAAAGCAGGTCAGGTCATTTTTGGGATTGTGTAATTTTTATCGAAAATTCATTAAAGATTTTGCAAATATTGCTATACCTTTAACCAACCTAACAAAAAAATCTGTGGATTTTAAGTGGGATACTTCAGCAGATCAAGCTTTCAACCAATTAAAATCCGCCTTAATTTCATACCCCTGTTTACTTTTACCTGATACAAAGAAAGAATTTATTTTACATACTGATGCTTCGGGTTTTGCTATTGGAGCTGTACTTAGTCAGGAAGGGCCAGATGGACAAATACATCCTGTGGGCTATGCTAGTAGGAGATTGAAAGATGCAGAGATGTGTTATAGTGTTTTTGAAAGAGAAACTCTTGCGGTAGTTTGGGGAATTAATAATTTCAAACATTATCTTTATGGACAAAAGTTCAAACTTTTTTGTGATCAAAAGTCCCTCTCCTATGCTCTCACACTGAAAGATGGTGGCAGAATTACCCGTTGGATTTTAGCTTTACAAAATTATGACTTTGAAATTTTTCACACTCCTGGGAAACAAAATGTGCCAGCTGACACTTTGTCCAGAACAGTAAATCTCATCGACACAATGGTTCAAAATTTTCCTTCTTCCCGTATTAAGAGCCTTCAGGACGAAGATAGTAAGTGTAGAAGTATTCTTGATGAATTGAGTCAATCTGAGGAGGTAGAGCATAAGGGAATTAAATTTTTTACTAAAGATGGTATTTTATTTTGCGTGAATGACAAACCCAAAGAAGGTGCGGTCATCACAGATAGGTTAGTCGTTCCAAAAACTTTAATTAAAGAAGTTTTGACGTTAGGACATGATTCAATGACAGTGGCACACCCAGGTATTAGGAGAACAATTACCCGAATTAGACAAAATTACTTTTGGTGGAACATGAATCACCACATTAAGAACCATGTAAAGTCATGTCAATCTTGTATAGAAAGACGTGGATATGTAGCCAAACACAAGGCTCCTTTACAGAGAGTTCCAGTGACTAGTAGACCTTTTGAACGGATTGGTATGGACGCTGTAGGCCCTTTGCCCATTACTGAGTCAGGACATCAACACATCATTGTAATCAGTGATTATTTCACGCGTTGGGTAGAAGCTTATCCAGTTAAGGACCTGCAAACTGAGACTGTTGCTTTAATTTTAGAGCGTTTTATTTGCACTCACGGAATTCCAGAACACCTAATTACAGATAGATACAGCTCATTTCTTTCGGACAGCATAAAAAAGGTTTATTCGAAATTAAACATTAAAAAACAGTACACCACCAGTTATCATCCCTCGGCAGATGGCGTGGTTGAACGCGTCAATGCCACAATTGTCAACTCTTTAAAGCACTTAGTTAATGAGACTGCAAATGAATGGGACAAATACTTACATTTTGCTCTTTTGGCCTATAGAACTGCAATACATTCCACCATTAAAGACACTCCTGCTCATTTAATCTTTGGTAGGGATTTAATTTTACCCATTCATTTAATTAACAATCCACCTTTAAGAAGTTATGCGGATCAAAGGGAATTAAGTGAGGATATTGAACTTCGCCTTCAGAGAGCTTTTAAACTTGTCCATGAAAATCTTATCAAAGCTGCTGAAAAACAAGAGAGTTACAGGAGTAAAGTTTGTAAGGAGAAGGGCATTGTTGTAGGAGATCTGGTCATGCTTTACACTCCATCTATTAAAGCGGGGAAGGGGAAGAAATTTTCGAAGTTTAATGAGGGGCCTTACAGAGTTAAAAAACAGACTAGTAATGTAAATTTTGAAATAGTACATATTAACAACCCTAATGACATACAACATGTACACGTGGACAGACAAACTAAAATTCCTGAACGTATAATTTTTCCATCTTTACCTGAAGAGCTCATTGAGGATGACAATAGCGATGTAGAAAATGTAACTGATCAGTCAAATGAACCAGATCTCCCCGACAATCCTTTCCCCACACCAGTTAGGCGTCGTTATAGAATTGTCACAAATAGCAACAGGAAAAAGACTACTACTACACAGAGGTCGACTTCAGGGCAGACTCAACAACAGATGCCAGTCCAGTCCAGTAGTAGGAGCATACAGCAACCTGTGTCCAGACCAGCAACAAGGCAACATTCATACTCACTTCGCCCAAGGGACTCTAGAGGTTTTGTGAAAAGTTAATGTTATTAAAATGATGGACTTTTACATTTTGATTGACAAGTTTTTTTTTATATGTATTTTGGTATTGAGTATTATTTTATGTTTATTTTCTTTGTATGTCTTTGGTAGTAACTGTATTACAACACTGTTATTTAGGGCCCTAATATCTGTTGCAAGATATGTAGAAGTTTTTTTTTGCTATTAATTATAGGAGTAGCTAACCTAAATGAATTGATAGTAGGGAGGTTCTTTTATGTAGACTGCGAACTGATATTAACAGTGTAATTGTAATTGTTTTCTTTCATTTAGGAAGAGAAATTTTTTTTTACCTTTTAGTTAATGTCAAGTATGGTGTAAATTTTTCTTTATTTTTGTGGTTAAAGCCATTTTTTGTGAGTTGAATAATGTGAAACTAATTTTTTTCTTGCTGGGAGTCCTACAGCTCTCATCAAATTTTTCTTTCATGATGTGATATAAATTTTATATATATATATATATACCTTAATGTTTTGTGTAATCAATGTAGTCGGGTAGTTTTGCAATTTGGGTAAAGCTGTGATATTTTAGTTTTTTTTAATATTTCATTCAAATGTTTTGTGGCGTGTAAAGCTCAATGTAGAGCATTTATGTTTTCTCATTTGTTATTTTGAGAATCTTTTTTTTCCTTTTGTGAGGATCATATGGAGTGGTTAAAGAGCTGTTGGTTTTGGTGTAAAGAAAAAAAAAAAAAAAAAAAAGTTCCTTTTTTTTTTTTAAGGTGAGGGGAAGGTAGTTGTTATGATCTGAAAAATGTTTTGAAAATGTTTGTTATAGCGATCTATGAGTAGTAAAAACAAATTATAGAGTAATATTTTGTGTAATGTTTAAGTGGTACTACTTATCTTTTGGGTTTGTTTATTATTTCTTTCACGGCACAAACTTTCCGATTTCGCAGTTTGTTTTGATTCGTTTTGCACGCTAACGTCAAAACAGGTTGCCAGATCGGATGAACAAAACTTTTTCTTTTTGATACGTGGTATTGGTATGATTGTAACTTTTGATAAATAATTAATGTTAGAAATGTTTATATGTGTTTTTTAAAATCGAGCCGACTTTTCCTTTTCTTTATGCCGACATTTTTTTTTTCTTAAATAAATTTTTGATACAAACATCATATTTTGGCTTTGTAAAGTGTTTGCTAAATTTTAAGTTTTGGTTTAAAAAGTTTTTATGCTAAAATTTTCTCTCCATCTTTAACTTTTATTCTGCCTTTTCTGTTTTTTTTTCTTTTTACCCTTTTTCCCTGCATCATTTCACATAATTCGATAGATTGGATGAAGTTTCGATACAGACATCGAAATCGGAGGAGGAACACAACCACGTGCAAGAAAAAATGTAAATGCCTCAAAATACATCAATTAACCAACGAAATAATTAAATTTCTTTTTAATGCAACGTAACTTCACCAAATAAGTAAATTTCACTTAAAATTTTATGTGCTAAGATATGAAAAAAATTAAAGTTCATGAATGAACTTGATGGTCGGATGGCTACAGAAGTGAGAAGGCTGAGAAGGGAAAAGCGAGCGTCAGGGAGCGAGCTCTCTCTCTTCCTCTTGGAGTAGCTGGTACCTACGGACGGAGATCGGAACGTGATTTTTTTTTTTGAGAGAAGCCAAGACATGATGTGGTTGACTCGAGGCATGGAACCGGCGACCTGAGACTACTGAACGAAGGGGGCCCCCAGATTCTTTCCCCAGACGATAAGTCATTCCCTTTTCTTTTCTTTCTCTTTCTCTATTTAATTTTTTTTTTGTTTTTTTTTGTCGGCTGTTAAAAATATAAATTTAAGTGCACTTCAACAGGGGAACTATAAAATGTTTGTAATAATGAGTATTTTAAGTTGGAATTTTGTAAAAGAAAATGTTTTTCCATAAATTTGTTATGAAGGTAATTTAAAATAAATGTAAGATTTTAAAGTTTAACAGAGTGTTTTCTTCATTATTTCTTTGTCTCGTTACTGGGTCTACAATGGCGTCGTTGCGCCATTTTTCTTTTCAGCGAAATGCACAGATAGAACCTGGGTCTTTGGCGGCTTAAAACTTTTAAACTATACGATTATTTTGGCCTCTATGCCATTTGTTTTAGGAAAAGATATTGGATTATTTGATATTTTTATTTAACTTTAATTTAGGTATGTTTGCAAACTTTAACTTAAGCTTCGTGAAGTCATGGCAGTTTGTTCAGTGGTTTTGAATCAAGGCTCTGACTTTCCTCCTTCCAAATTCTGGTGGGAAAGGGACATTTATTTAATTATCCTAGATCAAAATTGAATTCTCTAAATGTGCTGCAATACCGTAACCTGTAACTAAGCTTTCATGAATGAATTTGTTCATCCATTCCTATCACATATACATTTTCTTTCGGGTTACAATTTTTTGCTTTTCAAAGAATATAATTTACTGCTGGGTACAGCAAGAATTTGAAATAAAATTTGGCTCAAAAAAACATAGTAAATGAAAATTCTATGCATTAAACTTAAAGATTCTTGCACCTGCAGACTGGAATATAAGCAAGAAAATTAACACATAACTATTTCATAAATGCCTTATTTACACACAATGGATTGTTGAAATTGCATACAAATTTTAGCAATCGAGAATCCTTTCATGAAATAAGAAAATGCCTTAAAACCTAAAATTGAATTATAAATTAAATGAGTAGGTATTTATTGTTTGCAGGGTTTGCACTAGACTGCGGGAACGCATGATTCCCACAATACTACACTAAATCCCACTAAAAAAAAAATGACACTCTTGGGTTTTTCCCGCATGCTGAGTTGTTCAATTTTGATGAAGTAAATAATCAAAAGATATCATCAAATTGTATTGTTATCAAATTCATTTGTATAGTATATTGTTAATTTTGATATTTATAATCTTAGTTGCTCTGTATTTTTGTAATGATATTAATTTTGCTTGTAAATTGTGAAAAATATTTGAAAATAAACAAAATTCTCACACATTTTTAAAAATCCTACTTAATTTTGAAGCTAAAGGAGAAGAATCTCACCCAATTTTCCCCCCCTAATGTTAACCCTGGTTTGATTAGATATACTTATTTTTGTAAAACAAATCTGAATTTAGTCAAATTTGCTTTCCGAATACGAATCAGAAAGTGAACTTTATCATTTAGAAAACCCTGCATCTTGTTTGGAGATAGGATTAAAAATTTGTGAACCCAAAATAAAATATTGACTAACTTTTAAAATATTTAAGTGTACTCTCTTCCGCACTTTTAGTGATTTTTTGTACTTTTCAAGATATAAAATGTATCCAGTACCATAGAAAATTCGTTTTTAATTTTATGCAGATATGCAGGTAAAAATATTAGTAATTAGCAGGTAAAAGGCATTTAAATTGCTAAAATATATCAAATCTTCAATTTTTAGAAATATTTTGAAAGCTTATTATTCTGTAAAACCGTTATGTAAGTCACAAAATGAGCATTCACTTCTGAAGTGAAAATCGGTAATAGCCAGGTTAAAGTATTTCAATTCCCTATACTAGTCTATGGATGGGTAAAGAAATGTTTTTAAGAAACTAATCCATTAATCTCGATACAAAAATTAAGCAAACGATAAACAACTCTTGAATATTGGTAATGTCTGAAGCTGCTTTAATGAACAATATTAAATCAATTTAAGGCTATTTCCCAATTTTCAAGTGAGCTGAAATTTTGCATACTAATTTATTTTACCTAACAATACAGTATCTTAGGGGGGGGGGGGGGGAGAGAGAGAGAAAAGATTCTATACCATATTCTTTAGACGCTAGTCCGGGATCGATTCAGACAGTTTTGTGTAGCCCTTTCACAAAATTACAATCAACTAAAACGGCCTCTTCACAAAAATTAAATTGAATAAAATAACCCTTTATTTGCATTTTATGCTATATTTTATTTATTTACTAGTTGCGTGCCCGTTCTTCGCATGCTAGGAAACGAAAATTTTCTTCACATGTGTAATTCGAATTAATTCCAGTGAAGTAGAATCTACAAAAAGCAAAACTATTTCACTCTTGACTTAAAGTTTGCTCATATATGTACTAACCCAGTGGCGGCCCGTGGTCAAAACTGTTAGTGCAGCCGGAAGCATATGAGCCCCCCCCCCTTTCCTCCGAACAGGATTGGAAAATCTTTGTTACTGAATTTGAAAAAGCTTTCACCGGAAAAAAAAAGAAATTGCACAAAAAATGTAAGAGATCCTATTTTACTTCCATAAAATGGACATAAATTTCAACCAGCCGCTCCTATCCTCAAAATTGCATTAATCCGTACATAAAAAATGTAAGAGATCCTATTTTACTTCCATAAGATGGACATAAATTTCAACCAGCCGCTCCTATCCTCAAAATTGCATTAATCCGTGTCTGATTCGAAGTTTCCTTAGAATTTTCTTTTGTAACGATAACTTAAGAAGAAAAAAAAAAAAAAAAAGAAAACTTACTTATTTTTTATAAGTCAAATCAATCCTCCTTTCTTTTAAACATGCGAATCGGTCAGTGATGTCCCCATAAAAAGGCGTTGTTTTAATTCAGCTATCCATAATTTTAAAAGCTCTTTAAAATTTCCTATGTTTAAAGAATTTTCTCGCTCACCATGTCCTCTAAATGCCAGTTCTTGCTTACTTAAAAACAATACTGAGCTTTGATGGGTCATTGTCCATTCATAAGCGTCTATTCAGGCTTACCTTCTTGATAAATTCAGCGATATAAAGTCGAGAGTTTTCCAAACATATATTCTCCTTACCCCCTCCCTCACTTCTCATGAGAGCCAATCAGTTAGTCGAGTTCTCAAGTTCAGCCGCCGTTAGAAAATCTTTGATCGGCTGTATCAGCTGCATACTCCCTATGCCGGAGAGGCTGCTTACGTAGTTGTTGTCATGGCAACGGTGCTGCCAATTTTCTTTTCAGCGCTCTCGGCTGAACCAAAGATTTTCCCAATTGAATTGCGGGAAGATTAAAGTGCTTTTTTTCTGAATGAGCGATCCGGCCACAATAAGGTTTTTTTTTTTTTGGGAGATTTTTTTAATTTACCGTAGGAATTCCACAATTCTAATCTGAATTTAGGAAAATTAGTAGAATAAATTATTTTAAAGTATGTGCTGATAATTTCAAGTGCAGCCCGGCTGTACTTGCTGTATCCCACGAGCCGCCACTGTACTAACCTGAGATCATTGCAATATAATGACACACACACAAAAAAAAAACTATGTCAGCGTCATTCGGTATCAAAAAAGTGAAAAGTTAGACCGTTTGCATTGACTTCTCACTTTTAAAAAATATATGATGTCTTATTTCCGCATCATACTGGCTTTTAGGTTCACGTTTTAGCATTAAATACCTCAGACAGTACATGAAATGGACATTTTTTTAATTTTAAAATTACATCATTCAACAATTTACAAAAAGAAAAGAGATAAGACTACGCTATTTGTAAAGGCTTTAAAATTGTTTTTCTAGATTACGCAGTTTAATTTTTCTTCTCACAAATAAATCCAGTATTGATAAGAGGAAATCGAGCCAAGCAAAGAAATCGTCTGCTTGGACATAAGAATAACTATGTACACAAAACAAAATCTTTGGAATGAGAAACTTTTTTCACGTTTTCAGAAGAGCGCTCGTTGTAATTGCTTCACAATGGGCTTTGACTTTTAGTTGTACAATAACAGTAGTGTTTGGCGCATTTTGGCTTCAAATATAAGGCAATAAACAACAGATGTTTTAATTTGAATTTCGCAAAAAATCGCTTCGAGATATGGCGAGACCTGTCCTGGCAAATTGCCATACAAAATTTGGTAGGCCTACGATTTGGCGGAATTCCCCCCCAACTAAATCAATTAACTTAATTTAGTGAAAATTCTGAATATAGATTGTTTAAAATTGCCTTAATAACTGCATTATTTCTGCACGGAAAATTAAAATTCAACATTGTATTTCAATAAAAACTACACTTGTTTTTAATAGTATGCTCTCATTAAATTGCACAAAGCGCTAAAATCATCTTTTCAAAATCACATATCAACCATTTTATTTTTCGCCAAATTAAAAAGTTGCACATTTTACTCTCGGAAAATTTCCAAATCCTATTTTTCTTTTGAGTATGAAACATTTCATTCCTGCTCTGATTTCACATGCACATGATATTTTAATTAAAAAATAACCTTACAAATAATGTAAACAAAAAAAATCATTATTCTTTTATTTTTACTTAGAGAGTCTGAATAATTTAATAAACTTGCCAAACATGGAACATAGATATGCTCAAACCTCACTCTTTCCATTGCAGGGTTACAATTGTGAAATGGCAAGAACAGAAATGATCCTTTTGCGACACTTTTTTATCGATATCTCCTAAAATAATTCGAATTTCGAAAAAATCACTTCGAGGTGTGTCGGGACCCGTCCTGGAGAATTTCCGTACAAAATTTGGTAGGTCTACGATCCCCCGTTTCGGAGCTACGTGAGACTCAGACAGACAAATTAACGGACAATTTGCACATTGCTTTATTTATATAGATTTACTAGCTGCTACCGGCGACTTTGTCCATGTCGGCTTTAGAATTAGTCCAGAGAGAAATTAAGCATGTGTGAATAACAAACATGTTTGTACTGTAGACAAAAGTGACTGTATTTAAATATTATTTATTTTTTACTTATTTTAAATGAAGTATAATACATGGTAGTATATTTAAAATAAGAGAGTATGCAGAGTTACTAAATTTAGATTTTTTTATGCATTTGATGAATAGAGACAGTTATGACAGTAATTGCAAACTATTTTGAATGTTCTTTAAAAGAAATATTTATGCTATGTATGAATTTTAGCCAATGTTAATCAGGAATATTGCAGCTTTCTATTAGTCAAAAAGTTTTAGAATCGGTTCTGTAGTTACAGAGATATCCATAGAGCATAATGTATTAGAATTATTTTGAGTGTTCCTGTAAAACAACTATCTGTGATGTATGCATGAATTTTAGCCTGTAATACTCAGGAATAGTGTAGCTTTCTATCGGTGAAAAAAGTTTTGGAATCATTTCAGCAGTTACAGAGATACACATAGAGCGTAGTGATATTCTTATGAGTATCCCTGTAACAGAACTGTTTGCGATATATGCATGAAAGGTAGCCTATAATACTCACGGAAGGGTTGTAAAAAAAAGCCAGGTTTTTTGTAAAAAGCCCAACCCAGGCGGGTTTTATTAAAAAACCCAGTGTTTAGGATGAAAAAACTCTGGTCTTTTTGGGCAAAATTAAAATTTTTGGTACTTGAACATGAAAATTTGCCCATATAGAAGTGCAAACTTCCAACCATAGACAAACATAAATAAATAAAAATAAATGAATGAATAAATTTGCTTCTAAAAACTTTCACTGTGTATTCTTTTGAATAAATAATTATTAGCTACTAAATTATAAGTAATAGAAACTTAAGTGATATACCATTAAAATATATCCACAATTAACAATAACTTTAATTTTGAGCTCTGCAAATTTCAGAAACTAATTAGTTACTTACCAAACTGAAGTGAGAAATTTGGCAATTATAGAATTTCTGAAATTAATTTTATTTTCTTTGTTTCAAAAACAATATAAAAAATGAATGGCAAAAACCTACCTGCACATTTCTTTTTAATATTTAAATAGTTAATAAATAACACAGAGTTAAGTTATAATTCCTTTCATTCCATAATGTGTGTACTTCTTTATTTTGTGGTATTGATTTATTACCTGGTGATATAATCTAATTTCAATAGTTAGTGCAACCAGACCTGCTTTTATTATACAGCCAAGAAATCATTATCACATATTTGAATGGTTGTTTTATTTCTAAATATTCTAATGAAGAAATATTGGATATTACGTTTGCATGAACATCTTTTCCTTTCAATAAAAATTAACTGATGCATTTGTATAGCTCTATATCTTTACGGTTACATATTATCTTTAAGCAACTACTATTATATAGAATGCTGTTTGTTTGGTCATAGAAAATTCTATGAAACAAATTTCAACTATTAAATAGTATTGCGACTGGTAGAAAACAAAGATTTTTTATTTCTTATAAAAGCAGCAGAATGGAATTAGGATTTATAGTTTCATTTGTGATAAAAATAATCTTAAATTGAAATAGAACTTTAAAATTTTGTAAGAAATTAAATGCTCCTACAATAAATTAAATTATTATTTAGATATTTCTTTTAAAATGATGCAAATCAAAGTTTTATCACCCATTTTACCCCCCCCCCCCCCAAACCCATATGGGTTTTTTAAGGTAAAAAACCCGCCCCAATAAGTAAAATGGGGAGCTACGAGCTACCCGGGTACAAGGATGTACCCAGGGGGGTGGTCCAGGAGGTCCGGACCCCTCCCGAAATTTCCATTTTTGTTAGCAAAATAATAATGATAAAGTCTTGTTGTGGAAAATTCTCCCTTTTTCGCCGTTTGGACCCCTCTGAAATTTTTGGACCCTCCCCGAAATTTTTTTCTGGGTACGTCCCTGCCCGGGTAGCAAATCTGACAACCCTGCAGCAAACCAAATAATCTCTATTTCTGCACAAACAATGGAACAACAAAAAATAATGTATACCCTCAAGCATTGCGAAATTGAACATATTAGAAACATGCTCTTTCTCTTTTCTTTCTTTTTCTTTTATCCAGACTGAGCCACAGCAGCACATGTCCAAGTGCAGCTAGTTATGAATAAATAAACAGAATTTCTACATGACATAAAGTTTAAGCTAACTAATTCAAAAATTCTGGCTGGGAGCGGGGATATCCCAATATCTCCCTCAATGGCTGTGTCCCTGTATAATAGTGTATGATAATAATAATAAAAAAACTGAATGCAATTAAGAAAAATAATAATTTGTTTATAAAATATAAAAAGTTTCTTTTTAATGTATAAGAATTGCCCACCATAAAAATTAAATCCCATCAAATGCATTCCTGTACCTCCCCCCCCCCTTCCCCTCAGAAAAAAAAAATCGTTTTGGTATCCTTTCGTATCAGTATTGTCGTATTGGTATACTTTATTTACTATGAAGTGTAAGCATCCTGATGTGACTGATATCTGGATGGGATGTCCCATCCAGATATGCCTTACTTTTATCCTTCTGTATATAATGATTTTAGCCTTTATTGGTTTTACAAATCTTCAGTGTATTAATTTTCTTCATCTGTTGTGAAGTGTGTGTTTCTGACTGGTATCTGAATGGGAACCCCCATCCAGATGACTCTTTTTTTTATCTACATTTTATCCTTCTACAATTCACTTTTATCATTTTAGATTTCATGGACTTTATTTTATACAACACCTTTTTGCCTGGGGAAACCTTGTTTTTAATGTTTCACACAGAGTCTGGCGCAATATGTCCTTTTTGGACCTTGCGCCATTAAACTTCAACCAACCAACCAACCAACTTAAAACTTTTGCCTTAAAAAGTTTTGAGATTCTAAAAAGCCATTCAATTTTCTTTGAAGTTAGCAGATTATTCAAGACTTGCTCTAAAGCTACACAGGCAAAGTAAAAAAAAAAATTGCATTTTTTAATTACTTGTGATAAATGGTCCAATTTAATTTTAAATGAATCTGAATAATACTTATGTTTTTTAATTAAGATTCATTTAATCGTAATTTCAATAAAGAAATTTTATATGTGAGAATAATTTTGTTTTCCTTCGATGTAATTTTGTTATTTCTGAGTAGTCTTTTTTAACAAAAAAGTACCTTTTTTCATTGTTCTTTTTAGGGTAAGAAATTATATCGTGTTAGATGGAGAGGGTATGGAAAAGAAAGTGATACATTAGAACCTGAAGAAAATCTTTTATCTTGTAAAGACATGATTCTGGAACTGGAAGAGAAAATGAAGGACAAAAAGAAAAGCAAAAAAGAATATCGAGGACAGAATCTAGTATCTAAAAGCTGTGTAAGTAAAAATATCATTTTATATTTTGTTTAAATTATAATTAATTTTTCTCAAGTCAGTGGCAGCTTTTTAAATGAAGTGCCACTACACTAATCAAACAATTATTTTGCATAAATAAACAATAACTCACAAATACACTAAAAATTCTGATGAAGGCACAAATGCTCCCTACGATTCTCTTTGTCTGCTAAAAATCTAGCCTTACTAGTGTTGAAAAGTTTCCATTAGCATAACAGAGGGGGGGCTAAGCCCACCTTAGAAAAAAAAAAATTCCGATAAATCTTTATCCGATAATTGGCAAGAATTATTCAAAACTACACACAAATTACACTAACAAAAACATAAAACAGGTCATTCTCTTAAAAAAAAAAAAATCTTCAAGCAATGTCCAGTTTTAACCTAAAAATTTCAGTGGATTCAGCAACTCTCAGTACATCATGCAACTACTTGAAAATTGGCAACCAGTGTCCTCTTTTTAGCCTATAAAAACTTTAGTAGATTCAGCAACTCACTGTATATCTCAACCAGTAACCAGTCATCCGTTTTTTACCATAAAAAATTTACCAGATTTAGTAATGCTCTGTACAGCTACTCAAAAATTGTTAAATACATCTATAAGCCATAAAAAAAGTGTATTCACTACAGTATCCATGCTAAAAATTTATTCTCCAACAATAACAAAATTCACAATATCACACCCTTTGTCCACAGAACAAAATTAAATGTGCATGAGAAAGTTAAGATATTCAATTATCAACGCACTCGTTTTCAACTTATAAAATGCAATAAAAAGTACTATTCCCTTTGTTTTCATTTAAATATGCAGAAGAAATAACAATCACTCTATTATCAACATATTCACTTTCAACCTATGAAACACAATATTATTTAATTTACTCTGCAATTGTTTTAATACTTCAAATTAATACTGAAGACACATAAAACATTATTAAACAAGGTATTCCCAAATAAAAAGTTTTAACTAATACTGAAGATTCCCATTTTATCCAGGAGCCAGTAGTACTTACCGCAATCTCTAGCAGATTGGCTATAAGTATGCACTTAGTTGGTATCTGTTTTATTTGCTTGTACTGAAGCTTTAGAGCATGTATACTAATATATATATATAGAGAGAGAGAAAAAGTGACTGGTACTAATAGATAACATAGGGATAATTAAATAAAAATTTTTTAAAAATCTATTTTTAAGTGACTACTGCAAGGTGCAAGTTGATGATAACTAAGAAATATAAATGGTTGGGAATTTTAAGCTTATGGCATCATTTATACAGCAATATCATGTATGTTTATCTCCAAGCACTAAAACTGAAAACAAACAAAATGCCATTCATAGCATTTATTAACTAAATTACTGAAAAATTTGTCGTTATTTTTCCATCAAATTTAGTCGCCTTGGCAGGATGCTGTCATCCCACTACAATTTTATACTTTTTACTGGTTCAAAAGCTTGCAATGTAAGGTCTGAACACTTTATGTAAAGCCTATTTTCAATAGTTTTTTGTTCCATTGACAGGGATTTCTTTCCTAAAGTATTCTCTAATGCAGAAAAAACATGTTCTATATGAGCATTTGATGGAGAAACTGTTAACAAAATGGTCACAACATCCTTAAGAACAATAAGGCAGGTTAAATTTGAAGATAACTTCATATAAGCAATTCAGTTAAGTAAGAGATCCTGACTGGTTCTTAAGTAGGGATGCACCGAATACCATATTTTGCCGAATAACGAATACCGAATATTCAGTTAAAATTCTAACCGAATATTTGGCCGAATACCGAATACTGGTTAACATTTATTAAACTTATTAAACCGTTATTAAACTTTGATTTTATTGCATATTTTATTAAAAAAAATTAGTAGTTAATTGACTTTACATATTTATGAACACTTAATGTTATGAGTTTTTTCATGGCTCACTGGGATATATACAGGCTGTCCAAAAAGCTCCGTTTTTCCGTACAAATAAATTTTCGCTTCTTTGCCGATTTGTCGCTTTTACCCAACGTGATCACTGTTGCCAACTCTGCCGGAGAAAATGTGCTTAAAATCAAAGCTAAAAGTATCCAGGAATGGATAACAATGGCCGCATTCGTAAACGCCGAACGAGTTGCACTCGTGCAACGAAACGAATGCAGCGAATGCAGCCATGTGTTATGCTTACGAATGCAGCCAATGTTATCCATTCCTGGATACTTTTAGCTTTGATTTTAGGCACATTTGCTCCGGCAGAGTTGGCAACAGTGATCACGTTGGGTAAAAGCGACAAATCAGCGAAGAAGTGAAAATTTTCTCGTATGCAAAATCCCATAGGAGAAACTGGTTTTCGGACATCCTGTATTTATCCAAGTGAGCCATGGTTTTTTTAAGAACAATAAGGCAGGTTAAATTTGAAGATAACTTGAACTTCATATAAGCAATTCAATTAAGTCAGAGATCCTGACTGGTTCTTAAGTAGGGATGCACCGAATACCATATTTTGCCGAATAACGAATACCGAATATTCAGTTAAAATTCTAACCGAATATTTGGCCGAATACCGAATACTGGTTAACATTTATTAAACTTATTAAACCGTTATTAAACTTTGATTTTATTGCATATTTTATTTAAAAAAATTAGCAGTTAATTGACTTTACATATTTATGAACACTTAATGTTATGAGTTTTTTTTTCCTGGTTACTGTTTCAAATTTAAATCAGTTAGTAATAACAAGGTTAATGTAATGTGTCATAAGATTTAAGAAAAATTGAAAAGCAACAAAATTCAGATTTAACATCCGAGTGTTTTCTCTTACATTAAAACTAATTTCATTGTGATATTGGTTTTTTGTGTGATTGTGGAACACTATGTTAGGGCTACCTGCCAAGGATGGGGGTGCCTTGGTAGAAGGTCTTTCTAAGGGTTTCTAATGCTTATTCACATGTGATATTAATAAGTAACAACTTGAATCAATTTAGTACTATGGTACTATACTATATCTTTCATTCATGATATAAAAAAATATGTATTTGTTTACCGATTGGTGAATACTTAAATTTGTTTACTATTCGGTTGCCGAATATTTAAGTATTCGGCCAAACCGAATATTTGGTTTGTCTGCCGGATAGGCAGTATACCGAATGCCAACCGAATATTTGGTGCATCCCTATTCTTAAGTATATATTTAGCAAATTTCTAATCAAGTGCAGTGGCAGCTCGTCATTAAGGGCCAGAGGGGCCTGACCCCATCGACTAAGCACCGTCTAAATCAAAGTATCTTCCTATTATGTAAGGCAGTTCTTTCAATAATTTACTTTCATTAAAAAAATACACGCGTTTTACTCTATTTTAATACTATCCATTAAAAAAGGCACTTAAAAAAGCGATAGTTATACGATTTTCCCCCTATCTAAACCATGCATGGGCCAAGTGCTGGCTTGCCTTGAATTGGGAGTCTCTTCTCCGTTCACCGGGTTGACATATTTGGCATTGAGCATAAAAGCCATACTGACGCAGAATTAACTTGGAATCCAAACGGCTTATTTGGCGCTGTTCTGGGCCCAGATCTGCGGGCCCTCGCACGGTGATCTACACGACCGTATGGGAAAATTTCGGCAATCGGTAGCTATTGGCGAAATTTTCCGCTTAGGAGGAAATCATAGTTTATTTGCGTGATCGTATTTTTGCAGTGCAGTCAGATATTTTTCTGTTTTGTTTTCTTGATTTACGAAAAGGGATGTATAAATGTATTTTTTATATATGTTGATATTTATTTTAAAATAAATAAATCGTCTAAAAAATTATGAACAGGCAACTATAAAGAACATAAATATTAAATACTTAATGTGGCTTTTTGTTTAGTAATAAAGTAAACTTTTCAATTTAACATAACTAGGTAAAAAATAACAAAAGTTGTATAGTAAATTCGATAATTATTTGTCATTTGAGAAATTTTAAATACCTACGCTGTGTGCACGTGCGGATAGGTTGTTCTATATGTATATATATTTTCGCGATTTTAATTGGCACTATTTTTTTTTTCGGGCCCCACCACTGAAACGGGTCACAAGCCGCCACTGCTCAAGTGTATGTGCTGCATTTAAACTAAATATGCTGCACATTTCTGACAAAGCAGAATTGCCATGTTCATAAAGGTCATTGTGACATGGGAATAATGTCACAACAAACTATTGCTTTGCTATAAGAATTTATTTTTTTCTCAGCTTGAAAACATTTTTAGCCATTTTTGGCTACTTTTAACTTTGATTTCAGCCACTTTTCAGCACAGTTGTTTTCAATTGATAATCATTTAGCATATTTTAGGGTAAAGCCAAATAAATGTTTTCAATATCCTCTGACTCATTTTTTATTTCAACTGGTGTTGGTTCTTCTTAAGGGGACCCAGACAGGTAGAAACATCTTTTAATCATTGATGATTGTACATTTTGCCAGGAGATATTCAACCATTGAATTGCATAATAAACTGTGCCGGATTTTGAAAATTCAGATGAATCTTTACATTCATCTGCTTTTGTCACTAAACACTGCAGCATCATTTTGCGTTAATTCTGTTTCACTTCACAAATTATTCTGTGGTCAAGGGGTTGAAGCATACAAGTGAGATTTGGAGGCAGGAATTTTATTTCGACATTGCTCACTGAACTTAATGCATGACTTGACACATTGTCAATGAATAATATAATTTGTTGGCATTAAGCTTTCATCTGAGAATGCACAGATTTTAACCACTCTTCAATAATCTGTATGTTCATCCAGGCTTTCTTATTACTTTTCCATATCACAGGTAAATTCTGTGACTTTACTCCATTTTGCTTAAAAGCACGTGGGTTTGCTGCATTTCCAATTACTAAGGGTTTTAGTTTTTCCCCACCAGCACTGCAACAAAATAAAACAGTTAACCTTTCCTTTGGTAACTTCCCACTAAAGTACTTTTCTTTTTTCTCAACTAAAGATTTTGTAGCCAATTGTCCAAAAAAAAAAAAAAAACAATCCAGTTTCATCAGCATTGATCTGGTTTTCAGTTGGATAGCCTAACAAGACCTTCCCATAGTTTAGACTTTTATTCATCTACTGCAGTGGCTTCACTTGAAGCTAACTCACCACAAAACACACGGAAATTTATGTTGTTTCTTATCCGGAATGCTTCTAACCATCCATTGCTGGCATTGGATTCATCCAGTCCAAATTCATTAGCAATCTCCTTGCATTTGACATGAAGCATTAGGCCTGAGGTAGGAATGTTTTTCGAATTCATCTTCTAAAAAATTCCGAAACAGCAACATTTATTTCTTTATTTGGTGTTTTCCTCAATTTTCTTTTTCTGTTATTACTGCAATTTGCTATTCAAAATTTAATAATTAAATCTCAAGTGACAATGTTACTAATTGTTGTTTTCGCAACATCAAATTTGTCCGCTAATTTTATCTGGCTCTCTCCCTTCTCAAGAAGATTAAAGATTTCTTTCACCTTACTTAAGCTTTACTAATTTTCGTTTAGGAGCCATTTAAAAAATCTAAATGCAGAAAATTTACAGGTAAACGTGAGACCCACTTTCACTAAGGAAAGACAGCTACAATATGAGCGAAAGTGTGTAGCCAAAGTTCTGGAAGCTGATTCTGACTTTCTGAGAACAATATTTATCTGCCCTCCTGAGAACAGTATTTATCTTTCTGAGAACAGTTCTTGTCTACCCTTGAAATGCATATGCTGCGATATTTTCTCTCCTTAAAGATGGAAAGGAATAATTTTAAAAAAATTATAAAATTTGTTAGAAGGAAGACATAGGAAAAATTCTGGAAATGGTTAACTTACATAGGTTATGAGCTATGCTTTGGGACAAATTCTACCTAATTACCTGGTTAACATACAAGTTAGACAGGTGGTCAACTTATAAAGGGTTCACTCAATGTTAAAGTAACTAATCCACATTCTGTTCTTGGTCAATTAGGTCAACTTAAACAAGTTTCACTATATATATATATATATATATATATATATACATGCACACATTTTTAATTTGTAATATCTTGTTTATGATTTAATCTTTCTTGTAACATGGAATTTACTTTTTTCTTCATCCTCCAATAGATAGATGATCTAAACAGATACTCTGATGTTACATGGCAAGCAAGTGAGGTTCAGCCAGGTCCAAGTTTAAAAGATACTTTTTGGAGAGATTTTGACGAGGGTAAAATCAACATTCCTGATCAAGACATGTACAGTAAAGTTAAAGAAAGAGCATCTCGGACTTTGATATTGAGTGATAGCAGCAAAAGTCCCGAATCAGGACAAAAAGAAAATCCGCTACCTCCATTGTGTC
This sequence comes from Cheiracanthium punctorium, assembly GCA_038373885.1. Classification (NCBI taxonomy): domain Eukaryota; kingdom Metazoa; phylum Arthropoda; class Arachnida; order Araneae; family Cheiracanthiidae; genus Cheiracanthium; species Cheiracanthium punctorium. The sequence continues at coordinate 416,453 of JAWZYV010001022.1, read as the reverse complement.
CAAAAGTTGTATTGAAAAGAAAACCCATTAGCAGATCTAATGAAAGCTTGTCTTACAAATCATCTCTGAAGAAACCGGTTAGTCTGCATGTGAAGAAAAGGAAGAAGTATGACATCTTACGTGACTATAGAAGGCGTAAGAGTAGGGTTCATCGAAAACGGAGTGCCGGTGAGAATCACCAATGCAAATCCAATTATAGAACATCTGAAAAGTTGGATGATCTCAATTCTGAGACTGGGCTCAACATTTTGCAAGAGCTTCTTATAAATGATGAAATGCAAAGTCCAGCTCATGGTAATATGAGTGGAGCCAAATTGAGTTCGGAACATGTTTCATCCTCTGTGCCAAAAAATAAAGATAATCACAAAAAACCCAAAGACTTTTACTGTGAGGAAAAGGTTGAGGCTAGGAAGAATCATCCTTTGATGTGTAGAATAACAATTCATGATAAATCAAAGGTAAGTTCAGTATACATAATTATATTTATTTTGTCTTTAATTATTGCTGTAAAATTCTGTTTACTCTAATTGGTAAAAAAAAAACTTTCATATAATTTTATTAAACATAGTACTTGAAAATGTTTATTAAATGATCGTTCATGTGCTTCTGAAAAATAGCTAACTGAGGGCAGAAACTTTCACCTAAATATCTCAATGAAAACTGTAGATGCAGAAAACATTTTGATACTTTTTCGTTAAATGAGTTCCACTAAAACTTGGTGATTTTTTTTTTTTTTTTTTTTGGGGGGGGGGGGGCAAGTTAGCATGATGATTTTTTAGTAATTTTTTCATCAAGTATCTAATAGGAATTTTTTGCCTGCTATACTCAATGCACATTCAACATTTTCTATACCCTCAAAACATAAAATAGACAATCCTACACAAAATATGCAAATAAAAATATTGCAAAATATACTACTATTTTGAGCTGTTCCTGTTTCTCGCAAGGTTTTACAGACTTCAGTTTCTCACACCAACAATAAATAAACTTATTCGTGAATTTTCAAACCAGTTACTACTTCGAATTCCAAAGTTTCACCTACAGGACCTAGCATTACACTTCCAAACAATTCGACTATCAGGGTGTCCATCGATGACTAAAAAGGCGACTTTTGCTACTAATTCAAAGATAAAGCAACTTGAGCATCTTTTTTGAACAAAAAACTTCATTTTCATACTATTTTCAAGTTTTAGGCTACTTGTACCGTGCTGCAGGCAACTAATTTGAAAGTGAAATTTTGATTTCTGTTCATTTTCCCATTTGTTTTTTAAAATTTATACGAATACACATTTGAATCCCTTAAAAAGTTGTCCAACCAAGCCCTCTCTCCCATAGGCAAATGCCCCTTGTCTAGGCTTGCCAAAATCAAAAACAAACTGCCATTGGTAGTTCATCAAACATTCTAATCAGTTTTTTTTTAAAAATAATCGTAGATACTTCACGTCACACTCTCTCTTCCCCAAATTTTCAAACACTTTTGTTTTCCAGTGCTTTATCCAAACAACCATTGCGATGCGAAAAAACTCTGTCTTCCTTATTTAAACTTTGTCAGATGGTATTTAGCCCTCATCAGCAGAGCACAGTTGAATCCACATTCAAATTATCTGAAATCTGCCAATTCATGATCATTTTTTAAAATTTAATGATGTTAATATATTGAAAAAAATTATTCTTTTTTAATAATGTATGTGCCTGTTTGTGTTTTAAACTGATTAAAAAATGCACTGTATGCTTTGTTATATAGTACTGGGTGTTTCAAAATAGATGTTAAAGTGATTATCTTTTAAATCATAAGTGATAGAAACATGCTTTCAATTAGAAAAGTTCTTCAAATAAAGAGTAGATTTCAGGTATGGGAATTTTTTTTACTTGGGGCTGTATACATATTAAAATGCAAAATTTTATTTTTATATGGTCCCTCCTTTCCTATCACTTATGTTTAGAAAAATGTTGCTCTTTGTCTAAGAAAATTACTACAAAAAATCCTGTGTCTCTAAGTAAAATAGTTAGCAAGAAAATTAATTTTGAAAATGATGAGTTACACCATTTTACCTAATGTGTTGGCATCAATTTTCCGGCAAAAAAATCTTTACTTTAGGGGACCCACTATGAGTTGATAAAGGATAAATAAAGATCCCTTTGTTGGAAAAAGCAATTAAACGTGTTCCAATGTGTGAAATTAACAGGTGCGGTTTTACCTAAAATGATCAGTACTGCTCTATGAAATTAGCAATAATTTAGTCTTTCAGGGGAGTCATCCACTAATTACATCAAGCTTCTAGAAAAGGAATTTTAAATTGTAAAAGAGAATGACAAAATTATGGTGTGGTAACTTTCACTAGAAACTGGGAACATGCATTAAAGAAAATTCTAGCTAAATTAGGATTTAAGGAGTCAACTGTGTCTATCGAGTGACTATTAACGTAAATTAAGGTCTTTTGAAAAGGAATTACATTTTTCTCACTTTTGAAACATCCCCTTAGTGTTTGGGGACAAATGCCAAAATTTTCAAATTGCAATCTCTGAAACTATTCCACTTACAGACACGGGATTTTATTAATTAATCTTTTTAGCTTAGACAAAGAGCTACATTTTTCTAAATATAAGTGATAGGAAAGGAGGGACTGTATAAAAATTAAATTTCATATTTTAATATGTACAGAGACTGTAATAAAAAAATTGCCATATCTGAAAACTACTCTTAATTTGACTAACTTTTTTAAGTGAAAATGTTTCTATCACTTACGGTTTAAAAGATAATCACTGTAACATCAGTTTTGAAACACCCGGTATAATCCATGAAGTTTTTAATTTATCATTTTGTTCATTCCTTCTTAAATGAAGCTAAATGACATATGTATATTTTTTTAAACTACAATCATGCAAAACTGCTACAATTTTGGCAACTAAAAGTAAGAAACTGGCTACTAAACTGACAACTTTTTTATGTTGGTGAGGCTACTAATGATACTGTTTTTGCCGTCTGACACTGGTGAACACCCTGGACTATCACAAATGTATAATTTCATTAAAAGGTTAAAAATACACATCTAAAATCCGACTGTAGCAGCTTACCGTCGGATTTTAGATGTGTTTTTTTAACGTTTTAATGCAAGTCCGTCTTACTATTTTTAATGTATAATTTCATTTCATGTGACATCGAACAAAACATGTGGAGGTAATATTTCATATTTCTGAAAAAACTTTCAGGGAAAAGTACTTAAGCAGTCTCGCTCTGTCTCCCCATGCTTTAAGTAAGCATATTTATGTTCAGTATCGGCTGCTTTTGCCCGTGTCCGACAGAATTGCTGGAAGTGTTATTTAGCCATTAAAACTTGACATAACTATTTGCATCATAGCTGGCACTCACTTTTTCGGGATCACAATGCATCTATAAGATAAATAAACATTCATTTTTTCCAAAATCCTTCAGTAACAAAATTTTATTGAAACTTTCTCATTCATTGGTGATTCTCAAAAATTCATATATATCAAACAAACAACAACAACAACAACAACAAAAAAAAAAAAAAAAAAAAAAAAAAAAAAAAAAAAAAACCAACACTCATCAAACTTTTTACTATGTGCAGCAAAACAAACAACTACAGAAGCAAAGCTACTCTAATTGAACTAACAACAAAAAAAAAAAAAAAAAAAAAAAACTCCATTTCAAATGAAAAGAAATTTCCTGAAAAACAACAAGTATAATCTACAAATGAACCAAAAGAAAAATACTCATATCCTAAAGAACAGCAACCTACAAACTCAAAAAAACAACAAACAAAAAAAACGAAACAATTAAAAATGACTACGCAAGTTAACTTCACAAGTGAATACAAAGCATAAACTTTACGCTTTCATTTGCTATGCATCACCAAGCAAGGCTTACCAGAAAAAAACATCGCCAAACTTAGCCTTCCACTACCGGAGAAATATCGGCCACACATTCTTTTTACTTCTATACTTTTTCCTTCTTGATGGTACCTTGTTATGTGATGTGCCTGTTTCTTCCATTCTAATTTAATAAAGTAAATGTTATGTTAAAATCCCATGCTTACTATGTTTGTTCCGTAACTCTGCTAACATTTCTAAAAGGTTATGGACACCAGATGGATTAATTTATTTATTTGCTGATTTTTAACATTCGTTTCAAGGCTGCATCATTCATCCTCAAAATGATGACTGGAACTTGGTGAATTGAAATGCTGAATATCATAAAATTAAGGATGCATCAAGAATAACTTGTAAAAGGTGTAAATGCATCGGGCACTGGGCTAGCGAATGTGGGAAAAAAGAATAATTTTAAGCATAAGCCTAACAGCCTGGGATTCTTATCCACTCTGGATGACTTGCCAATAGGGTTACCAGGCGAAATACAGCAACCCTACTCACCTAAAGCTCTCTCAACAATATCAAGTAACGAAAAGCAAACTTTTTGGTGTGTTAAGATAGATACTAAAAATTATATAAGTTACTTCAGTTATCATCTACCCACATTTGCAATTACAAGGAAAGATCAGAAAACCCTCTTAGTTCCAGTCAATAAAATAAATGTAAAAGAAGAATAAAAGAAAAAGGGATGAGAGATAAAATGACATAATCAATAAATATCGTTTTAATATGGCAATAATGAAACTAAAAAATTAGGGGATTTCGGGGGGTCTCCCCCTGACAAGGCTCGAAGACCCGAGGATTTTTTATTTACAGATTTATACTATTAACTAGAAATTTACTAGTTGTCTATATGCTTTATTTAAAACAGTTAAACTTGTTTTTAAAATATCTAATTTAATAAGAGACTTCATTTTAAAAATATGATTTAAGTAAAAAAATCTGATTAATTTGATTTTTAAAAAGTCATGATTATTTTTACACCCTGGTTTTAACAGAATGCTTTTCACAGTCACTAGATTTATGGGGAGAATTACAAGTGAAACATTTAATTCCGTTATCTATGCTTGCAAAATTTTGACTTATGTCCCAACATACCACAGGAAAAACAGTGAATTTGAGACAAAACAAGTACTTCAGTATTTTCGGAATTAGGCTTAAACTTAGTATCATACATTTGTTTCTGCTCAAAATTATATTTAGTCATTCTATTTTTCATTCATCTAATTGCATTTGCTGAAAAGTTTTTAACCTGCTCTTAAATTCAGTTAAACTTGGGTATTTGTTCAGGGGGGCTCTTTTGTACACGTCTTCATTGACACCATTTATTACATATTTCATAAGTGCGGAATTCTCTACATTGCCTTTATTAGCTAATCTTTTCATATTTAAAAAGTATTCTTCAACTGTCTCATTACATCTCATTTTTCTTTTAGAAAGCATCTTATGAATTTGGGCAGAGTTAGATGTATCACCGAATTCATCAAGCATGAATTGTTTAAATTTATCAATGTATGAATTTTCGATTCACTGGCAAGGCACAATTTAGCCTCTCCCTGCATGCTGCCTTTTTGCAAATATTATTTTCTGGAGATCAATTAAATGTAACAAATATACAGCATTTTTAACATTTTCTATCCAAGCTTCAATGCTTTCTAAATGATTGCCTTCAAAGGGCCCAATAAAACTTTCCAAACAGAAAAAGAGATGTGAGAATTTATAAAATTGGCATGCATTGGTGGTTGCTTGCTTTGTTCAAATGCACTAAAATTATCTCTTGTTGAAACAATATTATTTTTCAGAACTTTTTTGGGCAATGTTAAATTATTAGTATTGTTATTTAGAACACTTTCAGTTTGGTTAAGAACATTATTTTTGCTTACATTAACTTCAGTGTGACTGGATTTATTACTTTCTCTCTCAGAAATTTCATTTTCACTTATATCATCAATAACAAAATTATCTTTTAAGTACTTGTAAATCATTTAAACAAGAGACAATTCGAGTGGCTAACTCATCACCCGTACTTTCATTAGAAATTTGTAAAATATTAGCAATCTTAATCAAGTTATTAACTGTAAATACATCTTTCGTTTTTGTAATATTTTCTTTTCAGTTCCTCACAGTCAGGTGGGAAAACAAAGCCAGAGAACGATCTGATCCATTCACAGGTTTTTCAATCCCTACTACTTTCAAATAGTAATTCATGCAACAGCTTAATCTTAACTGTTTTCTCTGTCTTGATGGTAATTGCCATTTCTGGAATGTCAACTAATGACGTTTTAATAAAATAACAGAATTCACTTACTTCAAAATATATTATCCAAATTCGATGACTGCCTCTCAATAAAAATTGGAAGAAAGCAAGCGATTACTCTATTCCCAGTTTGTTTTCAATTCATTTTTAATCTCCTAATGTCTGCACACTATAGATAATAAATGTAAAGTACTAATTAGAGTATATTCTGAATAACTATATTCCTAATATATGTTTGTGGTAGAGTTGTATGGAAACTTACCTGAATTCTTTAGCAATTTCATTTAAAAACGGGAGTATGAAGCTATGCAAAGTAGTACTATAATCATTAAAAAAAAATGTTTTATACAAATCTTATCACTAATTTTTTAAAAGCCTTTAATTTAATTTCGGCTAATCATACATTATATTAGACAATCCATATATAAACTTTTAAAATAAAATTATTTTTACCTTTTGTAGACCTTGTATTCAGCTTTCAAACAAAGCATAAGAAGATCTACGGAAGCATCAACAATTCAAAAAAATCCTGGGTCAGATCTGAAGGACTATAGCACAAAAAAAGCTTTCAGTGCATTACTAGATGCTGCAGTGAATGAGCAGCTGGAGAAAGTGGAGAAATACTCTGCTAACTATTCTGTAATTAACTGCACACAAGAAGATGGAACTACTGCTCTTATGGTTGCTGCTACAATGGTAAGACTTTATTCCTTTTATTCTTTGTTAACTAATTTTTCTAACAGTTTCAAATTAAATGTCATAGTATCAATTTATCATATTCTTATACTCTAGGGCCTTTACAATGTAGCAAGCATTCTCCTCAGAGCTAATGCACACAAGGATAGACAGAATAAAAGAGGAGAGACTGCTCTGATGTTGGTATGTTCTTGTGCAGTTAGATTTCTAGTGTAGTATTTTTTCACCTGTGTGTTTTTAGTAGTATTTTAAAGAACTATTTTATTAATAAACTAGCTGCGTCTTCGCACGGTAGGAAACATATGATAATTTCTTCTTCGCACGGTAGGAAACGAAAGTTTTCCTTACATGTGTAATTCCAGTGATGTGAAATCTAAAATAAAAGCAAAATTATTTGACTTATGATATAAAGTTTGCATCATGAGTACTAACCTGGCATCATTGCAATATAATGACTCAAAAAACTACGTCAGTGTTATTCGCGATCAGAAAAGTGAAAAGCTTAGTGGTTTGCAGAGAACTCCTGACTTTCAAAATGTGTTATTTCTACAACATACTGTTTTTTAGCTTCAAGTTGTAGCATTAAATACCTCAGACACTACATGAAATGGACAACCGTTTATTTTAAAATAGCTGCGCACCCTCTCTTCATACGGGAGGAATCGAATATTTTACTAAAATCATATCTGGATGTGACAAAACAGAATTTCATTTTTTTAAAAGTTCAAGTAATCTCCCCTGTTGCAATTACTGCGGGATATATCAATGCAAATTAAAATTACTTATCGTTCAGTTGGTTGTAAAATAACCCTTGAAAAAGGATAAACAGAACACTTTTAATTTCATGAAATATTTATTAATGTGGTATATTGTGATTTATTCATATCATCCTTACAAATTTACTAATACTACCTATTACGCATATTAATTCTATCTATCTTCGCTTCTCCCTCTTTAATGCTCAATTTAAAGAAACAGCTTACATTATTTGGCACAGATGGGACCTTTTTATTCTGTGGCGATTCTTTGCAATTTACGCATTACCATAAACATTATTCATTTCACATAATAGTTGCTATTAAGGAAGCTCTCCATACATATTTAATTTATGCATAGTTTTGTAAGATTGGCATATTTAGCACTGCAAAACACTTAATCTCACCATGGTGTAAAATATTCAAGCGGTGCCAACTTCAATATCCATGTATCCAATATAAAGATATCTTATAAATCCTCCATAGTTCTGTCTACTGAAAACATCAAACTTTGTAATCTTGAGGAGCTATTTAGAATTGCTATAACTGTGACAGGACGTTAGAATTTACAAATTTCACGCATTTTTTTAAGTTTATGACATCACTGTTTAACTACCGTAAAAGATACCCCTGTTGGTTGAGTTGCTCAATAGCATTCAAACGGTATCATATTAAAATTTACAACAATGTTGAAAATTAGAATAGGACACTATGGAGGAATGTAATTCAACGCTAAAATAAAACTATACTCGCAACATGCATATGTTAGGAAACATACTATATGCCTGCAACATAATTAAATGCAAAAAACTAAAAAGTAAATAGAAAATTTTTAATATATCCCGCTTTAAAATGAATTTTGTAGCTTTTAAAATGAAGAACATTTTCAGCCGCGTTAAAATATTTCAATTTTTAAATAAGCAACGGATTAAAATACCAATGATAATAATAATCATGAATTTCCCAGTTTATTTCTAAAGTAAGTTTGAATCAAAATATCCTCTCCTTGTGTTAAAAAAATCTGATGTGTCCAACACATGACTTCCTTGCACGTCTATTAAATCAAAAATGTTTTTTACGCACTTCCTCTAAACTTATTTGTTTGAAAGAGATAAAATATCAATAATAGTAAGGTTTAGCGATTTCTAGCCAAATATTTCGATATCGCCAAGCTGAGTTCAATTTGAAAGATTTCCTTCTGACACTTTATTTGGCGATATTTCACCAAAAGCCGACAAACTTGAGATAGTTTGCGAGATTTTGGGGATAGCCAAAGTAGTCATTGACCACAGACTTTCAATGAATTGAATGCATCCATACACCTTAATGTATTTAAAGTCATTTGGCTCACCCTGTAAATAAATTCCCAGTCGATTGCTGTCAAAAAAGATATTGAAAACCGTTAGATATTATAATATAGTTCTAAATACAAAAGCTCAAAATTCTACGGGTTAAAGTTTTAGAGTTATACAAAATAAGAAATAATTTTTGGCGCCCAGTTTGGCGATCTTTCGCCAAAACTCGCCAAGAACGATGGATGACAAATGGCGATACTTTGGGCATGGACCAAATGACTAACTATCACCAAATTTGGCGACATATCGGCAAAACTCGCCAAGGTCAAGGACAGACGGCGAGATTTTGGGCATGTACCAAACAATGACTGTCTACAATTGTATTATATTGAAGATGCCCATAGACATTAAAGTACTGAATTTCTTTTCGGTGGTCCTGTAAATAAACTCTCCAGTAGATTTTAACCAAAAATCGAGATGCACAACTAGATGTTACAACAATCTTATATATGAAATTTCATAATAGTTTTTGAGATTTGAGAGTTCAATATGCACACACGTACACAAAAAAGTCGGCAAGCTTGGCGACTTTTGGCATAGTTCTTGAGGGAGGAGGTGACCGTGGTCGGACCATCACCTAACTTATGTGGTAGGACGGTATTGTGCTTGAAATGGATGAATCTCCTAAAATTGCCATTGACCGTAATGTATTGGAAATCTTTTGAGTGTTCCTGTAGCAGAACTGTAAATGATAAAGACCCTTTTTTTAATGGAGAAATTCATTTTCTAACTCTTTACAGCATATATCACCTCTGAGTCGTTTGAAATAGCCCAATACCTCTAAAAAACGCTTTGATGAATTTCGGCCCATAGAGCGTAATGTATTTCGAATCTTTTAGGCAGTTCTGTAGATAAACTATCCAGTCGAATGGAACCGAAAGGGGAGGTGCGCAACTAGATGTTACAACAATCCTAAATATAAAGTTTCAACATTCTACGCCTAATAGTTTTTGAGATATGCGAGTTTAATGAATTTCGGCCCATTGAGCGTAATGTATTTCGAATGTTTTGGGCGGTCCTGTAGATAAACTATCCAATCGAATGGAACCAAAAGGGGAGGTGCACAACTAGATGTTACAACTATCCAAAATATGAAGTTTCGACATTCTACGCCTAATAGTTTTTGAGATATGCGAGTTTAATGAATTTCGGCCCATAGAGCGTAATGTATTTCGAATCTTTTGGGCGGTCCTGTACATAAACTATCCATTCGATTGCGACCAAAAGGGGAGGTGCACAACTAGATCATAGAACAATCCTAAATATCAAATCTCAACATTCTTCGACCAATAGTTTTTAAGATATGCGAGTTACATACATACGTACGTACGTACGTACAGACGGCATGGGAAAACTGACCACAATAAACTCGCCGCTGGTCAAAATGAGTTGCAGACGCATTAATAGGATCGTGCATGCTAGCCTACGATGAGATGCATCGAAAAAATTCTTTAAATTAAATTTAGGGGTAGTCAAAATCGGTTTTTTTATCGAAATTTGGGCCCCAAAATTTTTCGGGATCACATTACTTCCTTATACTACGTACAAGGAAGTAAAAAAGAGCAGGGATAAATGCGTTAAAATTGTGGCGTAATTTTTACATATTTTCAAGCATTTGACGTCATAGATCCTCACTTGCAAATTGAAATTCCGATATCCCATTTAAAATCTCGATTGGTTGAAAAAAACCTTTTTTCTAATCCTCTTTGTGGCAACGCAACAAAATTATCACGTGCCATGATCAATTAATGTAATCCTGTAAGCTCTCCTCATTGATGCTATTAAATTCTCAACATTAGGTTACATTAAAATTCATAAAAAATCACCTAATTTACATAATGTTTTTGTTTTTATTTTAAAAGAGGGAGAAAAGAATGTTTCACGATCTGTTAAAATATCAAAAATTTATGACGGATAGAATTCAAGATGCGACAGTTTAAAAATTATTTTACGAAAAAATTTGCCAAAACAAATGCTTAGTAAAAAAAACTCCTAAATATTGGTAAATCATGTTACGTATTCAGAACAAACTGTATTTAAAAGAAAATTTTCTCCTCTATCCGATGATACAAATGCTGTTTTGCTGCTAGCGTAATTTCCCCTTGTTATTACGAATTAGGTGAGAAAAAAATGCCAAAATTGCATAAAATAAAAAAAATTCTAGGTCGAATTTTGAAAAAATCGCTTCGAGGTGCACAACTACATGTTTAGATCTTCCCGAGTACCAAATTTGGTGTTCCTAGGTATAGCTGTTTGTCCGTAATGCCGCCCACAGACACACACACACACAGACTTCTTCTTTTATAAGAAGTAAAGAAAAAAGAGCAATCATAAAATTGTTGATAATGGATGATTTGCAGTGTACAAATGCTTCCTTTTAATAAAACATCATAAATTATAAGAAATAAAATATTTCCAGGATGGAAATTATTTCGAAAGTCCTTAATCTAGCTGAAAACAATATCTAGGGACAAGGATGCAACGTGCCACTTGAAATCATCCAATATGCCAAGTTTGGTGCATGCGTTACAATTTTTCCACCCCAGGTGTAGATAATAAGAGAAACACAAGGCAAAATATGAAGAAAACAGATAAATAAATAAGCATAATAAGATCAAACTACAAAATAAAGGTATTAAAATTATTTTAATAAATCTCTAACATTTTCAGGCCTGCAAAAACAAGCATCCTAAAATAGCCAAACTTTTACTGGAGTATGGTGCCAATTTCGCAGTCACAAATGCTGAAGGTGCAAATGTTTTACGCATTACCAATCAATATGCAAGCAAAACAATTTTACACAACATATTAGTGGAGCATATTATGCGGTAAGCTCTTTTTTATTGTTTAATTTAATTAATTTTTTTTATCTCCATCTATATGCTATTGCTATTTATAATTATTTGAAAAGCTAAAAAACCAAAGAGGTTAACTTCTTCTAAAATGGAGAAGGGTAGGAAAATAGGTCATTCACAATTTGTATGAATACACTGAAACTTTTTGAGCAATATTTTATGAAAGATTATCTTAAGTGTGTAGAACTGATGTACATTTAAGTGATTTTGTTGATAAAATAAGATTATTGTACTAAGTATAGTTGAATATAACTAAACAAAACTACTACCTGTTCAAATTAGCAAGAATTCAGATTATACAAAATTCTGATATAAATAGTATCAAATAAGAAGAGAAACAAACAAAAAAATGTAGAGTGACTCCATTCGACTTTCCAAACACTTGATCTTTATCATATGTTTAAATAAATTTCACTCATCTCCTGCTGTGTTCAGATGCTAGTGCACTTCAAGTAAGTTGTGTCTATAGTTTATAATGTATGAATTCTTTTTTGTTGCCCTTGCAAACTGTAAACTGTGCACACACTAAAATTTATGCAGTATGTAAGACAGTGACCTATAATATAAATACCTAATATGAGTTTAATCAAATGCACCATTTAGACACTTGCTCTTTTTAAAGGATTTACGTCCATAGACCATAATGTATAAAAATTATTTTTTGCAACCTTGTGAACTATCAGCTCTACACACACTGAAATCTATACAGGTCATGTGACCATAACATATAATATAGGGAGATGGAGATACAGTGGTCAATTTTTAAATATAATTAAAACTATTTTAAATACAGAATATCAAGCTAATGTATTATGTTCTCTGATCTATTGCCTATCTTAATTAATGTTAGTTCAATTTTGAGAAAAGTTTTTGTAAATAAAAACAATTTTTCTTAAGTACTTTTTGTTGACCCACTGTACCCCATGAAGGGGTTAAGGGGTACACTTGGTAAACAAATGGGGCACAGTGAGTCAGCTAACAAGAACCATAATTTTAAAAAAATTATTTACTCAAAAGTGAGTAACAAACTTTTTTATTGCCTAACAATATTTAGTATTAAGTTATGTATTAAAGTAGCTCAAAGTCTGTAAGGTAAATATTAATTTTATGGTTCTAAAATATACACACTCTAAATTTGTTAATAAAGTTAAAGGAAAAGTTTAAGTTCTATAATATTACTTTGAGTCCTATTAAGTTTACAAAATAGCTCAATTGAATGCACCATTCAGGAGCTATCGTGCTCACTCACATACGCATATACATACGCATATACATACACATATCTCATAAAAATAGTATAAATGAATTCAGAAGACCTCAAAACCTGTAAATACTTCAAAGTCAAATTTTTTTCCTAATTACAATACTTTTCTTACATGGTACATGTTCTTAAAATAAAAATTATTCCATTTACAAAATGCATTTTAGTCTGTAAGGAATCAAATTAAACACTGCAATTGAGTGATTGTCATGTGAAATATAATTGAACAGGTTTGCACAGAAATATAAATATTTTTCTTGTTCCAGAATAAACCTTCATTCCAGATAATTGTTAACGTATATTAATTTTTTCAGTACGTAGTTTCAATTTGTATGTGACCTCTAAACGCATGTTAAAAGACTATATTTTTTAAAACTTCCATTTGTTCATGTGTGTGTATTTATAAAGATTATCATTTGTAATTTTTTAATTTTCAGGTATTAATGTTCAAATTCTTTTGGACCTTTTGAGAGTATTTGTACATTTAACTTGTATTTATTTTAATAACTGCTTGTTTGTGGAAGCTTCTTCGTAGACTTTCTTTAATGTGTGATGTTAACTTCTCACCACGGGCATGAAATTTGAGAAAAGAAAAACTTAAAAAGGAATTATGATTGCGTTTTGATTTCGTGATGGTAATGACAAAATGACCCAAAAAAGTTCTCCTTGCCGGGTTTGTCTATAGTTTTGTGTTTATTTTGTAACCTACAAAGTTTGATGAAAAACATTGGCATTTATTAAACATGGCACACTGTGAGAATCTTCGAGCACATAAAAAGTAATTAACAATACTGAAAGATGGCACATTTATAGAAATTGCTTAGAAAAAGAAAAAAGGGTACCCTCATATAATAACATTTTATAACTAAGTATAATAGCTCTAATTTTAAATATAACTCCTACGTAAAATATTAAACTTAATTTTAATTGTATAACCTTGAAACATTCCATTTTCTTCCTCTCTCCGTAAATGCGTATGTGCTTTGTATTGTTTACAAAATGACTGCATGTATTGGGAAAAACTCAAAGTTGAGATGTTCCTCTTTTGCCTGTAATTTGGCATTCAGTAGTTTTTCTGCTCGTTCGCACTTGCGAACGATTATGATATTTTATGTATGCAAATTTTGCTTGAGCTAGACTTAAATGTCCGAGAACGTATGCAAATCTTTTGACACTTTTTGCATCTCTCGTTTTGATTGGCTGCTGGGTATGTAGCTTAGTATATAAGCTCGGAAAGTTTCGCATTTCCTCACTTCTTGTTTTTCAGTTCAGATCGGGATGGTCTGTGACTAGCAGCTCTCCTGCCAGGGGTTTTGTAGGTAATATGGCAAGTTGCCATGTTTAATCTTTAAATTTCTTTTCCTCCCTAAAAGCATGGGGTCTTAGAATTTAAAGTAATTTTGATAATGTATTCCTAGATTTAAATATTGAAAAATTTGATAGCTTCTTTTGGCCGTATTGCATCCAGATCATTTAGTTACGAATGTAACTGATATTTTGTAAATGTAATTTAAATGTTGAATTTTTGTGCAAATGTTTAGAAAAATAAAGTAAGTTTTTTTTATCACTTTTTCGTCGTTAATTCGGTTGAACAGACAGCAACCCTACATAGCCAACCACGAATTTGGTCATTCACATGTTATTGTCTGTAGCAGTTGACCCTGGTAGGGATTGTTTTACTGTATTTTACATACTTACATTGCATCCTTAACACATTGGTGACTGAAATAGCATACTGTACTACTTTTGTAAAGGAGTGACCCATTCGTTGTCTCCAGAAGATTTGCCACACTTAAATCCATACTCTTACCCAGTTTGCTTCTGACTATTATTGTTACCATTGGTATGTCTTGCAAACTGCTGTTTATGTCATTTACAAGTCACTTCCAGGCTTGGGCATAGCTCAAAATTGTCATAAAGCCAACTATTCCTAACTCAGTTGCTCATCAGTGTATATATCTGAAATACCAAGGATGTTGATTATGGTAAAATACCTGTTCTAGTAGATCCATGTTTTGCCTGTTATTAAATGATAATGAGTTAGAATCTTTTAAAAGTGATTTATATTGAAATTGTATATTTTTATGTAACAAACAGGGTTCGTACGCCTCAGGGAAAACCTTGAAAACTCAGGGAAAAGGTACTTATTTGTATTACTAGTAATATTTTATTGCTTATTTTCTTCCCAGTTTTAGTTAAGTTTCACCATGCTGTACTAGGAACATTTTATTAAATATTTTTAGTAATATCTGTTTATGAATATGTAACTAGTTCAAAGTATTAAGTACATAAATGTTAAATACTTATTTGGAATACTGATCATTACCTTTTATTTATGCTTGCGATAAACCTGGAAATTTGTAGGAATGTGTCTGGAAAACCTGGAAAACTCAAGGAATTTAATTTCAATAAATGAGTATGAACCCTGAACAAAATTTACAACTAAAATTCAAAAATTTTTCTATTAACAGGATAGTTTCAGAATTTGAAAAGCAAGCACGTTCTGTTGTTGGTGACATTGCTGATATCAAATATGCTTTATTTCCAATCCAGTGCTTTTCTTTAAATGAAGGACCAAAGTATTGCATTAATTTTCACTATCATGTAAAGCTGGAATCTCCTGGTATGTAAATGAAACAAATAAATTCCTTGTTTCTTCTTTCATTTATCTTCCCACCCCCCTTTTTATATCTACTTTAAATGGTTTATTTAATTGTATTGTGTTTGTGTCAGATTTATATTAGTATTTCATTAATTTTGATGTAGTTAAAATTTTACTACTTACCTACTTTAAACCTACAGTTTTTGTAGAATTTCATCTGTTTCCCTCCCTAGTTTTATCATAAATTCCTTTCCTTTTTTTATGCCTGATTATAAAACTGTACCTGGCTAATGAGCCATGCTCAGAAACTAAAAATTCCTTAAGTGTAAAATAATGGTTGTGCAAATGGCTGGACTCTTATCAATAATCTTCATGATTACCAAAGATTTACATCCCTGTCGGATCACTCATTCATTATCAGGTAAGCTTCGGTCAGCATTCAATCTTACAATGGCACATACTTAGTTTTAAAGAGGAATGCTAAATATTCAAAGGTCGGTGCCATCAGAGTTGACCAAAAAGTAGTTTAACATAAGGTGCCTCCTTTCCTTCTGCAGCAGATAGTGCATCAGCGAGGATATCAGCTTCAGTAAGATCTTGGCTGATACAATAATGAATTTTCATGCATTCACTAACAGCATCTTGATTATCTCACTAATATATCTGTAAAATTGAGGGTGTTCAAATTCAGCATCAGGATTTTGAGTTGGATACAGGACACAATTATTACCAACAGGGGGCCCTGGGACTTGATGAATTTGAAGGCCCCCAATCTATGAAATTTGTTTTATTTTTCATAAATTTTTGATATAAAAAAGAATATTTTAGAACGAAATTTGAAATCGGGGGACCTTTCGAGCTGGGAGCCCTGGGCAAAATGCCAATTTGCCCATGCAATAATAAGGCCCTGTGTGACATGACTTTCTTGTTCCCCTAAAACACTCTATCAACATTTCCAACAGCTTGTTCATCATTGCCATTTGTACATCCTAATCGCATTTTGCTCACTTTCTCAATGACCGATCCCCAACTTTCATAGTAAGCTCCATATACTGGAATTGAAAAAACTCATTAACAGCCTTTTTTGTAAAGCCTTCACTTCATATGTGATCCCTTCAGATCGGATCTACCATCTACTATCTTAGTGATCCATTTACAAAAATACTGATACTCAAACCAAAGGGTGTTAAGATCTTCAAGCTTTGAAATAGATGCAAAATCTTGTACCTATTTAAAGAAGCTTTTCTCTGTGAAACCTTTATTAAAGTTCGGATTCTTTTGTCAAAACACAGTTTCTATGGTAAATCAGGAAATCAAAATTGAAAACAAAATTTGCTTTTTCTATTATTTTCGAATATTGTGCTTTAGAAAACAAATATTCATTAATTTGTTTAATTATGAAGTTTGTAAAATGCATGAAAGTTTTTATGGATTCAGTGAATGCATCAACATCTTTTTGTCCTTTTTATTGTAAATGATTAGCTACCACAGGTATGTCAGGCAGTGGAACTCCTGAAAAGTATGATCTCTGATCATCTCACTACTAGATATTGTATTTTTGAAGATGTTTGACGGAAGACTTCTAATACTTTCATTTTAAATATTTCAAGGAGTCCACCTGCTGCACATCACAAAGTGTGTTTAAATTAAAAATAAATAAATAAAGTACAGATTTAAGTTATTTTAAAAGGTCTGAATCTTTTTAAAAATAGGACTTTTAGAGAGAAATGGTATGTTTTCTAACAGAAAATGTTTATTTTGAGAATTAGAAGAGGAATTTTTTTTTCATGACCGTAAAAAAGAACCTGCACTCAATAACTCCAATGAAAATAATCTGCAGACTAAAAAAAATCTGCGACATATATCTCACATCTCACATTTTCTGCTATGGGGTTACATCCCTACTCAAAACATACAATAGCATTTCAAACAATACAAACATTCTTGTCAGTTCGTATGCAGAATTTGCTGTTGCTCTTTTGTATGTTTTATACGATAATTTTATTTCTTTGAAAACCAGTTTTATGAGTACATTTTACAAGGGACTAGTTTTTTAAGCAGTGATTAATAATGTAAAAGACTACTGGTGCAAAACCTCATAAAAATTTCCTAAAAAAAAATTGACTGATAATATTTTAAGGTATAATTTTTTACTGTAATTTGTCTTTAAATTAGCAGGAAAAAATATTCTGTGCATTTAACACTCGTGTGTGTGCATTTACTACTGTAGGCTTACTTCACAATTTAAACCCTTATCAATTCATACTGTCTTTTTTTTAAATTGTCTAGAGCAGAGCTTTCCAACTTTTTACATCTGTGTACAGGCAAAAATAAGAAAAATATTTCTCGGACCAGCATCAGCCAAAAATCTACCATAAAAATTGGGAGAAGGGCTGCGGCTCATATGAAAAAAAAGTTAAACTTTTTCAGGGTACGGACCATCTGATATTATTTTCCCCTCCAACTTTAAAACATTTTCTTGTATTTTTCACTCACTACTGTATTGATGCATTAATTTAAAAGAAAAAGAAAACCTTAATTCTGTGACTGCCTAATTCCCTTTTTCCTCAAATAATTAAATCATTTGAGTTTGCTCTATGCCTGTTTGATACACTTTCTCGGATGTTGAAAAACATGGAAAGGTACATGGGGCTAGAAACACCAACATCGCACATTTGATTGTCTGACAAGTTGCATTTTTAAACACACCAGTTTCTATAGTAACTGCATCATTAATTTAGAATATTATAGCACCAGATTCTTGTACTATTTTCTATTTGTTTATTACAGCCCTTGTTTACATTTATACTGGTGCGGCCCATACGCCGGTGTGGCCGATTTTTACGGTATATAAATAAAATTAGATTTTTGTCTGTACATTTCTTGGAATTCAAAAATGTTGCGATTTCTATCCGTTTCAAGCACCTGGGAATACAGTGCGAACCTCGAAAAAAAGTTTGTCTGTCTGTCATTCTGTCCGTGACTCTTTTTTTGTTCAAGCATCACATAAAAACAACTGAAGCAAATGATATGAAATTGGGTGTCATAATAGGTGGTCACTCAACTTAAAACATACTCGTCGAATTTTTAAAAAATCTTGATTGGATTTTGAGATTTTGCGAAAATCCTTTCAAACTGTGTAAATTTGTGTTCGACCATCAAGTATAAACGACTGAAGCGATTGAAATAAAATTTGGTATCATGATAGGTGGTAATTCAACATGAAACATTGGCATCGAATTTTTAAAAAATCTTGATTAATTTTGAGATTTTGTGAAAATCATTTCAAACTGTGTAAATTTATGTTCGCACATCACGTAATAACTGCAAAGGTGAAAAAATGATATTTGGGGAAATGATAGGTGGTCACTCACGTTAAACTATAAGCATCTAATTAAAAAAAATCGATCACATTTCGAGATTTTTGCGAAAATTGTTTAAAACTGAGTGAATCTTTCTTCACGCATTACATAATAACGACTAAAGCGAATGATATGAAATTTGGTCACATGATAGATGGTTGCTCAACATAAACTATAGGTGTCCAATTTTTTAAACATTTTAATTAGATTTTGAGATTTTGTGAAAATTCTCTCAAAATATGTTTATATTTCTTCAAGCATCGCGTAATAACGACTAATACGAATGATACAAAATTTGGTGATATGATAGGTAATTGCCAATCTTAATTTATAGGTGTTGAATTTTTAAACTATTTTGATTACATTTTGAGATTTTGTGAAAATCATTTTAAATTGCTGAAATTTTGTGCCAGCATCACGAAATAAAGACTGCAGGGAATGAAACGAAATTTGGTGGCATGATAGGTTGTCACTCAACTTAAATTCTAGATTTGCAATTTTTCAAAAATCTTCTATACTATTAAAATCTGTACGCGTCTGTCTGTCTGTGTGTAACATTATCTCCTCCGAAACGGCTAGGAGTTGAGTTTCGATCGAGGTGTCCACAGATTCGGAAAATTCCGAGGAAGGTCTTCTGCTAATTTAAATTTCAAAATTCGAATTATTTTAGAAGATATTGATAAAAAACCCGTCAAAAACGCTAATTTTTGATCTCCGTAATTCCGCAATTGTAACCCCTGCAGTCAAAAAAGTGAGAAATAAGCATCGAGGTTGCCATGTTTGGCTATTTTATTAAATTATTTAGACTCCTGCAGTAAAAATAAAAAATGTTTTTTTTTTCTGTTTAGATTATTTACAAAGTTATTTTTAATTAAAGTATTGCGTGCATGTGAAATCAGAGCAGGAATTCAATGGTTTTTGTGTGTAAAAGAATAAGGGATTGGGAGATTTCCGAGACTAATATGTATATTTGTTAGTTTGGAGGAAAAAAATGGCTGATTTGGTGATTTTGAGAAATTGGTAGGTTCTACTGATTTGCACAGTTTTAAGCTTGGCGCAATTTACTGAGAGCATACCGGAATAGTATTTTTAAAAACAAGTGTAGGTTTTATTAGAGTTTAGCTTTAATTTTTTTTATTTAGCAGTGATTAGTGCAGAAATAATGCAGTTATTAAGGTGAATTTAAACGATCTAACTTGAGAATTTTCACCAAATTAAGTAAATTGATTAAAGTGAGGGGAAATTCTGCCAAATTTAAGGTAATTGAAATTCTTGCATTTTGTACATCATAGTTAACGATGAATAAAATACATTAACACATCTATATAAATAAAATTAGACTTTTGTCTGTACATTTCTTGGAATTCAAAAATTTTGCGATTTCTATCCGTTTCAAGCACCCGGGTATCCGATGTGACCCTCAAAAAAAAGTTTGTCTGTCTGTCATTCTGTCCTTCTGTCGTTCTGTCATTCTGTCCTTGATGCTTTTTTTGTTTAAGCATCACGTAAAAACGGCTGAAGCGAATGATATGAAATTGGGTGTCATGATATGTGGTCACTCAACTTAAAACATAGGCGTCGAATTTTTAAAAAATCTTGATTGGATTTTGAGATTTTGCGAAAATCCTTTCAAGCTGCTTAAATTTGTATTCAAGCATCACGTAAAAACGACTGAAGTGAATGATATGAAATTGGGTGTCATGATAGGTGGTTACTCAACTTAAAACATAGGCGTCGAATTTTAAAAAAAAAACCTTGATTAGATTTTGAGATTCTTCACCTTAAACTATAAGCATCTAAAAAAAACCGATCAGATTTTGGGATTTTGCGAAAATCGTTTTAAACTGAGTGAATTTTTGTTCACACATTACGTAATAACGACTAAAGCGAATGATATGAAATTTGGTCACATGATAGGTTGTTGTTCAACATAAAGTATAGGTGTCCATTTTATAAACTTTTTATTAGATTTTGAGATTTTGTGAAAATTCTCCCAAAATGCGGTTATATTTTTTCAAGCATCACGTAACAACGACTAATACGAAATTTGGTGATATGATAGGTAGTTGCTAATCTTAATTTATAGGTGTTGAATTTTTAAAATATTTTGATTACATTTTGAGATTTTGTGAAAATCGTTTAAAAATGCTAAAATGTTTGTTCCAGCATCACGAAATAAAGACAGCAGGGAATTAAACAAAATTGGGTGACATGATAGGTTGTCACTCAACTTAAATTCTAGGCTTCCAATTTTTCAAAAATGTTGATTAGATTTTGAGATTTTGCGAAAATTATTTGAATATGTGTAAATATTCGTTCGCGTATCCCATAATTACGACTAAAGCGAATGAAATGATATTCCTTAGTTACTCTCTAACCTGTAATATTTCAACAATACATAAAAATTATAATTGCGCTTTCTTTTCTTTGGCAACATACTACATCCATTCTGTGTACTCCAACAATGCTGATGAAAGTTCTTGCTTTTAGAAATTTGCATTCAGTACTAACCCGTCAACGACGGGTACTTCAGCTAGTCTATACTGTTAAAATCTGTGCGCGTCTGTCTGTGTGTGTGTAACATCATCTCCTTCTAAACGGCTGGGAGTTGAGTTTCGAACGAGGTATCTACGAATTCGGAAAATTTCGAGAAAGAACCTCCGCTAATTTAAATTTCGAAATTCGAATTAGTTTAGGAGATATTGATAAAAAACCCCATCAAAAACGCTAATTTTTGCTCTCCGCAATTCTGTGATTGTAACCCCTGTAGTCAAAAAAGTGATGAATAAGCATCGAGGTTGCCATGTTTGGCTATTTTATTAAATTATTTAGACTCCTGCAGTAAAAATAAAAGAATAATGATTTTTTTCTGTTTAGATTATTTACAAAGTTATTTTTTAATTAAAATATTGCGTTCATGTTAAATCAGAGCTGGAATTCAATGCTTTTTATGTGTAAAAGAATAAGGGATTGAGAGATTTCCGAGACTAATATGTATATTTTTTAGTTTGGCCAAAAAAAAAAATGGCTCATTTGGCGATTTTGAGAAAGTAGTAGGTTCTACCGATTTGTACAGTTTTGGGCTTGGCGCAAATTACTGAGAGCGTAACGAAATAGTATTTTTAATAACAAGTATAAATTTTACGGCGCTATACTTCGATTTTTCATACAGAAATAATGCAGTTATTAAGGCGATTTTAAACAATCTATAGAATTTTCACCAAATTAAGTAAACAGATTTAAGTTAGAGGAATTCCGCCAAATTTCAGAAAATTGAAATTCTCGCATTTTGTACATGGTAGTTAACGGTGATTAAAACCCGCTATAGTTAATAATTTAAATAACTGCTGCTTAATATCATGCCTGCTTATATATGCCTGCATTAAATTTTGGCGATCGAACCATGTAAATGATAGCTAACTATTTGCCATTTTGATTACTGTTAAATCAATGCTTCGAACACAAAAAAACAAAAAAATCTCGCAAAATGGTGTATACTGGCATTTTGGCGATCGAAGTACTGTGTAATAAATAATTGATTCTTATTTGTTAAAGCAGCGCTACGGAAGTTTCTTTTACTAGAAGCTGTTAGAAAGGCGTAATTAATACTGTCTAATATATTTTTTGTTTTACGAATTGAAATGTTTGTTGATTCCTACTTTAGTACATTTCTTAGCAAAGTTGGCGAAAAATATTCAAATGCAGTGCAACTCTGTACATATTATTAATTCCATTCCACAATTGAGATGAGCCGGTGTCACTAGCGTATGCATAGATATTTTTTTTTTTTTAATTCCGCCAAACATAGTATTGCGTATTGCCTTTAGTGTCATGTTTAATTTGTGGTTTGAGCTATTTGCCATCGACTGGCGGTGTTAATTTCTCCAATATGGCAGTTCTAGCAAAGTAAACATGAATAACTCATTTCATGTTCTATTTTTAACATTGCTATAGTTTCCGTAGCAACGGAATCCATTGTTGCCACTTAAGTTGTTAAATTTTACAAAAGTGAAACCACTCATTTCTACAGCTTTTAAGAATCGAAAAAGTGAAAACGCATCAATTGTGAAACAAATAGACTTGCACCTTAAAAATAATCAAAGTTTTTATGCCATTCTACATACCTTTAATTTTATTTCCTTCGAGTGTGGATGTCATTTTTTACGTCATTTTTGCTGTTTTGCTGCAGATTATCCGGAGCAGCACATACCCTCTAATGTATCTGCTCCTCCGGAAGCAAGAGCGTATGTCCGGCGCGTATTTGTGTAACCCCATTGTGTTAATCAGAATTTTGTGGTGTCACATTTTTTAGACCATTTTTTTTACCGCGGAGATTCCGATCCTGAAGTATATTGATTAAGCAGGAGTAGCCAGAAATTTTTCATGGGAATGTTACGACTACTGCAACTCACATATATGTACACGTGTGTGCGATAAGGGAGTGAAGAATATACATTTTGTATGGCAAAAAACTCCGCTTGGGGGGTTGTGACCCCCTATCCCCTCCTTGGCTACGCCACTGTACGCAAGCATAAGTTGTCACGTCATGAAAAACCGTCATAGATGGCAAACTCCGAAGTTGTTCTGAGGGTTATACAAAATTAAAAAATTTTCTTTTAGTAAATTTTACTTTTGATACAGTTCGGATATCTGGTTTTAATACATTTCGGCCACCAAGATGAAATAAAATATTACTAAATACGGCAATCCAGAATTTTCTTAACTATTGAATTTGACACTATGCAACTACAGTAGATTCCCTAACACGGTAGATACGTTCCATGTTATAGGAATCCGTGTTGTACGGGTCCTGCGCTATACTCCACCTGGAGTGCCAACTGAGCGGTATAATCGCGGCAAAACTTATTCGCGCTCTGTAAAAATGCAATGATGTTTGGTGTTGCTATTCAAAAGGAATGTTAATTAAAGGAGCTAAGACGTCATAATATCAGAACATATGTCTCATTTCACCGTGCTGTACGAGTCTCTTTTAACGTGTTACACGAAAACGATCGTCATGTTTTTGTCGTGTTCTAAGAATTCGTGATGTAGACCCATGTTTTAAAGGGGTCAACTGTAATCTGTAAAAAATGAAAAATGAAATTAGTTATTTATTTAGGGCGAATTGACAGTGAGATAAACGTCACTTTTATGTAACAAGTGTGATACTGCATTAAGAGTTCAATAAGGGTAATAAGTTTTTTCTCAGAAGTTACATCACGAAGGTTTTCATTTACAAAAGCGACATGATTTTCACCGGAGCAGGGTACATTTTTGGCTTTTAAAGGTAAATGATGCATCCATTGTTTCATGTAGGTTTTTTAATTTAGGTAAAATTTAATAAAGTCGTGTGTAACATAACTGCCCTAATGCATTGTCCACGCTTTGAAAAATGCAAGATAAAATTATTGTCAACATCATGTAATGTTATTTATGTGGTATATACTATATATTAATGCTATAAATTAAACCTCACAAAGATAATTATATGATGTAGAAATCGGGCATTTTTCGAAAGAGAAAAGTTTTGTCTGCATACCATAAAGTTCTTTCTTTTTTGATCGCCAGTCACATTGACGTAGTTTTTGTGTCATGTTGCAATCGTCTAAAATTTGCACTCATGACGTCAACTTTTAGTCACGATTCAAGTATTTTTTCACGTTTTGAGATTCCGAATTACTGGGTTTAATTCAAATTATATATGTTTAAGGAAAATATGCTTTTCCCACCGTGCGGAGAACGGGTACGCAGCTAGTATTGATTAAATTTTGAGGTTTTGCGAAAATTATTTCAATATGCATAAATATTCGTTTGCGCATCACATGATTACGACTAAAGCGAATGAAATGATATTACTTAGATACTCTCTAACCTGTAATGTTTTAACAATACATAAAAAATTATAACTTCACTTTCTTTACTTTGGCAACATACTACATCCATTCTGTGTACTCCTACAATGCTGACGAAAGTTTTTGCTTTTTGGAAATTTGCATTCCGTACTAACCCGTCAACGATGAGTACTTCAGCTAGTAATAAATATTATTATGAACATGTATTTTATTTATTAAATCAAGTGTTATACAAATGTATATTTTAAAAAGACGGTTGCTGCTGATTATTATTTAATGAATTTGATATATGTGGACTGGTAGTAAATTCTCATGGACTGGCACCTGTTCACAGACCAGTGGCTGAGAAACACTGATTAAGAGCATGTTTTTATGAATTCCTTACATTAACATGGATTACCTTAATGTAATGAAGTAGCCCTGAACACACGGGCTCCCTCTTTCTCCTTTATAACCTTTAAAACTTAAGACCTTGAATATTTAGGAATCTTAATATTTAATAAAATCCCAAAATTTTTTCAATTTTCATATTTATTTTCTAACACTTTTGTAGGTAAAAGTGGTAAACAGAACCTTTTGTTCATTGCTAATTCAACAATCAAAGGCAGTTCTATTCAGTGTGTATTTGATGCTGATACAGTAGTGCGCCAAGTTTCCATCAATGGTGTGAAACAAGAATTATTCCATAAGGTAATATGTTAAGTGATGTATGAGATTATTATATAGGGCTCCCAATTGTGCTATTAGAAAGGTTTTCATTTTATAACAATATAATAATTTCCTTTTTTTTTTTCATCTAATATTGAATTGCAGGTAATTTGCTGTGTAAATATGCATCGATTAGTGCAGAATTGTGATGTATGTAGCATTTATAGTTTTTTTAAAGGAACACAGATACACAAAAAAGTCCAATACATTATGCTTTCTGGGCAGTCATTCTTTAAAGTGTATTTTAGAAATATTTAGCTTTTTCTAAGAAAGCAAAGTTGACATATGTTATTAAGGCTCACAAAATAATGCTCTCCACCAAAAAAAGTGTCTGTATTAATAGTTCATCTGCAGGAAGAAATCCAATACATTCCAATGTATGGCAGTTTTGAGATATTAATTCATTTCAAGTGCAGTACAATAAGTATGAAAATGTTTATAACAGTTTACCTCTCAGTTAAATGGTAGAAAAAACTATTAAAGCTCTTTTTCAGAATCTCACTAGATTTCAGAACAGTGCATCACCAAATTTGACTCAATTGTTTTATAATCAATGTATCAGGGGTGTTTGTGATCCGGGTATACCTGTAATTCTGATTATTTCTAGCAAGTGATAACTGAAATTCTAGTGGTTTTTTTTTTTTTTTTTTTTTTTTTTTTGAGAAAATTTGGTAAAACTGCATTGAAAACTATGCTCAAGCATTCTAATTTTGTTCTTTTTCCATCCTTCTTCTACATCATTACTTTTACTTGAGCATCTTTTATTTAAACCTCCAATACCATAGATAGCCAAAAGATGACCTTTATTTTTATAGTTAATTTTTTACAGATTTATGATAGTTAAATAGGTTTTTTGCCAAGTTGGATTTGATTTTAAGGTCATTTCTACCTAAAAGATCTGCATATGTTAATGAAACATTTATTGGCAACAGCTAACAAAGAATATAACATACTGTTTCTCAGATTTAAAATAGCAGAATTTTATTATAATTTTAATGTTATTGATTAAAATTAATAAAAAGTAATCCAAGGCAAGAATATTCAGAGTAATCCTTAAATTATTTTTTTATGTTAGTAGTAAATCCCTAATTATTACCGTATTAGTACGAATATTCTGGAATGTAGTCCGAATATAATGCGGTGTATTCCGACTGATCATTTCTCATAAAAAACCTTACTCATGCTAAATTCGAGGCCTAAATGTAGGATTTTTCTAATTATCTTGATGAGAAATTTTGGGGGCCGCGCTGTATTTGGACTAATACGGTAAAAACATATCTACTACTAGATTTGACAAATTTTATTTCAGTGTAATATTATTAAGACTTTATAAATGGTAATATATATTTTTATTTTAAATAACCTTTTTACATGTTTGGAAAAAGATTATTTAATTGTTCATTGATTATATATTCAAAGCATAAATGAAAAACATTATTTTTGCCACCCGCATTCCAGGGTTTTTTAAGAAGTCCTACTATCACTCCTGCAAAGTGATATATATCATTGTATTACTACACAAAAACCAACACTCACTCAGTAAGGAAAAGGAAGTAAAGAAACAAATAATGGAATATAGAACGAAGCAGGTTATATCCTCCTGAAAGAAAAAATGAATTAAAAAACAAAACTTCAGGGTGGCACCAGATCCAGGAAATCAGGGTACTTTATCCATCTGGAAATATCAGGGAATTTCGTAAAAATATCCAAATCAAGGAACTTTCGTTTTCACGTCGTGAACAAGATCATTTTTAGTTGTGGATCAGCGTCTGACTCATGGGCCATAGGTTAGTTCTGAATCTCGCAATACTCAACTGATACAGATACTTTACAAATTTAAAACTAAAATGATGTAGGCACAATATGAGTCCAAAATTGCATGTATTCGGACTCGTACTGATACGGATCATACAAGAAACCAGATATATGAACCATATAGACATGTGAATAAGACTTATGAATGCTAGCACTCATTTTGGATCAAAACTTCAGCATCTGGGCAATCCAGTAGCAAGTCATATTGAAAAGTAACTATTTGTTACCCCTAGTGGTCAATTGACAATTGCTCTTTTCACCAAGGGGATGGTATTTTTTGGTCATTGTGACCCCTGTATCCTTATTCCACTGTGGAATTTTCTGCTGTCACAATAATTTTGATCATTGTAGGGTGTGTGACAACAGGGAAAAGTCAGGGAACTGTTTTTCTCAATTTCTGTAGCGACCCCGAACTTATGTTAGCAGATTTTCAACAGAATTCCAAACTAAAAATCTATTTTCATAATACAGCTGCAAGGACCAATTCTTGAAAAAATGCTGTTCAACACACCATTGTCTTATGCTGTTCAACACACAATTGTCATGGTTGCCCATACCTAAGAATAGGCCATGCTTCCCCCTATAAATAATGTATAATATTACAATAATGATTTGCATACTGATATAATGTAGAAGTGGTTCAACACTAAAATATTATATCTGTAGACCCCTGACTTGACTCTTCCCCTACAAACAGTCATATGGGCACTCATAACCATTAGATGCAACATATACAGATGTAAGATAGTCTAAAGATAGCTTAAGCATCGACAAACACTGTTCAAATTATTCAGTGAGAAAAATAATAACAAGCCCTTTATCATAAGTTTGCCAAAATCAATTGTTTCTAAACTATTACCAGGGTTTTCACTGCGGGATAAAAATAGGTGAGGCTTTCTCATTCATCCAAAATTTTTGAGATTTCTGAAAGTTGAGTGAGAACATAAATATTTTTTTACCGTAATTTTATTTCTTTATTATGTACAATTGTAAAAACATTGATTTTCACATTCCAAAAAAAGTTTCCTTAAGGAAATTTATTAATAAGAATGCATATAAAACTTTTTTGAAAACGTGCCTGAATCTTTCAAAATGTGAGAACTTTGTGCCAAATGAAACCTATTTGTAGGGTATAAAAATTACTCGCTGTAATAATTTTCTAATGCAAGAAAGAAAGAAAAATGTTAGATTCTCACACTCTAATGAAAACACTGATTACAAACTAAAATACTTAATTGTTTTCAAAACATGCAGATTTGAGAGATGCATTCAAGTGAATAGATATTTTTATTGACAAGCATATGAATACGTTGTATACTCCTATCCTAACAGGGCTAAATCCAATATGTGGTAAATGTTCAGGAAAATATGACAGAAGAAACTGTGAAATAGGACATTTAACTTCATTAGTTGTGAACAAGACAACATAAATAAAAAAAATTGGATTTCATGACTGACCACCTTACCTACTGTTGGTGTGGTATACATTGTCGGGTGTTAGGATTAAATTTCCCTTTACAGAGGGACTCAAAAAAAAAGTTCTTAATTAAATCTTAACTCACTCCTAGTTATAAAAAAAATCATCTTTAAATGCATGAAAGTTTATTATTATTATGTTACTGGATTTATTCATCTAAAAAAGAAAATAGAAGCAAATGATTAAATAAAACTAGAAAAATATGTACTATTGTAGCT
This sequence comes from Cheiracanthium punctorium, assembly GCA_038373885.1. Lineage (NCBI taxonomy): Eukaryota > Metazoa > Arthropoda > Arachnida > Araneae > Cheiracanthiidae > Cheiracanthium > Cheiracanthium punctorium. The sequence continues at coordinate 387,349 of JAWZYV010001022.1, read as the reverse complement.
CTGTTGGGCACACACCTGTGGCTGTGGTGAGCCTGATAATAGTTACTTTTGGGTCATTCCATGTTAAGGGGGACAAAAAAAATAAAATTTTGAAAATTTATTTAGAATTTTTTTAATATATAGACTTATTTGTATACTACCTGAAGTTCTTTGACAACACTGTAAATTTTAGTATTGCCATGAACATTAATTAACAGTCAACATTACTTGAAGTTTACAGTACATATTTAAAATTAATTTTGACTAGTAATGTAAGTGACTAAATACTAATTTTTTTTTTTTTTTTTTTTGCTGCGTCTTGAAATCTCATTAAATAAATAGTCTATCATATTTAAAAGTTGTAAATTTTAAACCTGATAAAAAAATTTAACATAACAAAAATAAAATAATAAGTTTCAGTTTAACAAAAACTTTTTGTGTGTGTGCGTAACGTAAGTGGCCATGACATTTAATTATTTTCTATATATGTATACACCTTTAAAAATCCCAAACCACAGTAGGTATAAAAGATTTGATCCTTTATTCTAAAATCTATCATAATATTCAACCACAGAGGTCACATAATCTGCACATTGCATGTTGAACAGTAAAACTGCTGTCTAAATGTAACATAAGTGACCGTTGAATGGCTCTTTTGTAACTCAAAACCTTTCTCGGTGAGTTGCTGTTGTGGGGTTTGTAAGCTCCTAAAGGACTCTTTCAGTATTTAAAAAAAAGGAGAGTACTGTGACACTTCACATTCTATGATTCTTAAGCTCTGTGAAAAGTGTTTGAAAGAGTGCTGACTTTTGCTAAGTTGTAGATTTTATCATTGGCATGCAGTAAAAAATGTTTATCATAGCAAGAGAAAAAAAAAAACTTTAAACCTGCATATTTAGATTGAACCATGGACAAAGCAGGGAGTAATTACTGTACTCCTGTGTGTTTCCTACAATTATTAAATGAAATTAATTATGCTTAAATTATACACAATATTTAATTAATTCTTGATTAGCATAAAACAAAAACATGTAGCAAAAGTTGCACCACACCATAATCATTTAACTGATTACTTTTGTGCATTGAATTATGTAATTTTGTTTGCATTCGCGACTGTTTGTATTAATTAATACACTTTTTGTAGGGAGAATACTCTATATTCAAGATGTCAGGTTTGCAAAATGGGAACAACAAAGTGTCTATATCTACACATCACTATCCTGAATCAGAGGTATCAATTCATTATATTTCTGCAGCTTTATTTTGCTCTCAAAGTATGTTGTGATATTTATTTGGCATTGTTAGTTGTAGAATATACAATGTTGAGCATTTACTTTTTCTTATATAACTGCTGTACATCAGGGGATTTTTCAACCTCCCCGGCTCCCTAGGCATTTCAAATTATTTACCCCTCTTCCCCCCCACTATTTCCAGAGCACCCCTCTCTTGCCAGTTTGGTACATGTATGCTCATACAGTATTAAAAAGCATTCGAAAGAATCTGTTTATAACTTTGTATGTGTTTTAAGATACAGTGAACTCTCTCTATCTGAACACTCTCTAATGTGAACACCCCGGTATTATGAACACATTACGACAGTCCTGGCGAAGCTTCATAGACTTAACATTAGATTAACTCTCTGTATTCTGAACACCCCGCTATTATGAACGCTACTTTTGATCCTCATTCAAACTTTACCTCTCCGTAAACTGAACATGTGTTCGCAATTGGAATTTGGAGAATTCCCCTGGCAAGGCAATTCAGAGAAAAACTCTTCCCCTCGTGACAGATAAGAGACAACAGGTGTTAAAATGACTGGAGGGTACATCGTTTCAAGTTTTGGATCAAGTTCTTTTGTATTCCCTCATTCACAGAGCTCGCCCCCCCCCCCCCTCCCCCTTCGGCGTTTTCATATGAGACAGTCTGGAAACCAGCCGATGGATCTGAAATAATCTGAAATTGCCGGTTTTTGATGCAACTGTAATCTTGATCAATGAAATGGAAGTGTTTAGGCAGGTGTTTGTTTAGGCATGCATTTGAAGTCATGTGTCATATGGCTTGTAGAGAGGTGAGGTAGCATCATCTGTTTGGTTTTGTTCCTTTTTGCTCAGAAAAAAAATAAAGTTTTCATCATTTCACTGTCCTTGCAGGATAAGAATCAGTGTTGTTACGTAGATATGTCAGAAATAACTGCTAAAACGAAAAAAAAAAGGAAAGAACTGAAACTTCAGGAAAAATACGAAGTTGTTAAAAAATTAAAGTTAAAAGTTAGTCAAAGAAAAATTGCATCAGAGTTTGGAATTTCTGTAGGCCAAGTCAACGGAATCAGCAAGAAAGAGAAAGAAATTGGAGGCACTTTTGAAACAAATGAACCGTCTTCAAAGTGTAGAATTTTTTTAAAGAAAACAGGCAACGAGAGCATAAACAATCACGTCTGGAAGTTTTTTACACAAATGAGAGCAAAGAATCTTACTGTCACTGGACCTTTGTTAAAACAGATTGCTCTGGATTTTGCAGAAAAGGAAAATATCACAGAATTCAAAGCATCGGAGGGATGGTTGACTCGCTTCAAAGGTCGGCATAATATTGAATTTAAAATTATGAAGGGTGAAGCTGCAGATGTAAATATGGACACTGTGGAAGAGTGGAAAACTAAACTTCCGGACTTCACAAAGGATTTCACACCAGCTGGCATTTTCAATGCAGACGAAATCGGCCTGTTTTTCAGCGCTCTTCCAAATAAAACCTTAGCAGAAAGAAGTGAGAAATGTGTGGATGGGAAAATGTCGAAAGAAAGACAGACCGTCATGCTGTGTGCCAGTCCACAGGAGAGAAGCTCAAACCAGTGATAATCGGAAAAAGTGAAAAACCAAGATGGTTCAAAAATGTGAATATCGCATCATTGCCTGTTCACTATAAATCAAAGCGAAAAGCCTGGATGTCATTCCCAATTTTCTCGCAGTGGTTGGAGGACATCAATGAGATGATGAAGAAAAATTCTTCTTCTTGTGGATAATGCAGCATCACACAAAAAATATGCAACTGAGCAATGTGAGCCTGAAGTTTCTACCACCGAACTGTACTCCTATTATCCAATCATTGGATCAAGGAGTAATCAAGACCTTTAAAGCTCACTACCGAATCCTTTTTCTGAGGAAAATGTCCCTGGTGATGTAGGAAGCAAATTCTGCAGCTGAACTAACAAAGAAGGTCAACGTTAAGGATGCTATTATCCACTGGATATCAATGGTTTGGAATGAAGTAACCCCTCACACTATCAAGAGATGTTTTTATAAAGCAGGATTCTCGTGTGATAATGAACATTTAGGAATAGAGGACCAAGTATCAAAAGCTGTGAATGACTTGGGGTCAATTCTTCAGGAGCTTCATAGTGAAATTTAACCTGACTCTTATCTCGAAGTCGATGAAAGCCTTCCGATTTGTGACAACAACATCGTTGAAGAGTAATAGGATAGTGAAGAAGAAGAAACAGAACCTCAAGACACTAATGAAACAAAAAGAACACATACATTCAAGAAATATGGCCAAGGGATTCAAGACCTGATGAACTATGCGGTTGAGCATCATCCGGAAGCCTTTCCACTTCTTAAACAACTAGACAACATGTATGCTACACGAGCTTATACATTGCCAAAACAGACTAAAATTGCTACCTTTTTCAAGTAATGAACCATTTATGTATTATATGTAATTATGTATAATTATCTATTTTGTAAAACTTTTTTAATAATAATAAATTTAAAAAATGAGATGGTAGGATACAGGTCCGACTGAATTTTATTTGGCATTGCACTAGCTGCCAAATCAAAATTCAGCACCTCCATCTCGGTAGCTAGCATGTCTAATCAGGCTAAGTATTCTATATAATCTAAAATTTCACTACGTACCCACATTTCGCAATCTCCCTCTAAAGTGAACACCCCCGTAATCTGAACATTTTTCCATGGTCCCTTGAGTGTTCAGAATAGAGAGAGTCCACTGTATATATAGATGTTAAGAAATTATTTGTTTCCTCCCATTTGAAGAATGGGCATATTATATAAAAATGATTTTTCATTTCTAAAAATGTATAGGGTACCCCAAAATTGACATAAGATTTGAATTAAAAAAAAAAAAAATGATTAATTTAGTGTTGAGCTGACAGTTTAGGGTTAGTAAAAATGCACCATTATATGAAAGAACCGCACATTTTCATTTTTGAACAACATTTCAAAAATAATGAAAGTTTGATTCATGATGATTTTGGTGATGAATGATGAAAAAGATCATTAGGGTGGCGACAGATTAGGGAAATCATGGGAAAATCAGAATACTTAAGCGATCTGGAATAATCATGGAAGTATCAGAGAATTTTGTAAAAATATCCAAAAATCAGGGAACTTTCGTTTTCACCTTGCGTACAAGACTGTTTTTAGTAGTGGATCAGTGTCTGACTCTCGAGTCACAGGTTCATTCCAAATTGTACGATACTCAACTAATACTGATCTGAAATCACAAGTATTCGGACTCATACTAAGACATGAATCATACAAGATCAGAGTTACAAATCATATATACATGTGAATCAATCAGACATGCGAATGCAAATATAAAATGCAATTTGGGTTAAAACTTATGCATGGGGCAATCCAGTAACGAATCTTATTCAAAAGTAACAGTTAGTCCTAGTGGTGGATTAGCAGTTGCTCTTCACACCAAGAGGGTGGAATTTCGTGGTCATTGGAACGTCTGTATTCTTATTCCTCTCTGAAGTTCTCTAACAGTTGTCACAGTAATTTTAGTCATCATCAGGTTTCATCACGAGGATCAGGGAACTTTTTTTTTTTTTCAATTTCTGTAGCCACCCTGATCATGTGATTTAACGCCATTCGATTTGTTTCTGTGGGGTTATTTGAAGTCAAAAGTTTGTCGATAAACCTACATCCACCTGTTCATTGAAGAAGAATGTGTGGAAGACTCAACTCTGCATGGAACAAAATTCAGACACAATATATTCGAAATGGTTCTGGAACAATTCGGAAAAAGAGTGCATATGTGCCAGCAAACCCATGGGATGTCATTTGCCCCTTGTGCTATTCCAAACATAACACTATCCTATGTACTTTGTTTCAATTTTTAAAAAGTACAATTGAAAAAAAAACTGTGTTTTCTATTTAATTCAAATCTTGCTTCAATTTTGGGGCACCCTATACAACAGTAACTTGGTAACTCTGTTCTGAGGATGTGCTAATCTTAGATTGAACATTACACATTTTTTAATCCATTTATATAATCTAATTGTTTTTATTTTTTAATAGGTAAAATTAATAGTGTGTGCATACAGAGTTCATCGTAGCATTACATGGTTTCCAGCTCAAAAAATAAAAAATGAATTTGTGGACTAACATGTTGGTGCTTTCCATTATTGCAACTTTACTGAGGAAAGAAAAACTATATATTAAAGTATAGTTGTATTTGTTGCCAAAACAAATCCATTTGTGATCCTTTCATTTGTAAGGAAATCGGCCATTTGTCTTAATTTTTAGTTTTTTCTGCTGCTGTTATGTTATGTACTATAGATATAGTTACATATGCCCATGGAACTTGAGCTTCCCAAAATTTTCAGCAAAGTATTCAAATATTTAAATAGCTATACAGTATATTTTGTGTGCTTTGTTGTATGTGGTTGAGCCTCGAGCACTTTTTACATTTTCTTTTAAGGCGTACATTTTGTTTTAAGGCACATATGGGCAACCCCTGGCCTGCAGGCCAGATGTGGCCCACCACGACTTTTGATCCAGCCTGCAGAACATTTCAAATTCCCACAGAAAACCCATATAAACCATTCAAAATACTATATAAATCCCATTTATACATCCCGTGACTTCTCAAACATCCTAAAGTTTGACCCACAACTTTTCAAAGGAAGGTGAAATGTAAAATTTAGAAAATTGTAATGAAGATTTTCATATTATCATGCGTATTGTATTTGAATTTTGATACAAATACAGGGTTGTCCAAATTAAATTTCCCCAACTCAGAGGCCTGTTAAGGATGTTGTATGGGTCATAAAGTGATGAAATTTTGAAAACAGACATTTCAGATCATGTGCTCGTGATTTATTTTTTTAAAATATTAGTAGCAGAAATTGCCAATAGGGGGCGCTGCAGATCAACAAGATGTTCTATATGTGTACCGTGGTCGAATAGGGCATATCAACAGCACGAGAAACAGGTGGCACACTGACAACACCATGTGGCGATTGGCTAGTGGCGTCCACGACCGCCAAAGCAACGTCTTGTACGCGTGCAGAATCCACAACATGTCGTCCTCTACCTGGTAAAATTCCCCAACTGTCTGGTTCTTTCGAACTTCATCATGTCTCGTAAAGCGCGTGGTATCATTGGTCCTCGGCATAAGTTCTTCAGCCAAAGAAATGCTCTTGTCGCAGCACAGGAGTTCTCGTCATTCTGGTAGAAAAGTTTCACTAACAGAGCTTTGTCTTTCAAAGTCACCATTGTGCATCAGCGAGCTGGAAACAACTGCCTGTGCAGTGCCTGTCTTCTACTTTTGTAGGGCTCGTCTTTTGGATACATTGCGCAGAAGCTTTATTTCTGCAAATCACGTTTTTGCAATATGCAAATTACAAGTGTTACAGTGCCACCTATCGGCAATTTCTTGTACTAATTTTTTTTTTTTTTTTTTTTTTTAATAAGTCCCGAGCACGTGATCTGAAGTGTCTGTTTTCAAAATTTCATCCCATTATGACTCATACAACATCCTGCACAGGCCTCTGAGTTGGGGAAGTTTAATTTGGACAACCCTGTATTCTCAGAAATCACAAATTTTCAATCCACAAAATATTTCATTTTCCCTTAAATTTATTCTGGTTTATGTGTTTGTTATAACTACTTTACTTTAGCATGTTGAAATATCATACATTATTATGAATAGCCGTGTCTGCTTGCTTCAGAACGTTTGAAGGAGAGTAGAGCATGATAAGTTTTGTATTAAGTTAGCATTAAAAAATAATGCGGGTGATATTAATTTTGTTCTTAAAAGTTTTAATCAAGAAATAAATGGTTGAAGTAAAACATCTTAAATTGACTTTCATAATATCTGACAATTCAATAGTGCATTTTAATGTATAAAATTATTTTATACTTGAAATATGCCATTTACTGTGTTTTAACACAATTAAGAAATTTCATGACTGGCACTACACAAAAATATTTCAAACATAATGGCTTTATTACCGATAATTAAATTTTAAAATGCCTGTGAATTTTTTTATTTTTTAATTGTTTGTTATTTTTTAAATTTAGTTGGGCTTAAGAATTGGGGATCATTTTTTTTAAATATTAAAAGTGTAAGATGCATTTAACTTTTTTTTTAAGTTGTAGTTTTTCTTTCTTAACATTCTTATGTTTTAATTTTTTTTAACCTCTTTGTTTATCGAATTTCATTGAAAAGTGTACTATGATGCTAGATAAATGTCTCTAATTATTTTTCTTGACATTGTAAGATTTCCTTACATCTGAATCTATTGTACATGTTCATTAGAAAAATTTCACTGTTTCTTCATCTTCAGACATTCTGACTGTGATACTTGCCCTCCTTTTTAAATTAACCTGGGCACAATATACATTTGTTTCATCTTTAAAATATTGGTATTTATGGAGAATTTAGTTATCACGTTTTGTTATATTTAGATTTATTTTTTCTGCTTTGGAACGTGTTTTAATCCATCAGTGCTCTTTTTTAATGTTAAATATCTATACTGAATCTTATGTAACAATTATTTTGACACTTTTTTAGACCACTGTCCAAAAATAGTGTTGTCAAAGTGATACTGTACATTTTTATCAAATATTATTTTACTATATACTAGTCCCCATAAACAAAAGTTTTTCTTGGTTAAGTATTTCTTATCTACTTGTAATTTTAAATCCATCTGTTAGTAAGTAGAGGACACTGGTGGATTGAATTTGATGTGTGTAAAATGTGGATGTTCTCCAAACATTTCTTTCTTAGAGTTTACCATAATATATTGTCACTTTTAGATGCACTTGTACGTAGTTTTGAATTCTTGTCAAATGTACTGGAAGCATGAGAAACTTTTTATTAAACACACCGACTCTATGTAATGACGTATAATACATCTCATCTTTTAAATGTTTTCTTTTGAAATGAGATTTTTATCTTTCAAAATTTGTATTGCTTCAGATGTGTTGTCTGAATTTAGGTGTTGAAAATATTTATTTTTCATGTTTGGATAGAACAATTTCTTGCTTGTTTTTTGATTCAAATTTACAAAGGTCTTCTATCCACATTATTAGTGATTTTTTCCATTTATATTGTTTTTTGAGTAATCTAAACTGTGTGATCTCAAGTTATAAAAGTACTTCAGTATTAAAAAGTTTGGTACTATTTGTTTACAAGTATACTGCTTGAGTAATCTACCTCATATAATTAATAATTTTATTTAATGTTTATAAGTATTGCATGTGCTATATTTATATTTTTTGGTCACTTTTTAGTTACTATATTTAAAAGTGGTTTTAACTTTTTATAGTTGATTTATTTTGATCACTGTTTGCTACTTTGCTTATTTATTTTGTTTCTTTTTGAGTACCTCTTGATAGCTCTTTTTCAGTGCCACAAGATTTTTTTTATTTTATTTTATTATTTATTTATTTGGTAATTGCACTGTGTATTCCATAGTCCTTGACCAGAATAAGTATACATGCAAGGTGGTTATAATTAAACTTTCTAAACAAGATTTTACAGCTGAAATAGATAAGCAAATTGTTACCAAATTTGGTATGTAGACAATACATGATATGCACCCAAGGAATTTTGAGGGAAAATAATTCAAAAAATGCTCTCTAGGTGGCACTTCCATTAAAATAATGATAATTATTTAATAAAAATGGCTAATTTGAAATGTAGAAACAGTTTCAGCATTTATTCAATTGTTTTTGAGCTTTTATTATTTATTGGGGTCATTTTTAGAGCTGATTTCACCGTGCTAAGTGCTTCTTAATAAACCTCTATGAGCACATCTCTGGTACAGTCTATATTTCAAAGTTAAAGCTAATCTGCTCACACCAGTTTCAAATGCAGAATGCTGTTTATAAGGGAAGTTTACTTATAATCACCCTGTATATTCATTTCAGAAAATATAAAATTTTTGGAATGTGTTTTCAAAAGCTGTTTTGTATTCTTTTGCAAATAAGTTTATTTGAGAGTTATAAAACTTGCAGAAAAATTATTACATGTTTAAGAATTTTTTCGAAAATGTTTATAATTCTCGTAAGAGTGTATAGTACGGTTTGCAAGTATTTTGAACTTTTTTTAATAAGCTCAGAATTATGTAATATTAATTTGTTTATTTTATATCCTGGTGAATGGGGCATGATTTTTGCGAGATCAACATTAAGGAGATAACAGGTTTTTTCTAAGCTTAAGCTAAGGTAGCTAAAGTGGGTTTTTTTTTTTTTTTGTGTGTGTGTGTGTGTGTGTGTGTGTGTACATACTTATAACAATCTACTAATTTTTTAACTGAAAACGTTTCAGTTTCATATGGTAGAAATTCACTTCTTGGAACTGCTTAAATAAGTTAATTGCTTTTAAAAATTAAATCAAGACCATACATTGAATTTTTTAAAAATAGTGTAAATTGAAGAAATGCAAAATAAAAGTACTTGTACTTTGTAAGTTATATCTTCATAGTCAGCAAAAAACAAAATTGAAACTCAATTTTTTAAATTAAAAAATATTACATTTGAAATATAAAATAAACATTCTTTGTTGGCTATGAACGTTTGGTAACCAAGACCAGCTCTGAATAATAGTTTAGTGACTACTTATTACCACAAATTTTAGAAACAATGAAACTAAACTAAAACTATTTTTTTCTGAACTAGAGTGCAAATAAAGGTTCTTTAAAGCTTGAGGGAAGACACTTTTGGGGGATTTTCCTATGGTCTTTTCCTCCACATTAACTTCCAAGATTTGTTAATGTCTTAATTTTCTATTAAGGACAACTATGAGTGACTACTGTTTGTCTTAAATTTTATTGATGTCCAAACTTTGTTGCCATTTTATTTAAGATTTATATCTTAATTAAAAGTGTTGTATGTTATGAAGTTAACAAATGATTTACATATTGTCAAATTATTTGGTAGTCTTCCAGACTGTAAGTACTATATACTCGAGTATAATCCGAGAAATTTTGGTCAAAATTTTGATTAAAAAGTCGGAGGGACAGCCTATACTCGGGTTAGTAAAAAAATGGGACGAGTAAGGTTTAGTGACCCAGCCTATACTCGGGTTAGTAAAGGAATGGGATGATTAAGCTTCAGTGACCCAGCCGCCATCTTAGATTTTGTTTTTTTCGCAGTCCTTTTCTCGTGTTTGGAAAATGGACAGACTAACCAAAAACAACAAAAATATGGGACAGAAATAAAAAATACTAGAAATATTTTCATGAAATAAAAGAAAATTTGCATGTTTAAAAAAGGAAAAAGAACTTACAAAAAATTTCCTACATTTCTCACGAAAATGTAAATTAAACTCTAGAAAACAAGGACCTTAAACAATTTATAAAAAGATTAGACAAAAAGTTTTCCATATTTGGCGAGTGATCGATCTTTTCGACCCTGCGTTTTTATATTCGGCTTATACTTGGGTTTTCGATTTTTAACTAATTTTTCTAAGTAAAGTTATAGGTTCGGCTATACTCGAATATACGGTATCTTGTTTTCACACCTTAGCTTAAGCATAAAAATTAAATATATGCACTTCTTGCTTCAAGTTGTTTTATTATGCTTGATAGTAATGTTGTTAAAAATAATATTTATACGATTTTGTTTGTTTGTTTTTAATTTATTTTGTGGTACTTAATATTATGTTTATTTTTATGTCCCATTAATATACACTTCATATATTTTGTGATTTGTTATTTTTTCTTGTTGCTGTTGTAGAATTATCTCCTCTCTCTCTCTCTCTCTTTTTTTTTTTTTGTTACTCAAGTTTGTTACAGTCAGTGTTTTGTGTTTTAACTGTTTTTTTTTATATATATATATTTTTATCATGATCAAAATTTAAAATGATACTCTGTTTTTATAGTTTATTTTTCAGTGCATTTTATTGTATTGTTTCATTTTAGAGGTGTCTATTTATTTGCTGTTTTACTGTATTGGCCCGAATATAACACTATATTTTTTGACTGATCATTTCCCATTAAAAACCTGACTGATGCTAAATTCGAGGCCTAAATATAGGATTTTTCTAAATATCTTGAAAATTTTTGGTGTCACATTAAAGTCTGGCTAATACAGTATTTTTTAATCTTCTAAACATTGGCTGTGAAAGTTTGAAATTTAGTTTAGGATTGTACAGAAATTTATAAGATTCCCCCCCCCCCACTCTTTCTCTCTGTATCTTGTGAACATATTTAAACATTTGTTCATTTTAAATTAGTATATAAGAAATATATGTATATGGTAATACACTGGAAAGTTATTTGGGAGTTATATGTATGCAAATGTAATAAAACCCTAACTGTCTTCATATATTAATTTTGCTTTCAGTTGGAAACTGTGTTTGCTATTTGAGAAAGGAATAATTCCCTTAAATCATTTAATCAATTTTTCCTGTGCACAAAATATTACTAATGGTAGTCTTATGAAAATATATTTTGGAAAAGCTTAACAAGGTTGAAGAACTTTAATTCAGAAATTCAGGGACAATCCAGTTAGAATACTTCCAACTAATTGCATCATTTGTTTACATGTTTTTAAGTTTAGTACCAATTATTAATTAAACTATCTGGATTATTTCTGTTTACATTATCATCAGGAATGTTTAGCCTCAATTATTATCACTTTAAATATTGTGGTGTATTGCCATATTTTTTATGTACATTTGTTGTAGTCTTCAAAATATTAAAATAGTAAAAAAAAAAAAGAAATCTGTTATTGGTAATTATTACTGCATGCTATTCATTGTTAGGCTTGTTTGTTGCTATTCGTTATCTGTAACCTGTATAGTTCTGTTGGAAGTTTCTTTCTTTGGTCCATGATAAATTTTGATGATGATGTATGCTTGCAAATTATACTTGTGGTTTAATTTTAACTGGTTTATTAAAATACCAGTCATATAAGGTAATGTAAAAAGCAGAAATCTGCAAAAGAGCAGAAATCTGCATAAAGTGCAATATATTTTATTGAAACACTAACAATTAATATATAAGCTTTATATAAATATTAAATATATACTACAAAAATATATATTTAGCTTGACAAATTATGTAATACTTTGTAATTTGAATAATGTGTTTTAATTATAACTTGGTTAGATATATAATTAAAAAAATACATTCCTGGATTCTTTTATGAAATGTGTATATTCAAGTTCTATAAATTTTGGTTGATAGAAAGTTTCTTTACTATTAAACTTATTCTGAAGTTTTATTTTCATTATTACTATACAGATTTTCTCCTGTTAAAAGTGTTTATGGTATATTGAATAGAAAATAAGCTTCTATAATATTTAATATGTACATAGTGTGCTCTGTATTGTATTTAAAAGTATGTGCAAGAGATTCCTTGAAAGAAAAACTGGCGTAGATTTTCTTAATGAATGTGTTATGGGAGCATTTTGTTATATGGAATGTAAATGGTAGATGTATGTTAGAGTTGGGAGCCAAAGGGGGGTTTCAATCTTGTTTGGGGCATATTTCTGGCAATGCTGCTGCTTTTGTGGCAAAATTTAGAAATTGCAAAACTGTTAGGAAATCTTTGAAGAAAAAAAAAGATAGAATTTTTTATTTTTTTCAGTTAAACTGAGAAGGTTTGTTTTTGATAGAAGTTTTTTTAGTGTTATAAGAATATTTGAGAAACTGTAAGTAATGTTGTGTCTAATTGGCGTACTATTATTAAATTATCTTTATCCTTAAAATATCTAATCTAAAACTTATTACCAGAAAATTAAACTAAATATCCCCAAAACTTGTGATCATATAGATTTCCTAAATTAAGTACATTGCAATTATTATTTACAACTTAAATTGATGCCCAAAACCCATTCAGGCCCCATAGTGAAGAAATCAGACACTCTAATGAAATACACTTAAATAAAATATAATAATCCTGTTTTATTGAAAAACTGTAAATTTATTTAACTGGGACATACTCATTACAACAAATATTTATACATGTGACTGATGAGTGCTAGTAACATAAAATAAAGTTCAATCTTTTAACATCCTTCTATCTAAACCATCTTATTGGAGATATTACGTAGGTTAATAACTATTAAACATTTCTTTATCCAAATAGTCATACATCTCTCAAATTATTACTATTGATAACGTGATTATTTCACTCAAGTTTTACTCTCACATCTAAACACTCATATTAATTAAATAGCATCTTGTATCACTAAAAATAACGTGGCTAACAAACAAGAAAAAATATTAGTTAAAGAAATGTTAGTAGCATGCAAAAAAAAAAATTAAAAAAAAATTATCTAGAAATCGGCCGATTCATCTTAAGTAGTAGAAGTTGCAGAGGACCCTCTTAAACTATTCACCAGTTCATCGTCAGTCCAAGTTGATTTCTTGGCCACGCTGAGAGTCATCTTTCGTGCAGTCAATTCCACATGGTCTCCATCTGTCAGTCGAGCAGCAAATCCGAAGAGAGAGTGACTCGGAGAGTGTCTGTCCCGTTTCCGAGGTCTGCGCCGGTATTTATAGCGATTTCATCCTCTCTCATGCAGACCGCGCTTGCCGTTGAATAATATCGACCATGGAATAAATATTTTGTCAACGCCATTTGTTAATCTTGTAACCACAGCCTCAAAAAATATGTTGTAAAGTACGATGTGTGTATCTTAGTAAATGTTCATTAGCTACACATCTATTTGAATTTATTACCTCCCTTTTTAATTACTTGCTTCTGGAGAACGCATCGTGAATGGCCGTAAAATTACTTGCTTCTCTTGAATCTGGCAACGCCAAAGTCGTAGGAGCACATGTAGCTGCCGAGAAATCGTTACGACCGTACAAATTTCATAAACTATTCCAATAATTATGTCACCAAGTAGTATTTGTTGTAAATTAATTAAAAATTAGTAAAAGATTAGAAATGTTAATTTTTTCAATGTTAATATATATTATTTAAAGAAACTAGAAAATCGTTATAAAAAATATTGACAGCCACAAAAACACATTAAAATTTTTTACAAAAAATAATTATTATAATCATTATAGGTGGTTTTCAAAATATGTATAACCACCATGATAGAATTATATCAGGTATTTTATCATATCTTAGAAAAACATGTATCTGTCATTTAGCGCTCAAATAATGACAAATACATGGATTCCTAAACTACAAATCCAATTGACACAAATCCCTCATAATGTCCCAACATATCCAAAAACTTAATTTCTCTGGAAAATTATTATTTTAAATATAAAATTTAATTATTTTCATTTTTTACTATTCAAAACTTTTAATACAAGAAGAACCAGTTAATTTTCAACTTTGACTAGTTTTTTTGTTTTGTTTTGTTTTGTTTTGTTTTTTGCGGCATAACAGTAAGAAAAATTCACCAACGGAACAGATTTTGTTAAGATCTAATATAAATCGATTGCTGCAGATCTTGTTGAAGAAAGCACTGTGTACAAAGGTGATTAGGAAGACACTTTATTTGATGATAAATATGTTATATTAAATTATTAAATCATTTTATTTATTTATTTTCACAGGGGACTTAAATGAATCTTATAGTACCTATACTATTCGACTACCACTGAACCATTTTGTGTTTATAATGAACTAAACTGGAGCATCAATTTTAAATCTTAGTTTGTATAATTAGAAAATGGCCTGAAATTTTATAAAAAAAATTTCTGGAAAATCTGAAAATATCAAAGAATTTTATTTTTAAAATAAATATAAACCCTGTTAAAATATTATTTGCCATGTTTAAAACATGATCAGTTAAAAATTCATCTGTAATTTCTTTATTCAAATAAGATAATTTCTCAATTAATTTAATTTTATTAGCGTACTTTACTGAGGTGAAAGTTGATGTTTTAAAGAGATACAATATACAAGAAATTTATGTATTTTCAATATGAAATAATCCAAGGTTAACTTCTCTCTTAAGATATACATATTTCCATTTGCCTCCCATGTGATGAATGCTCCTGGTGTTGGTGTTAATGCACATTGTTCATGTGTTCATAATCGTAAAAACTTTGCATTCATCTATTGTTAATCATAGAATATTTGAAACCTGCTATGTAAAGAAAGAAAAAAAAAGTTATACTAGATGCAAAAATTATGCTGTTAATGTTGTGGATATTTATTTATTTTATAGTTATTTATTTTTTTCTACCTCGGGTTCCCCCCCCCCTTTCTCTAATATTGAAGTAATGTTTCAAGTTTTGATACTGATCCATTGCCATATTCCTTTTATTACTGTTGTTATTATTATTTATACTATATCATAGCATTTCACTGCCTCAAAATGTTGAATGTGAAAGCTAGTTATTCATGGCTATATGTGCATTAAAGTAATGAATTTATTTCAACTTTATCCTGGAATTTAAGATTTTGCCAAATTTCAGACTGTGCCACCAAATATTTAAGAACAATATGCATTATTTTACTTTTTTATGCTAGAAAAATCATTGCATAAACTGATGCACAGAAACTTGTATGCCTTCCAGCAAAATGTGTAAACTAATTAGTCTATTACTTTAGGATTTTTTTTATTTTAGAATGTTTTATTTTTTAAATTACAGTCAACCTCATTAATTCATTATTATTGATTCCACTTATTTTTGTGCTACTAGAAAGAGGGATGTTTTAAAGAAAAAGTCTTCCGTAAATTATGTGATTTGTTCTTGTCGTCATATTGCATTTGTCATCAAATAATGAGAGTGACATCTTATTGAGGATGGTTTTCTAAGTCTGGAACATATTCTCTGAAAGAATCCAACATGAAATTTTCATGCAGAGGAAAATTTCAATTGCAAGTAATTATATTGAAAGTATTATTTTTTGTTTCCTTGTCAAGCACATTTATTTTGTTATGTTTATTAATGAAGTTTTTTTTTTTTTTTTTTTTTTTTTTTTTTTTTTTTTTTATCTGTTTACCTGAGCATCAAGTAAAGGAAAATTCTTGCTTGAGCCTGAGGATATGAGTTCTTAATTCAGCCTGACCCCACATTATCTCAGGTTCATGTATGTACTTATACACACAAACATACTATCTCCAAATGTTTTATTTAAAATACATGCATCATCGTAGAGGGTTTTTTAAGAATTCTGTTGACTAACATAATTTTTTCTCATAAATAATAGTTTTGAAACTGTATAAACTTTTAATTTTAGTAATTATTTTTAAATAAAGCTGTTCTAAATTCCAGTCTAAGCAGACAGCCATGAGTAATTAGCATTTTGTGTGTACAGTTGAACTCGATTATAATGACCTCATTTATGAAATCAAAATATTCTGTAATAAACAGTCATTTTCCCACAGACTTCAGTGTCATTGGAACTCAATTATAACATTATAAATAATTAATATTATGATTTCTTTGAATGGCATTATAACAGAGTTCAACTGATGTTTATTTCTGGTGTTATATATAGATTTATCATTTGCATTTTCATTATATCTGTAAAAAAGAGAAAATCTAAATATTATATATGTTCAAATATATTTTAAAAATATTGTTTATGCGGAAATCTTGCATTTAATAGAATTATCAGATATATAGCTATGTTGAGAGTTGTTGCTCAAATTACAGATTTTAATTGTACCTTGATACTGGTGAAACTATTATTTTGTTGTTTTGTGAACTATATATTTTATTTAAAAATTTTTGAGACTTTTATATTTGCTGTGTTGGCTTATTTAAAATGTGAATGTAACTGCATAAATGTTTCTAAAAATGTATGTAGGGTCATTAAGGTTTTTTTAGTTTGTTTGTTTGTTTTTTGTATTGTCTGAATTTTTAATGTAAAAGTATTTTAGTATTTTCTTGCTGTATTATTTCACTCCATTGTTAAATCTAGAATTGTACATTCAGTTGTATTTATTTTTGTTGCTTTTTAATTTTACAAATTCTTATGATACCTACCTGTATGCTTTGTTTATTTCTTTGTTCATTAAATTAAATTTTATTTCAAATGTTATTTTTTCCTTTTTCTTTATATTATGACAATAAGTATATAAATAGATTTTCCTAGCATTTTATTTTGTATTATTTGAGAATATATAAAGAGAAAAGTAAGTCAAGATTAAAGGCATTCCATAGCATCTGTAGCAATTCAAATAATTGAAAGCACCTTAAAAAATTGGTAATAGGGATTTTTTTTTAATGCTAAATTTAATCTGATGCGCTGAAATTTAAATCAATTGAGCACTATCTAATAAAATGGAGCTCAGACTTTTTGAAGAGCCACTAAATGCTTCTTGAAATACAATTTTGAAAGCACTGCTTTAAGTTATGAAATACTAAAACAATTTTGCATGATAAATTTACTAAAGGTTCTTTTACATAAAGGGCTGCAGTATCCCAAGCTATCCATTTTTATTTCTACTATTCCAAAACAAAGAACTGTGGCATTTGTATCACTAGACTAAATTTCCAACGGAGGCGGGACCAAAAATGCTAGCCCCCCATTTCACCAAACTAATTTTCAAAAATAAACATTGCCATGCAGGGTGCGAATTGACGGGGGGGGGGGGGGGGATGCCGGGAATCGTCCCCGGCTGAAGAATGTAATATCCCTGTCTAGAGAAATATTAATGGATTCCTGCTAGGGATACTATTTATCCCCTGCTGGAGAAACATTAAATGAATCTCTGCCCCTACAATTTCAACAGTACCTAATGATAAGTATTGAGAATAGAAATTCTTTTGTTTACTAGACAAAGGGACAAGTTACAAATACCCCTTTGAAATAGATGCACATGCTTGATGCCACTTCTCATTCTGCAACTGGTGTCAGGTTTCAAAGGAAGACTGCGAAATGAACAAACAAGCACTGCTCTGCCACGAGCCGAATTTGAGGGCAGACGTAGAATCGACACAGGCAGGAATATATGCACATAGAAAATCGAGGGTCGACTTTTGTTTGAATTTAATACCCCATTTACATTCAGCCATTCCCACTTCTCCTCTCACTGCTGTTTTTTTTTTTTTTTTTTTTTCCCAGGAAATACTTTTGCAGCAGCTCCAAAAGCAGTGAGTGTTATACATTCAGGTTACTTGCCTTCTCCTGCAAAAGTTTTCTACTGTGCTTCACTTCTCACTGCTTCAATACCTTCAAGGGGGAGCCCTCGCTGGCGGGAGGTCAGCACGAAAGGTCATGGCATGCGTGTAGGATGAGTGAGATGTACACACTCCTGTTACTTGCATTTGTCTTGCTCATCAAAAGGGGGCTGAGTGTAAACGAGGCATAAGCCACTTCCCAAACACGTTGGCGACTGCATTTGTCATGTAATACTTGATATATTGATTATGTGAGTGGAGCATTTACATCTTCCCTCCTTTTTGTTTCTTTTTTTTTTCCCCTTTCCAAATGTCCCCTCCTGGAGAATGTTTTCTTTCAAACATCCCCTCCTGAAGAAAATGCACAATTCTCACCCTGTTGCCATGAGTCGTACCACATTGTTAATTTGACTATTAAGTGTTTTCTTGTGGGTGGGTAGCATTTCCCCAGCCCTGCCCACCAACAAATTTTCATAAACTGTACCGATCATTTGTGAAAGCAGAATTTTCATTTGTACCTTATTGTTTTGTCTGGCCCCCTGCCAATGAATTTTCAAAAATAAACAGTGCCAGTCATTTGTACCTCATTTGTAACAGCAAAATTTTTGTTTGTACTTCATTGGTATTTTAACTAAAAGCGTTTTCTTGTGGGAGGGTAGCATTTTGCCATCCCCTATAATGAATTTTAAAAAAGAAACTGTGCCAATCATTTGTATGTCACTGGTATTTTGACTAGAAGCATTTTCTTGTAGGGGTTAGCATTTTGCCAGCACCACCATTAATGAATTTTCAAAAATAACACGTGCCAATGGTTTGCACCTCATTTGTACAATCAAAATTTTCATTTGTATCTCATTTGTTACTTGAAAAAAAAAAAACATTTTTCATATTGTGGTCGAAAAAATTGTCTTTTCAAGCAGTTTGTTAATAATGTCAGTATCACTCATTTTAACTCATTAAAGATGTAGAAAATACTTTTGATTTTATATTTAGAATTTATTATTCTTTAATCACAGCAAAAATTGTCCTAAAACTGCATTAAAATGTACCACAAAAAGGTTAAATATAGTTGAGACGTTGCTCACCATATCACCAAAAATCTCATCATATTTAACCTGAAAAAGGTTTAACATGATTAAATCTTTTGACTCTGTTTTTGTTATCATGAAAATTTTCACTGAATTCTCTTCAGACCTTATTTTTTCTCGTTGGAATTATTCAAATGTGTTAACTTTAGTATGTTAGGCTAGTACTTTTATGGAAACTGATACCCTTTGGGATTTTCATCTAGTCTGGAAGATATGCACTAGTAAATAGCAATAACATATAAATGTTTACAGGCAATCAATACATATTTGTGGCATTTAGAGCATCAATGGGCAGATTGAAAGACAAACAAATGGAAACTTTACTGGAAAGTGTAAAAAAAAGCATTTGCACTCCCATTCACTTGATACAAGACACAGATAAATGCTTACAGATGCAAAACTACCATAGACGCTATGGTGTGGGCAGTGACCGTATAGGCTTTCAGAAAGAAAAGGAACACACTAAAAACTTTCGGACAAGACAAAATGAAATTCCATTTACAAATTTATTTTTAGACTATCTTAGATATGTCACCTTTACATACACAAAGTTGAAATATCTTAAATATACTGGATGATTCAAAAATGGTTATTTATGTTCCGAAACTTGTATTTAATCAGAGGAATTTAAATGCTTTATTCTATAACTTTCAAAAACAGGAATAACGTTAAGAAATAAAAAAAAATGTATATCTTATCTGTAATCGTTAAATCCAAATCCATTGTTCATCTCTTGGTGTTAAGTCCCTCTGTTCCCTAGGGCACACGAGAAAACATTCCCAAAAAACGTACGCAACCGGCAAGCGGTGGACACGAACACAGAGAGAGAAAAAAATTTTCTGAAGTTTTTTTTTAAAAAGCCGAATAAATGAATCGTTGTTGCAAAAGGGAAAATGTTACGCCTACAACATGCTTGCGGAAAAGCATTTGCTTACATCATTGACTTCAGCATGAATTACTTATTGTTTTTAGTTTTATTTTTATTATGTCCGAGGAACAGAAAAAAAATCGTTGCTACAGACGCTTTGTCCTTTTTTCCTGCATAGATCTCTGGCACGTCCAAGAAGGCAGAGTTTTAAAAAATTTAGCTTTCTAAAAAATGTCAAAATTCATACTCATATACTGAATCGAGCATATCTAGGCTGAAGACTGAGATAGCTGAAGCCCCTGCCCCCTCCGCAAATCTGACACTTTACTTGGCAATTGAAACTTAGCTTACAATTTGATATACAGCCCCCTTTCCCAGGTGACCATATGTGCTAATAAAATCCTGGCTACCACTGTACTGAATAACTATTTCACCCTCTCAACTATTACAACTTAATAGTTGACATACTTTACAATTGAGGACACAATGAAAAAAATAACCTGAAATCGAAGGATGTTTGGTCATCTTATGTGTAGATCATTTCCACATGATATTTCACGTTATGTCATCTGAGTTATAATCAACAATGTGACTGGTGTGTAGACCCACAGGTAAAGATATATAGTTGTGAAACTTCCATAGATGCTAATAGTAACACAAGATGCCCTCAATGGATCTTCAGACTACTAGAGTGGACATAAGATATATATAGTAGTATAGTATATAAGCAGCGGGACATAGTTTTCTCTCTCTTCCATCGTTCCCTCTTTCACCTCTACTTATATTTTTCCTCCGCTTTTTTTTTTTTTTTTTTTTTTTTTTTTTTGTCTGTCTCGTATGTCCCAGAACTCATCTGCCAATTGTTTAGAAATCTGGAAAATCCAAATGCACATAAGAGTTATATATTTTTATTTCAACTCTTCATATGCATTAGAATATTCAGACATAAAGTACACACAACAAATATAACTGATTTAAAAATTCAGCTTTCTGGGAAGGAGAGTACTGAAAAGAAGTATGACAGTTTAATTAATTACATATATTGATGCTTGTCACATATAATTGTTTTCTTCTTTTTGCTTCAGCTTCGTCATAAACACCAATTTTGAAGGTTGTTCAACTCTATTGTATATATATATATATATATATTTTTTTTTAAGAAAAACATAAATAAGCCTTAATGAATAAAATTTTATCTTAAAATGGTAACATTTTAATGAATAAAAATAAATTACATTGCACAAATAAATTTTGGGTCAATTTTTTTCACAATTTTGCAAGAGTTTACATAAAAAATAGTAAGTGTGATTTAAATTCAGAAATAAAAAATGATGTCAATTGAAATATCTTTTAACCTTAATTAGTTTACTGTTAACCACACACACAGAAATATAAAATTTCGGTGTACAAAAAAAAAAAAAAAAGTTACTGGAAGTACTTTGAATGAAAAATATTTACATATTGAACATGTCAAAAAAATTCATGAAATAAGATTTAGCTGCTGTCATTTGGTTTACATTTGATTATGACATGATTTACAAATTACCATGCTAATTAGTAAACTGCCATAAATGTAATGGAGGAAATATGAATTTCCAATCTCTAATCTAAGTGCAATTCAATACATAGATAATAGTAGATGTAGCATGGTGACTCTCCACTTACATGTATCAGTTGTAGTAACTTTCAGATGAGGAGTCGTAATTTCCCAGTCTCATGTTCAGGGGGCTGTATGTTTGTACCTTTTCCTTATCTGTGAGCAGACATATGACATATTGTAGTTACCAGCCATTGGTGGGAAAGCTGCTTCCCCCTTTTATAAGAAAATGCCTCTAGTCAAATACCAATGAGGTACAAACTGGTATAAACAAGGACAAAGGATTGGCACCAAGATGCACCCATGGAGGGGGTCCAGAGGATTCCTGGAGGCTGGCTAAGCATTTCCCCAGCTCCCCTTCCCCACAAGGAAACATTTATTGTCAAGATACCAGTGAAATACTAACAAAAAGTTTGCTGGTACAAATGGGTGTAAGCAATTTAAAACATTTTCATTGAAATCGGTTTTAGTGTGAAGGGTGGGCTGATGATTTGCACATCTATTTTCTATGTAAGCAAGGGAAGAAAACAAGTACTCCACAAAAATCCACATGGTTCAATATAGTGAAATTAATTTTTATTTCCCTTCTTGGCACATTGGAAACTAGATCAACATCAGTTATGCATTGTTGTGCTTTCATTCCTTTTCTAGTACTGCTATTTACTTAAAAGTAAAAAGCATCATCGAGAAGCCATTAGGTTGTGGTCATTTTTTAAAATATCAAAGTATGCAAATTCGTAAAAATTTCATTTTATTAAATATATACAGAGAAATCCCATTAAAATTTGAAATTCATATTTGAAAAATAAAAAATTTGAAAAAAATAGAATAATGCAGTTACACTATGGAACCTCTTATCCGGAAAACCAGTCATCCAGAATCATTTTTCAATCAATTAAATTCCTATTTTTTTCCAAAAGAAAAGCAAAAAATGAGGTTTTTTTTTTTTAAATTTCTAATGATTTTGTTTTTTTATTTTGAGTTCTACAGCTAGAATTTATAAAGTAAGCAATCTGGTAAGGTATTTTATTTATTTTTTTTGTGTGACTAAGTTTTCAAGAAGTTATCACATTTACTACTTCCTCTCTAAATGATTATTATTTATCTTGATCATATTAGAGTTTTTTTATATATTATTTTTCTAGTATATTAACAATTAAGGTTACTCTCTATTTTTGATTAGAATTAAACATTTATGCTATCAATCAAATCAGTAGATGTCATGTTAATCCCCAAACAGTTATCCAGAATACACCCGGTCCCAACCATTCCGGATAACAGGTTCTATACTATTCCACAGGTTCTATTATTATTCCACATTTTCAAAATACAATAAATTATTATTTATACTATATATATAGAAGAAAAGAAAATTTTATAAATATATGTCAAAAGTTTATCGCAAACAAGGTTCTAGAAAACTTTCATTAAGTTCTAAGAAAGTTCAGACCATGATTGCATATCCACCACATGAATCTTCCTAAAAGTTCAAGGCTGATAACAGTGTACAGATTGTTGCAGGCAGCATATGCCGTCATGGATGACATTTGAATGTTGTCTGTCATTGTAGACAGTACATTGCAAAAGAATGTATCAAACTAGGGACTTCAATTGTGGGGGCTTTAACATTATCACTAGACTTGCCCAGCTTTTAAATACCAAAATTGAACTTTCTATAGACAAAAATCTTGTGTGTTCCATAATACTTATCTACCTTTCCTTTGTTTTCATTTTTTTTTCTTTATACATTTTTGAACTGATTAAGTTCTATATAAATTCTTAATGACCCTATTTAGAAAGCTAAAATAAAGTAAGTGTAATTTTAGCTCAAGAACTTACTAAACATGCTGTTTAAATGCTTTAGAACCATGTTATATACTTAATAGTTTTGTATTTAGACCACTATAAATCCAAAGTTCTTTTTTTTTTCTTCAAGTGAGAAAGTCATGGTTTTTTATGTTAAAAGTTATAAAAGTTTTTAAAATATTTTATAACTCTGATTTTTAGTGTATGCAATGAATGTTTGTCATGAGATGAATAAAAAAAATGGTTATGAAGTATGTATGTTTCTTTTATTCATGAAGTTTTGAAATTCTTTTCTGACTTCCCTTATTCACAATTTTTCTTTCTTTGGTCTTTCATCTCTCGCTTTGCCTTTTGCTCAATATCTTTTCATTTTATACAGGGTGTCCAGCTAGGACATGCCGATATCAAAGTTAAAAATATCGAAAACAAAGGTCAACAGAAGATTGCAGCAAACAGCATATGTAACCTAGTTTATTATGTAACTCAGGCCCGGACCGGCTGGTCGGCGCGATTGCCGAGAGCCTCTGGCCTAAGGGGGCCACAGCGAGGCCTCCCAAAAATGGATATACTACTATATAATTAAAATAATTTTCTATGTATCAAAGTAATATACCAGAGCATTTTGATTATTTATTTCCTTGTAATCTTACGCCTTTTCGCAGTGGCGTTGCGGAGGATCCCACAAACGACGCTTCGCAAAAGTTACCTAGAAGAATCTGGGGCCCCAGCAGCTTTAAAATAGTTAAATATGGTTTTTAGGCACGTAAGCCTAATTTTAAAGTACTAAATTTCCTAATAATCAATTCTCCAGTAAGGGGGCCCCTTTTCAATCTGTAGCCGAGGGTGTATATATATTATTTCGCCGCGAAGGAAGGGGGCGGAAAAGACCCCTTGTTGGTTACCCACTTCCTGGGAAATAGTCCAGTCATTTGGTTAAAAGAAAGGGGGTTACCTGGAAAGTTTTCCGGGAGTTTTGAAATTTGGCAATGTTATAGATTTCGGTGTGCTCTTTCCAAATTTCAACTTTGCCGATCGCGCAGCCATGTTCGAAAAATGGCGTCTAAAAGTAGTTTTTTGACAATATCTCCTTTCCTACTCATTTCACGAAAAAAAAAGTTACAAAAAAAAGAAACTAGGGAAAATTTCCTACAATTTATGCATTACCTTTTTTTCATAAAATCAATAGTTTTGGCGTACGAGCGCCGCAAAGTATACGTTTTGGCCTTATACGTCCGTATACGTTTTGGCCAAAAAACTCATTTCCACACGACCCTGTGAGGTAAAGTAAGCGACGTGTTTTTTTTTTTTTTTTTTTTTTGGGGGGGGGGGTATCCCCAGTAGGCCTAATCCATGTGCATTTAACTTATCCAAAATTTAGCGTATTCTCCTTCGCTTCGCTGTTCTTGATGGACCAAGTATTGCGAGTTCATTGTCCCTAATACCGATCGAAATGTCACAGCCAGAAATTTCTTCCACATCAGCCGCGATAGTAATATCAGTTTCATGCCAATCCTCTTCGTTCTCGATTTCATCGTACGTTTGCTCGAAAATAGGCACCGATTCTTCCTCTTCATCGCTATCTTATAATGGAACTTACGAGTTATCACAGGTACCATTGCAATTCATTCATATAACGGAGCACTTTAAGCCTTTCTGATCCACGGTTTCTCTGACGTCTCTTTCTGCATTTGCAAGGAATAAGTTTTAACAAGCTCGGAGCTGGGGGCTCGAGTGTGGTGACAGGAATTAACTCGTCCTTGTTTCTTTTTCATCCTCATTGCTCTGCATTTTGTTCATTCCCATACCACTGAACTGGTTAAACTGGAACAACGTGGCGCTATGGCAAAATTTTGGGTGCAATATTTCCGAATGGTCACTTGTAGTAAAACAATTCATCGAGGCAGTAAGAATGGGCAACTGGAATTTACATCGTGACACTGTCCAGAAAATGATGCCTTATTTTCATGTCAGTGGCCACTTCTTATATGCAAAATCTGGCCATTTATGTTTGCAAGCTATGCTTGATAGAAAGAATGACAACTGAAGAGTACGAACTTTTCACAACTAAAGGATACTTTACAATTAGACGTTCCGACAAATTTTGGTGTGGTATGTGGTCAGATATGACAATTGAACAATCGCTGATGGGGACGATGAAATGTCTGGGCGGCCTTACTCATGGACGAGGGGTCAAGGAAAGCGTGCTTTCCAAGTGGACTTTAGGAATGGTATTCATGAAGTCCTAAAGTATATGATGCACGAATTTCAGTGGTACCTGTGATAATTCGCAAGTTCCATTACAAGATGGCGTTGAAGAGGAAGAACCGGAGACTATTTTCCAGCAAACGCATGATGAAATCGAGAACGAAGAGGATTGCGATGAAACTAATATTCCCATCGCGGCTGATGTGGAAGAAATTTCGTGCTGTGACATTTCCGTCGGTACTAGGGACAATGAACTCGCAATACTTGGCCCATCAAGAACAGAGAAGCGAAGGAGAATACACTAAATTTTGGATAAATTAAATGCACGTGGATTAGGCCTACTGGGGATACCCCCCCCCCCCAAAAAAAAAAGAAAAACGCGCCGCTTACTCTACCTCACAAAGTGGTGTGGAAATGAGTTTTTTGGCCAAAACGTAACCTGAACTACACTTTGCGGTGCTCGTACGCCAAAACTATTGATTTGTTGACGAAAAAATTGTAGGAAATTTTCCCTAGTTTCTTTTTTTTTTGTAACTGTTTTTTCGTGAAATGAGTAGGAAAGGAGATATTGTCAAAAAACTGCTTTTAGGCACCATTTTTTGAACATGGCGGCATGAGCGGCAAAGATACGAGGGGGCAAAGTTGAAATTCGGAAAGATACAAAGCATTAAAGACATATTCCGGCAAGTTAACACGACTTGCAAATTTCTAAGTAACTGTAAAAATCGAGATAAGCGGAATGATAGATTTGTATCTTCGAGTTAGGGAGAAAAAAATTCTATTAAGTTATACATTAGGTCAATATGGGGCTGTAAAAAAAAACTTGGATATTACACAGGGAAACAGCTGTTTTGCTGCCCTGGTGTTTGATTTTGAATGAATTTGATGCTCTGAATTCAAACATGGCATTAGTTTTTGCCTAGGAGCTCAAATTTTTAATATGTAACATTTTAGGTAAATTCACATATGACAATTTTAAGTTAAGTCAATGGATCAAATAAAACCTAAACCCGTAATTTCTATTATTATATTATACAATTATTATAAACAAAGATAAAAAGTAATACCAACCAACTAGTCACTCAAGACTTATGAAGCTTCTTTTCCGTGACATTCTTGATGTTTCTTATGACAGTCCCTTTTTAAACTCCAGCAGTAATCCAGTAATCTGCCATCATATGCAGTGCCGGATTAAGACAGCGCGGGGCCTGTAGCAAATGTTGCCAAGGGGCCCTTAGTTCAGTGAATTTTTTTTATTTTTATTTTTAGGGGAAGGAGTTTACCCTCACATTAAAGTAGACTAGTTTAATTAACTAAGAAAATAAAATGTACTAATTATATTATAATTTATTTTAGAGCTAATTAATTAGTTAATGGGATTACACACTAATGCTATTTAAATGAAAACAAAACTAAAACTTCCCACGTATTAGATTTGGGGAGGATTTAGTCTAACTCTTCTCCCTCTCGGGTGCGCTGATGTCTCGTGTTTTGTCTGATAATAAAATAAAATAATTTTTATGAGCTCTACCTTATTTAGTAAGAGCAAATGAGAGCTAACACTAGACAAATCAATTTCTAGTAGTAAATTGGTGTATGGAAAAACATGCCCCTCAAAATAAAAAAAAAAGACTTTTTTGGGGGGAGGGAGGGGTATATAGATAGTGAGCCTGACGATGTTTAAAAGTATTTATATCTACAACTCAGTTTTTTTATGAATGTTCATGGGCATATATTTCGAGTTTCTAATATTCCTAACCCCTTTCCCATATGCGAACATACAACTTGACAAGTTTACATACAATGATAATTGTTTCTATAAATTTTTAGAACCTTCGAAAACAAAATGTACTTTAAGCTTTGAGTTTAAATACAGTTTTTTCCTCTCCAAAAATACATACTTGTAAAATTATTCCATTATTTGGAAGGTCTTTACTAATACCAGTTCGCATATTTTTAACGTCATTTATTTAATGGGTTAATTCGTAAGAAACCAAACTGAGGATAGGCAGATATAGCGCACTATACTTCCACTATTCAAAATGCACTGCATGGACGGAACGTATTCAAACGGCAAATGCGTATAGAGGGGAACTGTTTCTTCCACCAACGCTTAGAGCACTTTTAAACGCCATTTCGTTCAATGTTCTATAAGCATGTGTGCATTACTTTTCAACTTACCCTCCTAAATATGATCTAAAATATTTTTTTTTTAATTTTTCGATGTTTTCTTAATAGAATAATCGATATAATAAATAATTAAAAATTCGGATAAAACATTATCGTATTACTTTCAAATGTTTTTGCAGGATATAATAATCTTAAATGGGATCAAGTATTTTGCGAGTTTCTTTGTGGGACTAGAATATCAGGAAACCGTCTTTGTTTTCAGTTTGCCTGGGGTTATGGCTTCCCGGATACCCCGACAGTCTTGGCTTTGTGCAAAGATCCTTCCGCGTTCTAATTATTTTATCTGAACGAACTTACTGAATTTCGGGACCTTGATCTGGGATTTCGACCGGCCAAAAAAAATCCCTTTATATTTAACGCGATTAATTTCTATGTTTAATATGATAATTTATCAGAATTGCGAGGTCTCAAAATATAATAAATGGCTTACATTCTATATACTATTATCGTTTAAAATAATGATTCGAAATGCCTGTGTTCAAACATTGCAAAATGTAAAAAATGAAAATAAAAAATAATTCAAGTCTAATACCAAAAGCTTTCTAAAGATGGCTTACCCCCTACTCCATACACCTTCGAATATCGCCAAAGCCACCACCACCCTTTTACTCCAAAATGAAAGCACTTAGAGACGGCTCAACATCCGATTAAATACCATCCTTATATCAACCACAAAAAGAAAAGTTAATGTTCAATATTTAAATCAAATTTATTGTTTCGTGTGGGAATATCTTTTTTTTTTTATGGTGCGCTTTTTTTTTTAATTATTCCTACATTCCTATGGACTTCGTTTCATGCAGAAGCTCAGCTCGCTTTCCAGAGAAAATCCTGAGAAATAGCCACAAATATTTTCTGCACATAGTCATTTTGAAAAGTTTAGTTACAACTTTATTTAAAAATTCATTTTATCTGTTACTGCAAAAGCCCCTGAAAGGATCGGGGCCGGTAGGCTACAACTTACTTAGCCTAATGAATGATCCGTCCCACTGACGGATTAATGCAATTTTGTGGGTGGAGGCGGTTAGTTGGCAGATTCACATACGCATCCATTTTAACCCTTTAAGGCGCAGTGATCCCGCTCTGGGAACACCAAACTCTGACGTTTTGACTGCTGCCAGTCACGAATAATAGATTTGATTTCTATAAAAATAGTTGCGGATGACGTAGCTCCACGAGAATCCTTTACTTTTTAGCACGTCATTTACCGTATAAAAATGGTCAGGACTATTTTTAACAGCACTGACATCTGCTGAAAAATGGAATAATGCGAAGAACAGCTGGATAGATTGCCCAATGCTGAAAAAAAGGGCAGCCGTTGCCATCGCCCGACTTAACTACCAGCAATATAGCGGACGATCGAAACGTTCATCGCGTGCCACAGATCTAGAGACCGTTTTTTGACGCAGCTGGCTATGCTAGGCACAGCCAGCTGCGTCAATTTTATAGAAATCTAAATTCTCCAGGGCGGGTCCCGACGCACCTCGAAGCGATTTTTTCGAAATTCGAATTAATTTAGGAGATATTGATAAAAAACTGGTCAAAAACGCTAATTTTTGCTTTCCGCGATTGTAACCCCTGTAGTGAAAAAGTGAGAAATAAGCATCGAGGTTGCCATGTTTGGCGAATTTATTAAATGATTTAGATTCTTGAATTAAAAATAAAAGAATAATCATTTTTTTTCTGTTTTGAATATTTGCTAGGTTATTTTTTTAATTAAAATATCATCTGTGTGGGAAATTAGGACAGGAATGCAATATTTTTTATACGTAAAAGAATAAGGACTTGGAGATTTCTGAGACGTACGTATAACTTTTTTAGTTTGGCGAAAAATAAAATGGCTGCTATAGCGAATTTGAGAAAGTAATAGGTTCTACCGATTTGCACACTTTTAGGCTTGGCGCAATTTACTACGAGCAAACTGAAATAAATTTAGGTTTGTGAGTGTAGGTTTTATTAGAATACAGCGTTAGACTTTAATTTTCCATGCAGAAATAGTACAATTATTAAGGCGATTTTAAGCGATCGATCTTCTGAATTTTCCCCATATTAAGCAAATTGATTTAACTTGGGGGAATGCCGCCAAATTTCAAAAGAAATGAAATTCTCACATTTGGTAAATTGGAATAAATAAAACACTTTATAGTTGATAATTTAAAATGCTGCTATGCTACTTATCAATTAGATGCCTGCATTAATTATTGGCGATCGAACCATACACAAATAACTATTTCCCATTTTGATTGCTATTAAATCAGTGCTTAGAATGATTCTCTGAAAGAAAAATGAATAAATAAATAAAATCTTGCAAAATGACGTATGCGGATTCCTTCTTTAGTACCTTTCTTAGAAAAGTTGGCGATAAATGGCTGACTTTTATTCGTACTATTAGAACTAAACGACCCAAACATAATTTACTATTATTATATTTTTTTAATAAAATATTAATATGAATTATTAAATTAATATTAAAAAAATTATGAATAGCAACCTAGCCAAATTTTGATGGAAATAGATGCAGAAAACAATATTACATGGCTGTGCAAAATTTCAAATTTTTATGTTCAGTAGTTTAATTTATATTAATTAAACTATTAATCAATATAATTAATTTACTAATTAATTATAACTATGAGTTTAATTTATATTAATTAAACATGAGTTAAGGGACCATATATAAATTTATTTAGTGACAA
Source organism: Cheiracanthium punctorium (assembly GCA_038373885.1). NCBI lineage: Eukaryota > Metazoa > Arthropoda > Arachnida > Araneae > Cheiracanthiidae > Cheiracanthium > Cheiracanthium punctorium. Next base: position 356,619 of record JAWZYV010001022.1, on the reverse strand, counting down.
TTTTTTGAAAATTGCGTAAAGTAAACGTAACTTAGATTTCTTTTGTCCAAAAACACAGTAAAAGATAGCGGTATTTTAAAAATATCTAATTTTTTGAAAAAATAAATTAAGAGTTTTTTACAGTTTTATGGTGATTCTATAAAGCGTCTGTTTTTGCGTCCACTACCATATCCCCCAAATAAAATATTTTACATATATAGAACTAGCAGCATGGCCCGGCGTTGCCCGTGCAATGGAAGAGAAATGCGCATTGACCTTAAATATAGATTTTAAAGAGAAGGAATGAGAGTCCTCCCGCTGCAATGATAAAAAGAAGAATACTGGACTTCCCGCTGCAACGAAAAAAATTGAACACGGCACCTGATAGCGTACAGAGGTTACCGGGAATGGGACGTGGCTAGGCTGGAATGTGAATCCTCCAGCTGCAATGATAAAAAAGGACATGGAACTTCCCGCTGCAACAACAACAAAAAAATGAACACGGCACGTATAGCGTACAGAGGTTACTGGGAATTGGGCATAGCTAGGCTTCTCCCCTTCTAGGCGTCTGTATTCAGTCATTTATCGCTAATACCTACGCAACTACTAAAAACAAATAGAGTCCAGTCGTCGGTATGAGATTGTACAGGGAAAGCATGTAAATCCTCCGGCTGCAATGATTTAAAAAAGGAACTGGAACTTCCCGTTGCAACGAAAAAAAGAAAGGAACAGGGGACCTGCACCAGCTTTCAGAGGTTACACTTTAGTGTGTTTTTAAATTTATGTTGTTAATTATCTAATAATGAGGAGAGTAGCAAATATTAGCAACTGCAGACATTAAGCTACGATGAATTTCATTATAACCTTCATAACGTAGTTCTAATGAATTTATAACTTTGTAGCTCACTAAAGTCAATTCTTCAACAGTTTCACGCTGCCTTCGAGCAGCACTCCTTTTGGCTTGCACACACTTTTAAGTTTTTAAAAAATGCAGCCCAGACAGCACAGAAAGTTTGCACCAAACTTGCAGCAAGCTTGATTTATCAAGTCAATAAACTTGCTTTAAGCTTGATTATTTCAAGCGTGTAAGCTTAATGCAAGTTTGAATCAAGTGTTCAAGTTTACACTTGCCCAACTTGCATTAAGCTTGGCATAGCAAGCTTGAATCAAGCTTGACGTCGCCGTCCCATCTATCTTTCAACCTCCTCCTCTCTTCACTCCCCCCCCCTCCTCTCTCTTTCACTCTGCCTGACGTCAGAAGAAAATTCCGACCTTGAAAATGAAGAAGCAGTGGGGAAGCTTTCTACCTTCGTTCCGGAACTTATATTCTGGCGAGAAATTTAACCTGTGATCTTTTCAGAAAAAAAATCATATAAAAAAATCTAATAAACATTTCTGCACTGTTCAAAATTTAAAAGAAGGAGAAATAAATGTTTAATAAGCGGTAAAAAGAGGGGAAATTTTTGGTTAGGTTTTTCGATGCAACAGTTTAAAAATAGCATATTTTTAAAAGCAGTATATTTTCTTCGAAACAGGATTTCCTTTAAAAAATTCCCAAAAATATGCAAATGTAAGTACGATTTTGCAACACATTTTATTTGAAAAAGAAAACTCTGTAGTTTCCGATGATATAAAAAAATATAGTGTTCGGACAAAAATTTAGCTCGTGATAACGTAAAATGCGAGAAAAATGGCCAAAAACCTTACAAAACATAAAATAACTCAAAACTATTAATCCTATTGATTTCATTTTTACGGCATTCGCTTTCTCTTGCCCTATTTAGTTAGTGTGCCAAATTTGGTCCAGATTCCGTCGAACGGTCTGAACGCGTATAGCGAACAAACAAACCAACAAGCAGACTTTCCTCTTTTATATATATATAGATTGGATGCAGTAGATGTATGTCTTCCAATACAGCGTTCTATTTCTGAAAAACTAACATCCTCAACATTCTAGGCACGAATTTGACCTTTTTTAATATTGGAAACATCAGGTCTTTGGCCTTTCCCATACTTCAACAAACATTCAAAATCACGTTTTTCTGTCTAAATTTTCATCTGACTATAAATTAAAATGCCGCTAACCCTCTTATAAGTATATTGCACATTGCAGACGATAATATTAAATGAAGGAAGCGAAATAACAAACACAATAATAATATTGGGTCGACAAAAAAGTAATTGAGTATTTTACATGCAATTCAAATAAATAAATTTTCAGTCATGAAACCATTCTTCGAATTCGACCGTAGATGAGTTAATTCCTGCTGGTAGTCAGAAGAGCAGAGAACAGCCTCTCACTCCTGGCAACATTTATCCTGTCTAAGCGAACCTTCAACAGAAATACTCAATAACAATTTCAAAAATAGAAAGATTTTCAAAATAGTAAGCATTCGTTTTGGATTTTTCCTTTAAATCACGTGTACGAACCAAGGAAGTAATGGACTCACGGATCATTTACCACTAACTAAATAAATATTCTAATTGCTACCCCTGATATACCCAGCACAAAGAACTTTTAAGAATAGAAACAGTGTTTCCCTTGAAAATAATATTTATTTCTTTTAACTCTCGCAAGCGAAATGAATGAAAGGCGAAAAGTTCGGAACCTACAAATAGGGTTTTTTTATTTGCAGAAAGTCCCTTAAAATCGCGCAAAAAAGAATGTGCAATATCTCCGGAAATTATTGCAGAAAATTGGTGAAAATTTATATATAGGGTAATTTGAAGGTTTTTTTCCGTTTAATAAAGTCAAAAAATGCCATTGAGAAAAACGAAGTTGATGCAGAACTAAATATGAAGACGGCCCCTTATGCAAATTAAATTAACAGTAAATTAAAGTATACATTATTTGCAAACGAATGGTACATATAACTATACTGTACGACGAATAATGGCCAAATAAATAGCAAGTGGGACATTTTATTCCGCAGCTGTACATGAATTAAATGGCACTGCAGAGAGGTACAATAGATCAATAATGGATGTAGCTAGATGTCTTTTAGCAGAAGCTAAAGTTGATAGATGTTATTGGCCTGAAGTGATAAAAGCAGCAGCTTATCTGAAAAACAGAACATTGGCAAATACTATAGTAAAGAAGACACCTTATAAAATATTTTTTAATAGGAAACCATCATTAAATGAATTAAAAATGTATGGAAGTACATGGTCGCCGGCAGAATATTTTCCAGGGGAGGCAAAGACTACTTCAACGTATGATTACCATGTTGGAAAGAGCAAAAAAGCAAGGGAATACACTGCATACGAAAATCCAGGGGGCATTGCCCCCCTTGCCCTATGCTGCCGGCGCCCATATGGAAGTAGAGTTTATGTCAGAATACCAGAAGAAAAGAGAAGATCAAAATGGAATAAAAAGGCTGAATTTGGAACTTTGCTTGGATATACTAAGGCGACCATATTTCTGAACAGTCTTTTCGGGACAAATCGAGCATTGTCCTCGAAGCCAAGGAAAACTTGAGGACACTAGAAAATATTTTTGGGGACATATTCGAGGACACAACATATTACCATGTATACATACCAGTATACCCATCCTTTAAATCTTCACTGAATTCCATACTTAAAAATGAACTGTAATAGATTTTTATATCAATTGTGTATTCTTATATCTAACAAATTAATGGAAGTATTTCATTCATTTATAAATATTTATTTAAACCAGAAATATGAAAGGAACATCATGTTGAAATATTGCTATTTATTCAAAATTTAACTCTTGGCATAGTACTTGTACTTTTCAGAAGACATTGCTTTTTACATTGGCTCATTTTGTGATAATTTTTCGTGAAACTTTGTACACCCTCTAAAATAGTTATTCGAGTGCAAGAAAAATTTCGTACGTCAGTTTCATATTTAAAGCTTGATTCTTCATGAGAAGTGATTAATCATTAACAGAACTGAAAAGGGAAATTTGGCTCAGAGTCGAATACTTTATTGAATGTCTGTACACGCTACACACACAATGACAACAACATTTTCAGAAATCGAATTTCATTGTTTCTCTGAGTAGAAGGCGCTTTTAGTTGGTTAATTTTTCTTATTTCTTCAGTTTTTTTCGAAAGAAATAAACTAAACGGAAACTTTCAGGGAAGAAAAGTACAAATCTAAAATGGACATTTTGCACGTGATGTCACCTGGCGGTATTTGATACGCCACGTGCGCGATCTTATGGTCATGACTAGTTTCGGTTTCAGCTTGTTTGGACCTAAGGGATTATTTAACACTTTCTTCTAGAAATATAGCTGTTGGAAAAGAAGCTAAAATATTCATCATTAGCAAATAATAGCTTTTTATAAATTAATTTTATCTTCATCATGAGATTTCATTTAAAATGTTAATAATAATTGAATACTAAAAATAATTAAAAAGATCGCACTTTAAAAAGGTGTGGGAGGTTTTTAATGAGTATAGGGAGTATTCACCTGACGTCATAATTGTAAGAGCGCCACGCAGCGGTTAAATTCGTAAGCTAGTTTTGTACAGCAAAACCGTATCAGTGCGTTCATTTTAGGTAAACAAGCGGTATATTTGAGGTTTAGCTTGACAAATAAGTTTTAATAATGTTGATGTGCGCCGAAATAAGTTGTAATAACCGTTCTGTGCGAAAAAATAATGTATCGTATATCGGTTTTGCTCGTACAATTTTAAATAATGGATTAAAATACAAGTGACTTAACATTTGGTTTTGGTTTTCGTCCAATAACTTTAAATAAAGGAGTAAAAATGCATAAGAATTTGTATTTTTGAAACTTCCCATTTTATTCAGCTGTTTTTAACAAAAATTTATTGTACCAAAAAGTTTGGCATTCATTATTTTAATCAATAAATCGTTATGACATTGTTTGCTTTATAAAGTATTAAAGAGTACAGCGTATACTTTTGTCTGATGAACAAGTAACTTAATCTTAGATATGTATACAAATAATTCAGTATTTTAATATAAACCCATGTGCTTGCTTGCCTTCCCTTCCATGATAGTTCATTGATTGGATATTCGCCATACCATCATTTATTTTACTAACAAGTCCAGTTGTAAAATGGTTGTGGAAGGGTTTATAAGACTTGTACGCAAGCTTTTTTTCACGTGTCACAGAGATGTAGCTAAAACAAAATAGTTGCCCTTGTCTATGTACGTAATATCGAACCAAATACATATATTTTCCTTGTACGAATCATCAATATACGGATCAATCTATGCAATTTTGCCAAATTTATTAGTATAATACTTTTTAGTACTATCTTCCAAATTAATATAATAATTTGAATTCGTTTTTACAAAATTTTAATTGCTTTTAATTAATAATATATCATCTCACAGCACAACTTCAGAGGTTTGTTTGTGCAAAGCTGTCGTCTGCGTTTCGAAACTAGTGTTTCCAGATACTAAAGTGTGACGTAGGTGAATACACCCTATTTGTACTATTTTAAACTCAGAAAACTCAAAATAATCATAACTCAATTATAAACAATCATAACTCAATAAATAACTCATAATTTTAGAAGGCGAATATTCTTTTATTAACAAAATTTTGAAGCGAAATGCAATATCATAGTCTTCTAAACCATCTATTTAAATATTAAAAAGACAATAACTCATTCCGAGTGGTTAATAATAAGAAACAGTAATTATAAAATGGATACTCAATGCATTTCAGTAGGAGCTGGCGGATGTAATTACCGCCAGCAGACGAATTTTAGCCTCGAACTCAGAAACCATGCAAAATGTCCATTTGGGGACAAAGTATTTTTGGGGACAAAATGACAAAAAGATCTATATTTGAGGACTGTCCTCAAATTTCGAGGACGTATGGTCACCTTAGGATATACAGAAGTTGGAGGTAGAGTTTTGGTGAACAACAGAATAATTGTTTCCAGACATGTTGGCATTATTGAACAAGACACTATGTGTGTAAAGACTCGAGCATCCGACCCTCTTTGGATGACTCATCAAAATACACGCGCAGGTCCGTTACTAATTGCGAAGGCCCCGGTTAAACCGTCATGGAATAGGCACTCCTTTCAAGAACAATTCGAAGATGATGATGATCTATCCGTTCGACCAAAGTGAATCCTGGTATTTGAAAATCATCTGAAGTAAGACTCCTATATAACGAGCTGACCTACGCTTTCTGAAAATTGCCCACATTAGGCTTAACACAGCTCTCCTTGGCGACACGGGGCCATCGCTAAGCAACGGGCCTGCTTATGAGTTGCCATCCCTAAAAATGAGTTTATCATTGAGGCCTGTTTTCCCCAGTCACAGTATTCTATTTTATTATGTATTATTTCAAGTATATTTTCTTATCTATTTTGTTATGTATTATTTCAAGTAATTATTATTCCAAGTATTATAAATGTTATATTATTTTATTATTTTAAAACAATTTTTTTATACTTTTGTCGTACTAAAGAACTTTAGATGTAGGTAATCGTTTTGTGAATCTTGCGCCATTTTCTTTCATGAAAATTTATCCTAAAATTCGAACATTTTGCTCTGAATGTAAAGGTAAGTGAACGCTTATAATGTATTTAGAAATTCTAAAAATATGTATGTAAATCATGTTTAGTGAATAATTACTCATGTGTTATTTATAAATAAATTATTTTAATCAAAAATCGTATTACTGGTGTAGATTTTATTCTTGTGTGGAGGAGCGTGCTATCAGCTCCTTACAATAGATAAAAATTAAGAATACGTCGAGTGTAACATCCGTTGAATACAAATACCATCTAATAAAAACTTAACAACATTTTATTCAGACTTAAGTCGAGCATGCAAGCTCTGCACGATACGGTCAATTTACATCCATAGAGTTCTGGTAACAGCAACGCGATAACAATAATAATAATACTAGTACTGCGAACCATGCGTGGCATGCGTGAACACACTTCCTTTTTATACTCCCGGACCGCACATCAGCGTTGCCAGATTCTCTGGCTCTGCTATCGTGGGAGTAGCCGCTAGCGCTCCTCACAGGATGCGCGAAGAGATGCGCGGAAGCTTTTTTGATGTGGTGGCCGCTGAAGGATCAGATTGGTGGTCGGGAACGCACCGATCGCAGGCGCGGCGGCCGCCACAGTACTCCCCCTCCAGTGACCACAAAACTTTCACAAATATTTTGAATTTAAACGCACTCTCCGACCATAACGTGTAGTAACAGCCGGAGGTGACGCGATGCAGGATGCTGGTTTTGTCACAGTCGGAAGTGGAGTTACGGAGGATGTGGGCGTTGACACTGCTCCTGATGGACATTCTTTACGGTCGGCCGGTGAAGCATTGTCCGTACGTTCAGGGGCCCAGATAAATGCGGGTTTGAGGCGGTCAATGTTTATAACAGACTCCTTGTTGTTTACCAAAATTTTAAAAGTGTTTACATTTCGTTCGAGGACTTTGTGGGGTCCGGTATACGTGGGTGCGAAAGCAGTCCTTCATATCGCAGGAACACAGTTTTTGAGCAATGGGCGCTGGTGGGTACGGGGCGAACAGTTGACATGTAGTCTTTTAACTTTTGCACGAATGTTTGCTGGTCGGCACAGCATGTGGATGAACTGTCCGCTTGTATGAATTCTCCGGGCAGACGGAGACTGGTGCCGTACACCAACTCGGCCGCATTGAAAAGGAAACTACTAATTTAACTGATTATATTGTATTATAAATTAAGCTATTCAACAAACAAATTAAAAGTCTTTGGCTGAAACTGAATAGTCACTGGATTTTATCTGTAAAATAAGTTTTTGTAGATTCTAGGCAGAGTTGAAACTCATTTAAGTTGAGTTGCACAGTAGAAATCTTTGGTTTTGAATATGCGTTTAAATAAGAAAGACAAATTAGGTACCTTTTTTCTGTAGTTTATTGAAACAAGATGATTATGGTAGGTTTACACAGTGCACATGGTGAAGACACAATACTTAAGCAACATCCGATTGGTAGCACAAATAAAAATAAGCTTTCTCGAAGATAAGTCGCCAGCGGCGATCTTATTCTGATTCACAAAACACATCACATCATATTGAACCATCTGGGTACCGCAGCACGGATCCCTGATCCGGCCCTACTTGAATCACGTCGGTTGATTACACACACAACATAGCAGATCGAGAACACTCTCTGACTGACTGAAAAGTTAACTTGTGATGCCCTTTTTATATCGGCCAGTTAGTGCGGGACTACGATGGATATTTGCATAGGAAAAAAAAGAGTTCTTATTTTATGCAAATTAGGAACAGCGCCATCTATCGGCGAGAAATGTAAACTTTTTATTACGGCGTTAAAGACATGACGATGTTTACACCGCCATTTTCAAATGTTAGCGAAGTTACGTTTTCACTTAGAAAACTTTTAAAGGAGTTTACAAAAGTTTCATTTTTTCACTTTAGCAAATTTAGAGATAAAATGTCATGGAAATAAAAGGTAAGTAAAGAAATAGCGTTTTTTTTTCTAACACGCATAAGCACCGATATCCTCTTTAATGGCGGAGCGCAGACCAAGTAAGACTGTGGGAAGAACGTCGGTTCATTGAATCGAAGTATGACATCGTATTGACTGCTTCAATGAGCGATGAAAATTTTCGACAATGCCGTTAGAGCGCGGATGATACGGGCTAGTGCACACTCTGTGAGTGCCCAGGAGCTTGGTTAACGCCGTAAAAAGCAAGGACTCGAACTGACGACCTTGGTCGGTGGTGATTCGCTCCGGAACTCCAAAATGCGCAATCCACAAGCTATAAAATTGTTTGGCAACAGTGTCGGCAGAAATGTCTACTATGGGAATTGCCTCGGGCCAGCGTGAGAAACGATCGATGCAAGTGAGCAAATAAGAAAATCCATTGGATGGAGGTAGAGGTCCAACTACGTCGATATGCACTTGTTGAAAGCGGTAAGTTGGCAACTCAAACCTTTGTAGTGGGCTGTGAGTGTGCCTATGGATTTTTGATTTCTGGCACTCAATGCATGCACGTGTCCACTCGCCAATGTCTTTTAACATTTCTGGCCACACAAAACGCTGTTGCACTAACTTCCTTGAAGCTTTTATCCCAGGGTGAGACAGACTATGCAAGTTATGGAAGATGGAACGTCGGAACCTCGCGGGGACGTAAGGTCTGATGTTACTGCCCTGAATATCACAATAAAGTGATGTATCCGGAGCGAGCTGCATGGGCACTTGTATGAACCGGCCTCGGGCCAGCGTGACCGGCAGTAGTCTGAGATTCAGACTACTGCCGGTTGTATTTTGTAGGAGGGCTTGAAGCTCCGAATCCTGTTTCTGTTCGTTTGCCAGAGCTATGAAATCGGTTGACGAGGGCATCGAAATTTCCTCTATGCGGGACAGAGCATCGGCGACGACATTTTCGGCACCATCAATATGGCGAATATCTGTTGTAAATTGGCTGATGAAATCGAGGTGTCTCAGCTGGCGAGGGGATGCTTTGTCGGACCGCTGCTTAAACGCAAAGATTAGGGGTTTGTGATCTGTAAAAATAGTAAAGTTACGTCCTTCCAGGCAGTGACGAGAGTATTTGATGGCGGCGTAGATCGCCAAAAGTTCGCGGTCGTACGTAACGTACTGTAAAGCGTCTGGGTTGAGGAAAGTTTTTTGGAAAAGTAAGCGATAAGCTTCCAGGTGCCCTGATCGTTTTGCTGCAAAACTGCTCCTAAAGCAGAGCTGGACGCATCTACCATAAGGGAAAGGGGCTTAGACGCCGATGGATATTGCAGGACGGTGGCAGAAATTAAGTCACTTTTGCATTTTTGAAATGCTTCGCGCACTTCGGGAGTCCAAGCAATAGGACGCTTGTCTTTCTTTTCACTGCCTACCAAACAGGCATTTAGAGGAGCTTGAGTGGTAGCAGCGTGCGGAAGAAAACGACGGTAAAAATTCAGCATAGCGAGGAATCGACGCAACTCCTGAATTGTAGTCGGTTCGGGGATATCTCGTACAACGGCAACTCTATCCATGAGAGGTCGAACGCCGTCGGCTGAAATTTCGTGGCCAAGGAAAGATACCTTGGGTTGTCCAAAAACGCCTTTAGATGGGCTAAGACTAACGCCGTATTCCTGCAACCGTTCAAACACCGCGCGAAGGTGAGTCAAGTGCTCTTGCTCCGAAGCCGTTGCGACTAAGACGTCATCAAAATACGGAACGCAGAAATCTAACCCGAATAAAACCTGATGGATGAAGCGTTGAAAGGTCTGCGCCGCATTGCAGAGGCCAAAGGTCATTACGGGGAATTCGAAGAGACCAAAGGGTGTTTTTACGGCAGTCTTCGGAATATCGGCAGGGTTAATTGGGATTTGATGGTATGCCCGCTCGAGATCAAGAGTAGAAAATATAGTTTTACCGTCCAACACCTGCATACAGTCCTGGATGTGCGGGACAGGGTACCGATCTGGCACGGTGACAGCGTTTAAACGCCGGTAATCACCACACGGGCGACAGTCACCATTGCGCTTTATAACCAAGTGGAGCGGGCTGGCCCATGGACTTTTCGAGGGGCGACAAAAGCCCTGCTCGAGCAAATAAGAAAACTCATCTTTCGCGGCTTTCAGCTTGTCAGGAGAGAGACGCCTCGGCTTAGAGCAAATTGGCTGTCCCGTCGTCTCAATGTGATGAGTAACATTGTGTTTAGGTTGGCTGTGTCCTATAGCAGGACGTGTTATCAAAGGAAATTTCCTAAGCAGCTCATGATACGGAGTAGCTCCAGAAATAAGTTTGACGCCGAAATTCGCGCTGTTACGAAAAAAAACTGGGTATGTGAGGTTTGTCACAGTGTCCACTAGGCGACGATTTTTAATGTCGACCAACAGTGCAAATCTATGCAGAAAATCTGCGCCGATAATAGGGTGTGACACCGACGCAATAATGAAAGGCCATTGGAATTTTCTCCGTAAGCCCAAATCGACCTGTAACAGACGTTCACCAAAGGTTTTGATGGGGGAACCGTTTGCGGCAAACAGCTCGAGTTTGCTGGCGGATCCTTTTCGCTCATGGGACAGCGGAGGAACGACAGATACGTCAGCCCCGGTGTCAACTAAAAATTTCAGGCCAGAGGTTTTATCAACGACAAAGAGGCGAGCAATGGATCGGCTGCACTCGCTCACGGCTTCGAGCGATGGCCGATTAAGTTTTCCGAATCATTAAAATTACAGGGAGGGTACATTTCCGGGCCTTTGCACCGAAGTTATGATGGTAAAAACAAACATCTGCTGGGGGATCTTTGTATCGCTTTTTTGAGTTTCTTCGAGACCTGGACCGCTGACGGAAAGAAGGTCGACCCCGCTGCGGCTGCTGCTGTTGCACAGAGCATAAATGAGCAACTTGCTTTGTAAGCTGGTCTATTTGCGCTTGTAATGTTGCAATACTGGGACCTGGAGCCTGCAACTCGTGTACGTGCGCCGGAGTAGATAACTCGTGAATTTTATCGGCTATGCCGGCAAGGTTGTTGAGCGGTTCGCTACTGGCAGCAAGTATGGCCTGGGTGTTAGATGGGAGGCGATTCATCCACAAAGTTTTAAGAATGTTGTCACTTAAACTACCGGCGGATAAGTCAGACATCTTAGACAGCAGCTGGGAAGGCCTCATATCACCAAGTTGCAGATCTTGAAGCAAGTGTTTAATTTTTACAGTCTCCGACTCCGCGTATACGGCAATTAATTTGGCTTTAAGAGACTTGTATTTGTCGGTAGGTGGGGGATTAAGGACAAGCTCCTGTACCGATTGTAACACTTCCGATTCCAAAGCGGAGATCGCCGCTGAAGGGAGAGAGCGTGGGGCGAGAGCTGAGTTCCGCTCAGTTCGTTGGGACATCGGTTACCCGATGTCCATTTTATGGAAGTAAAATAGGATCTCTTACATTTTTTATGTAATTTCTTTTTTTTTTTCCTCGGTGAGGGCTTAATCCGCCAGCTTTCGAATTCAGTAACAAAGATTCCATTCCTGTCCGGAGGAAAGGGGGGGGGGCTCATATGCTTCCGGCTGCGCTAACAGTTTTGACCACGGGCCGCCACTGAATTCTACACACGAACGGGGCTAAATAGAGACAAATGAATCACACTAGCGCTTCACCCGAAAAGAACGACCAAGCGGCGAAAGCAATTTCAATGGGCTAAGATTTTGAAGCCTGCTTAGAAAGGACTACAGTACTTCCAAGAAATTCTTCCACCATTCCTAAACATTCAAAACGGGTGTACTTTTGTATAAACAGTAAATGTCCAAATACCAGGTAAGGAAAATTAGTTATAGTAATAGTATTCTTTCAAAATACCCCTGAAAATCCAAATGGCGGAACAAAAGAACCTTTCAAAATGATACAGGAGATAGCCACTTGGGATTCCTAGTCACTTGATGCCTATGTTACACTCCCCCATCCCCTCACTATGTACATCCACAGACCTCAAAATACACATAGACCAGACAACCCTTATGCTTTCGCTGTGACTAAAATCATCGGGAGCTGTAGGAGGAGCGGTCAGCTGCCAAGGGGGTCCCAAAGATGACGGTTGGCGAATTCACCCCTCTTCCTTCGGGGGGGGGGTCGCTGCGCTTTCCCCTTTCTCCAAAGCGAAAGAGTACCGATCTTTTGTTCATGAACTTGTAAACCATCTTCGGGACCATCTGGTAGCTCTCAGCCCCTCCCACTGCCTCCGATCACTTTAGTCACAGAGAAATCATAGGGATGTCCGGTCTATGTGTACATCTATCATAAGGTATCCCACATCAGGTACACATCAGTACAGATTCCGAGACGCGCACCACACAAGGCGCGCGCAAAGACTGTTTATGTTTAACAGTGAATTATATGTATTTTTAGCTCCCCCTTTTTATGACTTTGCAGGGGGGAAATGGACATCATCGCTCAAACACTGTTGCCATAACCCGTTCAAACAATTAGCTGTTCTGCGCTACTCACGTATATATAGTAAAACTAGGTTACTGATCATCCTTAAAAGAAACCGAAATGTTTCAAGGAGGAGACGAACTTTCGGGCGAGTCCTTGGGACTCAAGTTTTGAAAATACCTGTAGCCTGGAGACGAAAGGGTTAAAAACCATTGATTGAGGTCAAGTCTAAAATCAAAGTAATAAATCAAAAAAGTAAATTAAAATTTCAAAATAACATTTTAGACACGCAGTTTTTAACTAAGCATCAAAACTCTATTCTATCTAGTCAAAATTCAGTTTCAATGGGGGGGGGGCTCCGTAGATCCGCCTCTGAAAATAACTAAATACACGAATGAGAAAGACATTTTTATAATGAATATTTCATGAACGTAGTCGTATTTCCTACGTTATTTTAAACAATTCAACATTAATCAAATGATGTATTAAAGCGTCCCTAGTAGCAATAACTCATCGGTCGATGAGAGGCGGGTGAGTTAAATCCGAGGAGAAGGAGCAATGGATGATCACGGCTTTTCATCCAAAAAAGGGGGAAATTTCATCGGCAACTGGTACAAAATGTCCGCTCGGGGGACCATAAAGCCGATCATCGTTTCCCGATGACACCGATGAAATAACGAAAAGAAACCGATAAACTGTTTAAAATATATTTGTTAATAAAAAATAAACGACTGGCAGCAAAATTTTCAAAAAATGTCCGTTCTGTTTATTATATTTTCGTTTTTTGTATGCTAAATTTCCGTTTTTCTGAAAAAAAAAAAAAATTCTTCCTCCCCCGGGCCCGAACACTGAGCGTACTGATTACGAGATAAGCGCGCTACCCCTAGACCATCGAATCTTGTCATGTACAAGGCAAAGTGTGAAGTACCGGTTATTTTAGTCTCAGATTGGGACTTGGGGTGAAATTTTGACAAAGTGTTGTTCAGCTATTATTAATAATAGTCAAATTATTCGATTGGTAAGAAATTAATTTCACTTTTTACCAATGTATGTAAGTAGCAACAACATTCATAATTAATAATTAAAAAACAATATTGCCAATTGTATAGGAATTTTAGTGTGATTTTAACTTTCATATTTCTTGGATAACTTTTAAAAATTAACTGATTTCTCTTCTTGCTGTTTACATTAAAGAGGTTTCAAAAGAGTTGCTCATTGTAATGAAGTTTCCGTTTTTCTTATAATGCAGCTGACGCTCAAATAGATTTTCTTTTCTTTTTTTAAACACTTTTTTTAAAAATTATTTAAATATTACAAACGATTTTTATATAATAAATACTTACATTTTTTTGTAAATATTTCTTTTCAAATTTAAATTTTGTGGGAGGGGGCAAGGGGGGGGATACCCCCCGCCCCCTCCCAACCCCAATACAAGAAATTTGAAGTAAATTATGCGATTAATTCAAGAATTGTTCAAAATTTCCCTTAGATTATGCAAAGGCACATCTAAATTACGCAAATATTTATAGGAATTTGGGTAAAGTGTAAACTACTGGGGACACTTGCAAGGCCCGTTGACTATAGAGCTGCAGTTTCGGATAAGATATTGTTTTTCGGATTCCCATCGGCGAAACTGCTCGTCTAGATCACTTCTATCCATGAATAAAAATTCATCTATTGCAGATTAACAAAAGTGCACTTGCCGATGACTTGATTCGACGAGTCGATGAGTTAACGATGAGTCGATGAACGACCGAGCAGAAAACAAGCAGTCATTGCTACTAGGGGTATTTCAGTGTTTCCGGGATATCCTGTATATTGGAGAAAATCGATAAAATACGCTCAGATAGCGCGATCCCTGAATTAATTATTCTTTAATAAAGACATTTCATGTAGTATATGTTATTCTTTTGCCGCTTCCTCAATCGAACTTTGGAATTGAGCAAGCATAATGAACGCTTGTACAAAATATTAACTACATTTGAAGTTTCTGTATAAACGGGCAAAAATCAATAATTTATAATTTACTGTATTTCTGCACTGTACCAGATGTAAGTCTGAATCACGTAATCAAGGCATATATAACTGATAAATAACATTTTCAACTGGTAAAGTTAAATTGTCTAACTAGTATCACAACGTCATGCTTATTTACAAGAATAAAAACTACTCAAGTAATACTATTTCTGATTAAAATAATTTATTTATAAATAACCCATGAGTAATTATTCACTAAACATGATTTACATACATATTTTTAGAATTTCTAAATACATTTTAAAAGTGTTCACTTACCTTTACATTCAGAGCAAAATTTTCGAATTTTATGATAAATTTTTATGGAAGAAAATGGCGCAAGATTCACAAAACGATTACTTACATCTAAAGTTCTTTAGTACGACAAAAGTATAAAAAAAATGTTTTAAAATAATAAAACATTTATAATACATAGAATAATAAAATAGAATACTGTGACTGGGGAAAACAGGCCTCAATGATAAACTCATTTTTAGCGATGGCAACTCATGCGCAGGCCCGTTACTAATTGCAAAAGCCCCGGCTAGAGTTGGATTTCGCCTCCTTCTACGGAATTGCATCTAACGTCTCCCACGGAAATGGTTCTCTAGCACACTAATAGGAGTTCCGGCCAATAACTATCTATAGTGACTGCGCTCAAAACACAAAACAAATCAAATTATAGGGGGGGAAAACAAAGTGGCATGTTTTTTCTAAGATGCATTTCCATACTTACTACAGTTTTACTTAATTCAGATGTGTTAAAACTTGCTTAAGAAAAAAAAAAGAAAAGCTAATTTTAAATTAAAAAAACCTCAAAAAACTACAAGTTAGAATCTGCAGGGTAAGTTACTGCTATTGTGTTTTTTGTACTGTTCAGGTAATCACTTTAATTTTCTTTGTGGGAATACGGCCAACTGTGTACGCTAAGGATCTAGGCTGACGAGGTGGTGCCTTCCTTGGAGGTCTTTCTAGGCATCCTAACCCGTATTTAAGCAAAGTTCCTGAGAAAACCATGGAAAACTCCGAACGGCTAGGTCGACGGCGCGGCCTGGGTATGAACCGAGGCCGTAGCCGAGGGGGGGTGTGTGAAGTGACCATTTTTTTCTGAACCGAAAATCGGGACACTTCTAAACCTCAGAGTCGGGAGGATAAAAATCAATCCCAACCCCACCCCCCCTCAAAGATTTTTTTCTCTAATAATTTGACTTTCTACTTCTATGAGAAAAATAAGTTGAAAAAATAGGTTAATTTCTAGTTTATGGTGCTTCTTGGCGATTTTCCAAAAATCGCCAATTTGGCGCGTTTTCCCGTCTTGTCTCTGGGAGCCAAGATGCTCCCAAAGACACTACGGGAGAACGCACCCAAACTAGCGATAAATACACAAAATAAGCAAATTAAAAAGCATAAATATTGAAGTTTTAAACAACAAAAATTATTGTACTTACATAACTTGTTGAACAACTGATAAAAGAAAAAATATAGCAAATATACAAATAAAATAGGCCTATTATATAACTATAAAATCACCACCCATTGATTATAGGTATGTATTAATACATATTATAAAACAATTACAGTAGAACCTCGATTATCCGAAGTAATTGGGACCGAACCTACTTCGGATAATCGAGAATTCATCAATAATCAGCTAGTTTAATATGTAGTAGCGTCATTCAACTGTTATAATGACTATTTTAACTCAATAGTCATAAGACAGTTACAACTCAAACTAAAATAAAATTATAAATGAAAATAAATTTATTTCTGAAACAAAAACTTACAATGGTTTAAATGGAAGCTTCATCTGGTGTAAATTGGCCATCCTTTGCCGGGCAGCTCTATCCCGAAGTTTTCTTAAAAGCATGAGTTCAGAGGAATCTTACAATCAGAGGGTGCAATGACATTCGATTGTTCTCTGACTCGGCAGTATGACCTTTCAAATTTCGAAATGGGATGTGTTTTTGTTTAGAAGAGGGATGTTTGAAAGTGGGAAGAGTACACTCATACCGAGAATTGAGCTTGCGAGAAGAAATTCTATAAAAAGGATTTCCAAAATATTTATCTGCACTCGTAGTTTGGAAAGGACGGATTGCATACAAAACTGAATGTGGGGGAAAAAAAAACTTTAAAAATGTATGTTTGTTAAGAGAAATTTTGGACGATAGTACAAAGTGAAAAAAAAAAGTGAAGAAGAAACCGACTTCGGTTAATGGAGAGTTTCGGTTAATCGAGGTTCGGATAATCGAGGTTCAACTGTATTTTCATCAATAAAAAGAAAAATGGTGTTAAATACAAGTAACAAACTAACTTTGTAAATAAAACAATCATTTTTCATGTGAATTTATCCCCAATTTATTTTACATTTATTTATTCATTTTTCATCAAGCTGGACTTTGGCGGGACAGAAATTGAAAAAGCTAGATAGTTTAGGGTTCTGTAGGGACAGCAGGACATATAGGTAAAAATCAGGACTGTCCCGCTAAAAGCAGGATGCCTGGTCACTTTAGTTTTGGGGGTTCAAACCAGGACCGTAGCTAGGGTTAGTTTAATGGGTGGGCCCAAAAATACCCAGGGTGGACACAATTTTTGAATCTGCAAACTAAAACAAAACAAAACTAGGTACTTGCGTATTATCCCGGCAGTCATTCCCGCAAAACTATTTTTTCGTCAAATGTGCTGGCAAACTGTTGCCAATCGTATTCCAAACCTTCAATAATTTTATGTGCCGGCATTTATCTTGGTGAAAATCGTTCGTCTTGGCAGTCTGCCGGGATAATACGTAAGTACCCAAAACTATTTAACCACTAAAACAATATTGCCAAAAATCTTAAATCTATTTAATTATCAAGGCAGCCTAAGGAAAGTAAACAGCAAATACTTTTAAAAAAGACAACAACAACGACAAAAAAAAAAAAAACATGGAACAGATTAAATGTGGGAATTAAGAATAATTACTCACAGGGTCTTTTAAAAAGGTATAAGCATTTCGGAAGCAACAAAAGGGGGCTTTCTTCATCAGTGCCTAATACGCACCATCCAGCAAACAGTAAAGCATAAAACCACAAAATAATTTTTTAATTTAATTTAATTAATTTATTTTTTTGCATTTTCGTGCTTTGTTGTCTGTTGGATGGTACACATTTAGGTTCTAATGAAGAAAGCACTCTTGCTGCTTTTGAAAGGAGTATACCTTTTTTAAAGGTCCTATGAGTAATAACAAAGTTTATTTATTGATTTTATTGTAGTATTTTTGAGTGTTTTTTCTTCAATAGACTCAATGCTACGTCTCAATAAAGCTGTAGACGTCGATTCTTCGCATCATAGAACCGCTTTAAAACAAGCTCCACTGGCTTACAAGCTCCCCCCCCCAAAAAAAACATTTTTATATACAGTGAAACCCCAATTTCAAGGACATACCCAGGTGGGTGGTCCAGGGGGTCCGCCCCCCCCCCCGAAATTTCAGTTTTTGTTAACAAAATAAGAATGATGACGTCTTTTTGTGAAAAATTCTGCCTTTTTCACCGTTTGGACCCCCTCCGAAATTTTTTTCTGGGTATGTCCCTGCCCGATTTAAAGTCATTCAAGGGTGTAGTAACGTTATATGCAGGAAAACGCTAAATCGAGGTTGTGTAAAAACAAATTAATGACATTGAAATAAAGTCTAATTTAAATTACATACCTTTTATTTCTTTGTATACAATGCTTCACAATTTAATTTTCAAAATTATATCTTAAAGAAATCGGTTATTTTATTTTTAGTTTTGTTATTAATTGCATTACAAATGTAATTTTCTATACAAATGAGTTTCTGTAGATTTTTTTCTTGACCCTCACTACTTAAAAGAATGCTTTCACTATTTTTACAGCTTGGATCGCTTCACTCGCCGAGGGAATTATACTTCCCTCTTCATTATCATTTTGTTTTTCCTCAGAGCTATCCGATTCTGAGTCAATCAAATCATTGATTGACGGAATCTCTGAAGTCACGACGTTTTCATCATAGGATAGGTATTCATGAAAATCATACGACGAAGGAAAGAACTTTTCTCTCTCATCACAATCATCATCAGATAAACAGATGCTTAAAAGATACTATAGAAAAGCCGTTTATTATCCCTTCCATGAATTGTATTCATGGGTGATCAGTTTAGCTCCCAAAGAGAATCTCATAGCAGTTGGTTCCCATCGAAACGGCAGAAAATGGCCTGCCCACCCTTTCCCCATGTAACCTCCCTTTTTGCGTTGCATGAAAGGCTTCCTGTTGTGAAAATCCGAAGATGGTCTATTGTATCTACTCCAGAATACAGGAAGGTAGCAATGACAAAATTTTAAAGTAACTTCACGCTTCTCTCCCGCACTACAGGAAATTCCCCCAGCACTTAAACCCAATTCATAAAAAATCGTCCGCCTCATTCTTCAAGCTTGTTAATCCAGACATACCCGAAACACCTGTAAGGGGGGAGGGAATTCCTAGAAGGCTACACTCCGTTTTTATGGGAATGAAGGCGCTCGGACAGTTGGAGGAGATAAAGAGTAATTTTCCCTCTTTTTATCCAAATAAAGGAAAAGGAATGCGCATTGCCGCCATTCTCAAGAACTATTTCCTTCCCATCACAATTACTGTGACTTGTTTTAGAGAAAACGCATCACATTTTTCTCTCCGAAAAAACGTTAAATGCGGGAAATCTAATGTTATTGACGGGATTTTTTAACATTACAAGTATAGGAAGATATTTGGAACCAATAGAAAATGACGTTATAAGCGGGAAAAGTGTAAATACGGGTAACGTTAAACCGGGGTTTCACTGTATTCCTTAACCACAATATAAAAATAACAATATATCAGACAACTGAAAAATTCATAACGTTTATTCATGAACAGCACTATATACACTCATACAAATAATAAACTTATGTAATTTGTGGTTAACTCAAATAAACAAAGCTATGTAAAAATATTTAACTAAAGATTCTTATTTATTTTCATCTTACTGTAGATTGACTTTGTGATTGTGAATATCAAACTATATGCCAAACTGTTGAGCAATTCACAAAATATAGCATATAAAAATTATTCAGATGATAAACTGGGGAAAAATAAAAATAATTCTATATTTGATTATGATCTGAAAAATTATTTTAAATTCAGTACTTTTAAATATAATAATTATACTAATTAATTCTTGTTTATAACAAGTATTTTAATAATTTATAACAGATTACAAAATTCATAAATTTTAGAAAAAATGAAAATTTTTGATAAAAATCGTGATTGCTTTAAAACTGATTTAAATCACTGAACCCCGATTATATGTAATGCATAAAATATCATGCTATTAGTGTTGAAAAACTGATAAAAGCATTTTTAATTTCTGAAAATTTCATGCTTTTATTCTCATACATTATTAAAGAAAATTATCTTTGATAGTTTCTGTCTCATTGTAGTAGAAATTTTATCACTGTCTTTAGTGTTAAACTTTTCGCATACGCATTTAATCTTATTTTCAGATGTACAATTCCATAATTTTCCTGATCATTTGTTATTCATGCAGACTTTCGCAACCAATTTCATTTTCAATTGGGTGATTAAATCTAACACCATTGGTTGATAAATACTATTCATTGGCAATTTTCATAATCGAAATACTTAAATTAAGTTTGTTAATAATTGGATCACATTAAAAAAATAAAGGTATTCTTAAATATAAGTTCTGATGTACAAGAAAATGACTGTTCTCTCCAAAAAAGAATTAATAATAATAATAATTATAACATTAATAATAATTTTAGTTTACCCCAAATTTCAGTATAGTTTTTTCTATTTTCGCTATCGTTTTCAAATGTTACAAATAAAAAGCATTCTCCGATAATAAGATTCTGATTTTACCAGAACTGTTTTTACACAATAAATTCTGATAATCGAATCTCAATATATATACTATCACTCAAAAATATACAAAATAAAAGTACATTTTAAATTTAGTCATGTAAGCTTTAATTAATAATGATAGATTTGGTTTATGTAGCAGAATAAAAATTGTAATAAAGTAACACAACAAGCGAAATGCAGTATTGAGAGTTATGTTCCAAAATACACAAAATAAAAGTACTTACCTGTGAAATTTTATTTTCCTTCCAGATGCATCAATTGCTCCAAACCTATTGGAACAAGACTTCACCATTGTTATTGTATTATTTATACAAATGTTACAAATTTGAACTTCATATAAAAGTATACGCACAGGGCAGTATTTTGCCACTTTTTTTTGTTTGCATGTGGCTTTGTATACGATGTGCGACGGCTCGAAATCTCGAAAGGGAAAAACCGGTCAGACAGCAATCCAGTTTAGCATATATATCAATGGCAATAACTTAAGATAATCTGAAGTAAGAAGGTCACATAATGATTACACTAAGCAATCATTTAGAACAAAAACTGCAAGTGTGTAAGTGCCAGTTATAAACAATAGAAGCTGCAGTCTAGAATTGATTGTTTAGTAATTATCAAATATATTGCCCACCAGTGGCGGATTAATGCAAGTTTGTTGGGGGGGGGTTAGTTTGTCGGTGGGGGTGGCTAGTTATAGAAGATTGACATATACATCCATTTTATGGAAGTAAAATAGAATCTTTTACATTAATTTCTTTTTCTTGAGGGGGGGGGCAGTCGCCCCCCCTTTAATCCGCCCTTGTTGCCCACGGATGGCAAAATCTTGAACCCCTAACCCCTTCCTTACCGAAAGCTGAAAGAGTTTTGTGCCAGATCGCAGTTTTCTATTGCTGCATTAGCTGAAAACGAAAACAAATATCCCAAAGGTGCCCCTTTTTGGGTTATGCAAAAAAAAAAAAAAAAAAGATGAAATAAAAAAATAAAAAAGCGATGACTATCTAAAAAGCATAAGAATTAGGGAAACGTAACTATTTGTGAAAGGGCATTTTATCGGGTTGCATTTATGAGAAATGTCCAATTGTGTTGGTTGGAATTTTGTGAAGGAGCACTTATATATTGTGTTTAAAGAGTCGCTTCATTCGATCGTATTTATGTTATGGTATCATTTTAAATAGATAGTGTTTTGGAAAAGGGCCGTTAAACAATAAACAAGCTTAACTGCGATGATCCCTGTAACGGAAGAGGCGGGGGAATGACAAGTTTTAGAGTGAAAACAGACATACCAGGTCAAAGGGGTGTGTGTGGGGGAAGGACTGCCAAGCTTAAAAAATAAAGTTTCTGTGCACCGCACAGTGCTTAATCGGTCTAGAGCATTTGTGGACAATCTATGGCCCTCGGCCAGATGTAGCCCTCCCTGGCTTTTGAACTGGCCTGAAGAACATATCAAAACCTAATATAAACTATTCAGAATCCCATATGAATCCCAATTATACGGCCCGCGGCTTCGCTGGCAGCCTAAAATTTCGGCCGCAACTTTCCAAAAGTTGTCCAAACCTGGCCCCGTAGCAGAAAATGAGAGATGTGAGGCGTACATTGCAGATTTTTTTTTACAGTCTGCAGATTATTTCATAAGAGTATTGTGTGCAGATTCTTTTTTATGGTCATGAAAAAATTCCTCTTCTAATTCTCAAAGTAAACATTTTCTGTTAGAATATGCAGAAGAATGCAATATTTTTTCCCCATCACGGCTCTCGGGCGCGTCGGTTTAACATGCGTTTTACATTTTGCTTGCCTGTTGGTCTAATCAAGTTGCTAGCAATTAGTTTTTCAATTAATATATTGTTTAAAAAATAATCCAGGCAGCAAATGTATGCAGATAGCAGATAGACAAGGAAATTTTGGGTTCTCTTTTAATTGTTTATTGAAAGGGCTGCACAGCTGGATAAAGTTGCTTGCTTGGAATGCAAGAAATCGATGTTATATAAGAAATATAAAACACACTACTTACGATTTCATGAGGGGAAATAAAAAAATAGATATAAATCGGTTTCCAATCCAAATTGTTAAAGGCTGTTAATGAGCTTTCAAAGAAAATACCTGTATTTATTAAGTTTTTTACGCACACACTTTCGATTTCAATGTCAGAAGCTTCCTGTGAAAGTTGGGAATCGGTCATTAAGAAAGTGAGCAAAATGCAATTAAGATGTACAGACGACAGTGATGAATAAACTGATCGAACTGTTGATCAGAGTGTTTATATTTCTTAATGGCCCTCCATACCTTATTACTTATATATGCTGTGCGTGTTTGTTAAACTTGTGTGTAAGTTGTGCAATATTCAAAAACCTGCGGGTGGCCACTCAGAATTTCAAGCTCAGTGGCCACTGGCCACTTTAAAAATTTCAGAGTTTTGACCTCTATGTAAAAGATTTTTTCATAACCAAGATTTTTTAGTTTTACAGACAATATACTTTTGTGTGTTTTTAAGTACCCACAAATAATTTAAAATTAATTTTAATTAGTCTTTATTTAGTATTTAATTACAAATTTGAAAAGGAAGATTTCTTTACAATTTAAATGAAATTTGAAAAATTTAATATTTGGCTACCGAATATTCGGTATTCGGCATGAGCTATTGGCTGAATATTCAGTATTCAGCCAAATCACTATTCGTTACATCTCTAGTAATAATAGTGTAATATCAGGAAATACACTGGTGTGCAAAAATTAAGGACAAAGTCGAAAAATTAGCATATCAGCTGAACGAAGAGGCAGAGCGGACAGAAAAACCAATCAGGAGATTAAGTAAGGTGATGTACGGTAGCACATGCGCAGATATGCAGGTAGACGTAATGGGGAGTGTCTGAGTAGTATAAAGCATGTTGTCGGTGTAAGATCAGTATTTCTGGCGAAGAGATTGTACGCCGTATAGCAGTTAAAATCATACAGAGTTGCTGCCTCAGCGAGAAATGGCGAATAATCAATCTGTTAGACGACATCTGGATGCTTTTATCCGAGGTCGAATCATTGGGAAGTTGGAGGAAGGCCGCAGTGAGACAAGTGTGGCTGCAGAGTTCGGAATTGCTCACAGCATCGTTTCATGACTTTGGAGACAATTTCAATTTACAGGAACAGCTATCCAGCGGTTTAGTAGTGGTCGTCCACGAGGAACTACACCCGCAGATGACCGGTATATTGCCTTACAGGCCAGAAGAAACAGGCGGCAGACAGCGGGAGAAATCACTAGACACACGACACAGGCGACTGGACGACCGATATCGCGTTTTACCATGGCCAGAAGACTGCACGGTGGTGGTCTGTTTGCATGACGCCCTGTACGGTGTGTACCTCTAATGCCTGCCCATCGGAGAAGGCGTTCTCTGTGGTGCCGGGAACAGCGGAATTGGAGAAACAATGAATGGGGACGAGTACTCTTTACAGATGAGAGCAGATTCAGTCTGAGTAGCGATTCTCATCGCATACTTAGTGTTGACTCTAGAGAAAAAGGGCCGCCGGGGGGGGGGGGGAATTTTCAAAAGGGGCACCCTGTTCTCAAAAAGGGCACTTTGGGGTTCCACGAGAATGTACAGGTAGATAACATATAGAAACTGGTTTGAAACGATCTGATCCCCGAAACTTTAACATGTAGAGTTGTAATGTGTTCTGACTTACAATGCATAGTAAGATTTTTTTCCAATTTGTCTTAGTCCCCCCCCCCTTCTTTTGGAGAAAATATCCATTAGAAGTAAGTGTAAGCGAAATAGGAAAAATAATTTGTTGATAATATTTTGGTCTAAACATGACATAAATATGTGAATTAAATCTACATAACTAGAAGTTTTGATTAAAAAAAAACTTCTAGCATAAAGAAGTTTTAATATAAGTAATGTTGAATTTTCTGCTTAATTTTTTTTTCTCAAAATTACGTGACATACATGTTTATTATTTATAAGAATAGTATATTTATTGAAGAAGATTTTAGAAATTTTTAGCCAGACATGATTTGTTAGGCAGTAGGGGAAGGCAGAGGGACTGTTAATTTTTGTTCCTCCATTTTATCACACTATCACTACTGGACTACAATTACTGGATCTCATTCATATATGATATTTCACCTATATTGGTACAAACTTTTAAACAGAAAAGGACTGTCAGTGTAAGTGGATTAGGGTAGATGCGTTTAGCATGTAATAAAAATAATAAAATTTCTGCAATGCAGGATGTATAAAATTTAATTATATAAATCAGAATTTTATTTAAATTCTTTTGTTTGCAATAATTATTGAATGAGTACCAAGTAAAGATTTTCAAAGTTACCCTTATTACTATTAGACATTATTAAAATTTCATCAAACAATTTAACTCATCCATCAATTGATAACTACAGAAATTGGGGAAATTTAATTCAGAACACAGAAGATTGCTGGAAAAAATGACATTGTCATGCAAATTTTGTAATACATCCTATGGTTGGAATGTACAACACCATATCAAATCAAATCACTGAAATATATTTGTTATTCCTCTTTCACTTCTAATTTAATGCTTGCTCATTCATGAAAAGTGAATATAAGTTTTTTAAAAAGTACTATTTCTTTAAAATAAATAAAAATAATTACTACATGTAAGTTTTTTAGCAGGTATAAAATTAATATTTTTTTTTTTTAACTCACAGAATTGTCCAAAGGTATGTATGAAATAAAGTTTAAAATATTTTCAATAATTTATTTTTCATAAAGCTTTATTTTTAATTTCTTGTAACATACTTAAAAAGGTCTCTTTAAAAACACTAAATTTTCTTTCTTAAACCTTGCTTTAATCTTTTTGAAATAAAAATAGTACTAATCAATATTTATTTTAACTATCAAATGTTTTTAATCAGCTTAATATAATTAAAGGAATCATCATCCTGGTGCCAAAAGTACTTAAACAAATTATCTATTAATAAACCTTCCAGAATTCTTTTTATTTATTTTTTTTTTTCAACTGAAAATAAGCTTAAATTGATGACAGTTTGTTTTATGAATAACCTAGCTGTTAACTTATGACACAATTTGTTTTCTGAAGACATCCTTTTCCAGAACTAGCTTTCTTTTGCTTTTATTATTATTTTTTTTTCCTTTCTTCATTCATTGAAATGTTGAGAATTTTAAAATTGGAAGATGTATAATATGAATATTTAGAATACCAAATCTTGTCAATAGTCTGATTTACTAAATTCTGCATTTACTCCACTTTTATGTAATTATAACTGTGGCATAATAAGTGGGGGGGGGTGGGTCCACCCCGGCGGCAAAAAAACAAACATGGTGGCCGGCAGGACACTTAGAAATAATAAAGTGGAAAACTAAAGGACCGAAACGGGGGCAGAATGCTGAAACTTAGAAAGAATGGGGCGGCAAACTGAAAGACCGCACCGGGCGCCAATAACCCTAGCACTACATTGCTAAAGCAAAAGATCATTATTATGCTCTGATTTTGGCAAAAGCATAATGTGTTTCAATTGCTGTATTCCCAAAACGTCGCAAATCCCTCGATTTTCAGATGGATTTGAGTAGATAAAGCCACTGAACATGGTACACGGCTGAAGTGTTGAAGTTCCCACGTTCAGCGGGCCCCCGCCCGCGCGACTGTCGGTCTGGAGTTTTGGTTGGTTTCATCAAGATGTACGCGTCAATATACATTAGAACTCCTTAAAAAGTCACCCAACCAAGGCACCCCCCCTTAGAAGATATCCCTTGTCTAGGCTTGCCATAACAAACAAGCAAATCCCGTGAATTTTCGAATCGCAAAACGTCGTTTTGCTAAGGCATTCTTTCTGTATCATCTGTAATTATATATGATTAGTAAATAACTGTTATACATTATGAATAATATGTACTAAGAAAGCCGATTAAAAAGAGCAAATCGTTTAGGGGGGGGGGAACTTGCTAGTGTTGCGAAACTATTAAAGACATAGAGAAGAGCAATAATTATATACAGCTGGCGACGAACTCTGGTATAATGATTGTTTGATAATTCGCAACTACATATTTATCAAACGTAGCCACCGATATTTGAGGATTGACAGATGGAATAAGAAATTTTTAGATAACTTGAGAAAATTTTGAATTTCCAAACCGTATTTTCTTCCCCCAACTCCTAAGTGAAATGCCGATCGGGCTTCTCGCTTGAGTCAGCAAAAACAAAACATACAAGAGGGGCCTTTTCGGGTTACTCGGCTGTTCGGCTTGCGCAAAAGAAAACAAAGAAAAGGGCAGTAGGAATATTTCGATCTGAAAGAGTAGAATATTTGAAAAAAGCATTTTAATAAATTACATTTGTGGGAAAGATCGTATTTCATAGACGGTTTTTGTGAAAGGGCCATTTTCAATCGAACCTATTTTTATGATGGGATTATTGTACTCAATAGTAACCGTTTTAATTAACGTATTATCGTGATGGGCCGCAAATGGTATGTAGGAAATAAAAAGTGCTGGTTGTTTACTACTAATAATAAAAATGTAAAAGCAGGAGGGCACATAAAGAAGAGAAATAGGGCCACCCGGCACTAAAAAGATGACAAAAGGGCCACAGGGCGCTAAAAAGATAACAAAAAGGCCGCCGGGTGCTAAAAAGATAACAAAAAGGCCGCCAGGCGCTGCGCCCTGCCAAATTAATCTAGAGTCAACACTAATACTCATCTGGAGAGAGCGGGGAAGCCGCAATCATCCCTCGAACATCATTGAAAGGGACAGGTATGGAGGTGGCGGTGTTCTCGTTTGGGGAGGTATAATGCTTGGTAGTCGTACAGACCTTCACATCTTCGACGCAGGTTCAGTCAACGGGACCCGTTATTGTAACGAGATTCTTCTTCCATATGTGCGTCTTTTTAGAGGCGCTATGGGTCCGCAGTTCCTTTTCATGGACGACAATGCACCATGTCATCGCACAGTAGCTGCCGAACTGCTCTTAGAGAGTGAGGATATTGAACGTATGGATTGGCCAGCACGATCTCCGGATCTCAATCCCATCGAGCATGTATGGGATGTTCTAGGCAGACGCTTGGCAGCTCGTACCTTACCACCAGTAACAATTCCGGAGCTTCGATTGGCGCTGCAAGACGAATGGGCAGCAATGCCTCAACAACTCATTGACACCCTCATTCTCAGCACGGGCAAACGCTGTGAAACCTGCCTAGCAGTCAGGGGAGATCATATCCCCTATTAAAGACCGGATGTTTCTTGCTGGACACCCATCACAGGGATGTTTCGGCCTTCAGTCGCATTGCGCTCCATGCTACTTTTTCAATAAAGCTTCTTTTTATCCGTCTGATTTCTCTTTTAGTAAGTGTTGCTTACATTACTCATGTCCTTACGTATTGGGGATCTTACGGTATTAAATGTGTTGATTTGGAAAGCATTTGTACAAAGTTATATTGAAAAAACCGTCTCGTCCTTAATTTTTGCACACCAGTGTAAGTTAGGCATCAATAATAACTCCTGTCTCTGAAATCTTGGCCGTCAAACTGAAATTTACAGTTGCAAAATATGACTAATGACCGCTAATTTTGAACACTGCTTAATAATATTGTTAGGTAATAACTGTAGTGATTTCAACCAAATCGTCGAGTGTCTGTGAAATATGATAACAAAAGAAAATTGCTAAATTAGTGGTGTGCCATGTTCTGCGATGAAAGAACCTTTTCATCTGGATCATCCTAAATGGTTTTAACTGTTTAAAACCAAATCATCTTAAAATCTAGATTAATTTAACCCGGATCAATAATTTGATGTATCCTGCATTTATCTTGGCAAAAAATAGCTCGTCTTCTTGATCGATCACCAGGATAATATGCAAGTAAAATAATTTATTTAAATATGGGGTTTTTATAAATATTTTATTTTGTTTCATTAATACATGTTTTTAACTTTAAATAATTTGTGCAAAATTTATACATTTATTTAGAAAATATGTGCCAAAAATTTTTTAAACTTTTATATTTAAATTATTGATTACAAATTAAATTAGAATAGTACTGGCTTTTTTCATTAATTTAACTTCTCATATAAATATCTCAAGGGCAGTTATATCTCCTGGTATACACAATTTCCATCTCTTCGTACCTATTTCAAAATGTGCTTTAGGAACAAAAAGAATTTGCTGATGAGAACGTCTGCAACATCTTAACTTTTCAGGAAAACAGCACTTGATAAAAATGTCAAGTCCTGGGTTCGACCCCCAGCTCTGGAATTTTTTGCATAGTTGGTAAAATAATCAGCCTATACACTCCAACTTGCCTAATATACTTGAAAGGTTGATACAATCGCTTTCTAAAAAAAAAAAATATGTATAACTTCCACTGCGTAATGGAGTTGTCGCGAATTAATTGTTTCATCTGTGGTTTGCAGAGGAAGATGATAAATGCCAACGGTTCTATAGCGAGAAATTTCATCTGGGAATCGTTCCAGAGTAGCTCAGTGGTAGAGCACCCGCACGTTAAGCGGTAGTCCTGGGTTCGACCCCCAGCTCTGGAATTTTTCGCATAGTTGGTAAAATAATCAGCCTATACACTCCAACTTGCCTAATATATGTCAAGTATTGTTGCACAAAATTATATAGCATTTTGTTATAAGAATCAGTTTTTTTTCCCCCACCCAATTAGTTCTAACTAAACATAAATAAAGGTGATATTAAAACTAAATTTCTGCACCCTCCTGGCCCGGTAACATCTTTTCAAGGACCTTCTAAAGAAGACATTTGTTTTGTACCAATATGCAGCATTATAGCTTTGTAAATTTCACAACATTAAAAGGATCTTGGAGAGTATTATTTTCTGGAGAAAGATATTAATTTTATCCAGCAGCAATTCATCAAGCTTTTGAAAAAAAGAAAAATCACGACAGTATAATGTAAATTCAAAGCACCATATCTCTTTGATGTGTAGCATGTTTTATTTCTTTGGTAATGTAATATATAGTTTTTAAGCTTAAAAACTTATTCCAAAATTAAAGATATGTATTTAAAAATTGATTAATTTTGATTTATGTTTTAACATTTTGTATCAATACATAACAAGGTAATAAAATATTAAAATTTCTATTTTCAGATGGAAATTCAGGATTTTAATGAAGATGAATTTAAGATTATTTTATCAAAACATTTGAAGATTAAATTTGGTAAGTTTTTGGTGTTATAAAGTTATTTGTGTTGCTGTATGAATGCCATATTTATACATTTTGTGAAGACGTTATGAATTGTAAGGTGTACTGTATAAAGAAATAAGAACCAGAATTAAAATAAAAAGCATATAATTTAATCATTTATCATTAAAACAAAGATAATGAAAACATTATATTTACAATTACAATTATATATACAATTTAGTTATATATATATATATACACACACACACACACACACACACACACACATATATATATATATATATAACTAAATTCACAGTGCCACAACAGCCTATACAGAACCAAGGCCTACACTGCTCATCCATACCTTTCTCATCATAGGCTCTGTCTTGGTGTGGTATATTGTTACGAATTTTTGGGGCGACCCGCTGCTCTGGGGCTTAAAATAGTTTAAAATTCGTATTCTATGCTTCAGATAGTTAAAATTTGCTTTTTGTTGCATCAAAATCGGCCAACTAGAACCGGAGATATGGAGGTTTTGGTTTTCCGCTTGTTTTTCTATGGGGTTTCTAGAAATCCACTCGGCAAATATTGGTCCTAGGGCTTTGATCTCTTCACTTTTGGGGACTTATTTTTGGCACCAAATTTGGCGATATTTTGCCAAAAGTCGCCAAGCTTGGCGACATTTTGGTAATTTAGCGCAATTTTCCCAATGGGGTCTGAAAGTGTGTTTTTCCGCATTAAAAACACATAATAACCTAACATTTCTCTTCTGTGGCGTAGTGAAAATTCCCGCTTTATGTAGAATCTTCGAAAAATAGACTTTTCTGGAAGCTGCCCGCAGCTTCTGCTTCCTCTATGTATGCCGGTGCGCTTCAGAAGCCCCAGTTCAGTGTGAGTGAGCACCCATATTGTGAATAGAGTTCTCTGAGTGAGAACGCTTGCTTTGTGAATTGATAGTGCTATAGAAGCTGTGCTTTGGCTTGCTTTTCAAAGCTGTTTTTAAAGTGCTGTGTGCAAATTCTTCATAGCTGTGTTTTAAGGGATTGTGTACGATATCCCTTGAATATTTTCTCTGAATTTTTGCCTGTGAAAGTGATTTATTTTGTGTGAGAAATACAGCATTTGTGAGAGCTTCAGATCTAAGTGGACTGTTAAAAGCACATAACTGTTTGATTGTGTTTGTGAATTTTGTGTACAGCTGATTGTTTGACTAAGTTCTAGAAGCAATAAAGTTTGTGTTCCATCCTGACAAGTGACTTTTTACTAGAACTTTCTACACCTACTGGACTTTATAGAACGACGAACCCCAGGAGTAGCAGAGTATTTCTGCAACAATATTAAAGCTTAAAATTCCCATTTTTGGTTAGTAGCCACTGGCCGGTAGACTCATAAACTTTAATTACCAGTTGTTTTAGGCACGCAGTCGAGGGTGGGGGATGACTCCAGCCCCCCCTAGATAAAGATGTACTATGTAGTCAGTTATTTATTTACAATTACAAAGACATATTATGCAGTCAATTATTTATTTTCAGAGATACATTATGTAATTAGCTATTTAGCAGCAATTTTTAGCTATCTTACTAAAAAGAATTATTTTATTTTTATTTTGATGCTCTGTTTTGCAAAGTTCATTTATTCATATTCTGCCAATATTCAAAGAACAAAATCCAGGAGATTTTTAGCTCATGTACGTGCTTTTTTAAAATTTAATTCTAAAATTACTTAGTGTGAGGTACTATTATGAAAACTACATAATACCTACCTGCCAACTGTCCTAAAAAGAAAACAGGAAAATTTGGGTTAAAAACAACAACAACAAAAAAAAAAAAAAACATTAAAGAACAGAAGATTTTACGAAAAAAATCTTCTGTTTTCAAAAAATCAAATTTTGAAAATCATTGCACTATTGGGCTTTTAATCTTATATATAGTATTAAATCATTAAATGACAGTAATTTGTAGAAGTGTTATGCTTTTTGTGTTGTGGGCAAGATAACTTTAAATAAATTCTCAGAAAATAAATAAAATACTGGATCTGTTTACAAATGTACAAAATATTTGTTTATTCATACTGTTTTACAAAATTCCGTCATCTCATACGTTATTCATTCTATGCTTAGGTACTGGTTCTTCTTTTTCTTTTCTTTTTTTTCTCTTAATCTCAATCACTGCTTCTTACGAAATCATAATGAATAAGCGTTGCCTTGGCAATGTGGAAACAAAGAGCTAACAGATTAAAAGTTCTGAAAGATAGGTACATATAAAGTAGTTAGAAAATAAACTAGAACTTAAATTTACTTCATTTTGAGTATTATACATTCTTGGGTATTAAATGATACAGTCCTCCTTTCCTTTTAACAAAAAATAGTTTTTCCCATTTGGGATTATACACCCATATTTTTCCTTTTGTTCCTACAAAATGAGCTCCTGCATTTTCTAACCTTGCACCAGATAACAGATTCCTCCTTAGTTTAGGATTATACAACACATCCCTTAATATAATTTCATTTGTATTATCATTGATACCAACTGTGAACTTAATTGTACCTCTCCCCTGAATGTCGCTATCAGTTTCTCCTATTGGATACTTCCGAATTTTTGATTTTTCAAGTCCTGTTTTCAAATTTCTTCTCTTTTTCTAAAAACAGGACATTTTGGCAGTGCTTAGAGATAGTAGGGCAGGGTACCTAAAATTAGGACAGTCTTATTCAAATGCAATGGATGGTAGCATTATCTATACAGAAAGAAGGAACATAAATTATCATATTTAAAGTGCTGCATTGGCACTTAGACTGATGTATAGTATGTTGTGTGTGTGTCTGTTTATTGAAACATTTTTACTAATTGTTTTTTAGGAACTAAAAGTATTGTAAAGTTGTCAAAAGATGTCTCATCCTTGATATATATCCTTGAACATATTGCAGTAAAAATTAAGTATTCTGCTGTGCAAACTCCTATCAAGTAAGAATATATCTCTTAACTTTATGTAATATTTTTCTTTTTGAAGAGCTTGTGTATAATAATTTTATCTTATAAAACATTTGTTTCGGAAATTTAGTTTTGTATTTGTATCATTACAGAATCAAAGACAAAAGTTCATAAAAATAAAACCTTGCATTTACACAGAAAAAATATTTTAAAAATAGACGGAATTTATAGATGTGTGTTTTGGCTAAATTGAAATTATAAAAATATGATGCATGTAAGTGGTTCTTTTTTAGCGATTTCTGCCAGCATTATTGAATTGCTCCACAAAACTGCAAAATGCTCCTCCAAATTACTACAGGTTCTCCTCAAACTGTTCCTCCTAGTTTGGCAACCCTGTATAGAAGATGATATCCATGGAAGACAACTGGTAGCTTATAGGATCCTAAGAAAATTGAGTAAAGTGGAGAAGGAGATGATTCAACCATTAACATGATTAAAGGGAAACAATGGAAAGACCATTATAAGGCACCCTAACCAAATAAAGGTTCTCCGTACACAGTAAAGATTGACAATATTTATGAAAACATCAGACACAGAAGAGTTAAACATTGCAATACAAAAAATCTAGAAATAGAAAGGCTGTGGGAACAGATGGAATTAATAGTGAACTCTTCAGATATGGAGATGAATTACTACAAAAAGGATTATTTCACCTTATCTCTACTTACTATAAAAGATGTCTGTGGGTGTGTTGCCGGTATTACGGACAAACGGCTACACCTAGAAACACCAAATTTGGTACTCGGGAAGTTCTAAACATGAAGTTGTGCACCTCATAGCGATTTTTTCAAAATTCAACCTAGAATTTTTTTTATGTTTTATGCGATTTCTCACCTAATTCGTAATAATGGCAGAAATTACACTCACAGCAAAACGGCATTTGTATGATCAAATAGAGGAGAAATTAAAAAACAAAAACAAAAACAGTTTGTTCTGAATACGTAACATAATGTACCGA
Organism: Cheiracanthium punctorium; assembly: GCA_038373885.1. Classification (NCBI taxonomy): domain Eukaryota; kingdom Metazoa; phylum Arthropoda; class Arachnida; order Araneae; family Cheiracanthiidae; genus Cheiracanthium; species Cheiracanthium punctorium. Next base: position 322,804 of record JAWZYV010001022.1, on the reverse strand, counting down.
TTTTTGGAATTTTTATGCTAAGCATCTGTTTTGGTGAATTTTTTCGTAAAATAATTTTAAAACTGTCACATCTAGAATTCCATCTGTAAAACGAAAAAATTATGTAAATTAGATTATTTTCGACGAATTTTAATGTAACCTAATGTTTAGAATTTAATAACATCAAAACGGATAGCTTAGGCCATTGAATTAATAAATCATGACACAAGATAATTTTGTTGCATTGCCACAGAAATAATTAGAAAAAAGGTTTTTTTCAACCTATCGATAGAGGTTTTAAATGGGTACTGGATTTTAAATTCACAAGTGAGGATCTATGACGTTAAATGCTTTAAGATACGTAAAAATTACGCCACAATTTTAACGCATTTATCCATGCTCTTTTTTTTAACAGAAGGAGGCAATATTTTGACTATAATTTTCTATAGAAATAAACCAAGAAATTCACAATTATTATTATTATTAGTGTTATTTTAATCCGTTGCTTATTTAAAAATGTTTATAGGTTCTCTAACATATGTATGCTGCGAGTATAGTTTTATTTTAACGTTGGATTACGTTCCTCCATAGAGGTCCTTTATAAAGCAAAAAATTTTTCAATGTCTTTAAGTTTTAATAAGTTATCGCTTGAAAACTACTGTGCAAAATATCTAAATTAACTCCCTCAACCAACCGGGGTATCTTTTACGGCAATTAAACAGTGACGTCATAAATTAAAAAAATGCAGGGAATTTGCAAACTCTGCAACTGCATTCTGTCACAATTAAAGCGATTCTAAATAGCTCCTGGAGATTGCACAGTTTGATGTTTTTCTGAAGGCAGAATCATGGAGAATTTACAAGATATCTCTATATTGGATATTTAAAATGGCACTGCTTAGATATTTTCCACCATGTTAAGATAAAATGTTTTGCGGTGCTAAGTATGCAAATCTTATAAAACTATGCATGAATTAAATATATATAGAGAGCTTCCTTAATGGCAACCATTATGTGAAATGATTATTGTTTATGCTAATGCGTGGATTGCAAAGAATCGCCATAGAATAAAAAGATCCCATCGGTGCGAAATAATCTAAGCTGTTTCTTTTAATCGAGCCTTGAAGAGGGAGAAGCGAAGATAGATAGTATTGATATATGTAATAGGTAGTATTAGTAGATTTGTAAAGATAATATGTATAAATCACAATATAACAGGTGAATAAATATTTCATGAAATTAAAAGTGTTCTGTTTCAACGGTTGTCTTACAACCAACTAAACGAAAAGTAATTCTAATTTGCGTTAATATATCCCGCAGTAATTTCAACAGAGGAGATTACTTGAACTTTTTAAAAAATGAACTTCTGTTTTTTCACATGCAGATATGATTTTAGCAAAATATTCACTTCTTCACGAATGAAGAATGGGTGTGCAGCTATTTAGAAATAATGGTTGTAAATTTCATGTAGTATCTGAGGTATTTAATGCTACAGCTTGAACCTAAAAAACAGTATGATGTAGAAATAAGACATTTTGAAAGTCAGGAGTTCTCTGCACACCGTTAAGCTTTTAATTTTTTTGATCGCAAACGACACTGACATAGTTTTTTGAGTCATTATATTGCAATGATGCCAGGTTAGTACTCCTGATGCAAACTTTAAGTCAAGAGTCAAATAATTTTGCTTTTTTTTAGATTCCACATCACTGGAATTAGTTCGAATTGCACATGTAAGGAAAATTTTCGTTTCCTGCAGTGCAAAGGATGGTCACACAGCTAGTTAATTTATATTAGAAAAAAATGTAAAATACTGGAAGACTGGTTAAAAACAAAAATAATATCGCTGTTTAAAAAGGGAGACAGAAGATCATGCGAAAGTTATAGAGAAATCAATTTGCTAAATACAGCATATAAATTGTACAGTATGATAATCAAAAACAGAATTATGAAAATTTTCTAAATCTTACCAAGTGAAGGACAGAATAGATTTAGAGGGGGAAGATCTTATATGTATGGTGTCTTCACATTGACAGATAAAAGAAGAGAATTTGATCTTTAAACACACCTAATCTTCATAGACTACACGAAGGCCTTTAGGGTCAATAGAGGAAAATTATAGAAAGTTTTTGGAATTTAGGGGGTTTCCCCATAAGCTACTCAGAGTTTTTACCAAAATACAAAAATTGTCATTAATTGCTAACCAAGTGAGACAATAGAAATTAATATGAACCAAGGAGTTAGACAGGATTACAGCCTGTCCCCTATTCTATTTAATATATATACAATTGGCTCTGTTTAACAATGCTCTACTTAATGACGATCTCTATTTAAAGACGATATTTTACAGTCCCAGCCCCTCCGACGTAAAAAATTTCTATTCAAAGACAATGTTGTTTCTGTTTAACGATGATTTTTTTTTCATGTTAAACTTTTTTTTTTCAACTTTTTGCTGCAGCGATTTTAGATGCACATAACAGCCTGAAAAGAATTTCTACATTCACAGTAAGAGATTGCTTTTGCATTCCTATAATTCACAATGAAGACCTTGGAACAGCATCACAAGGAAGATGACATTACCCGCTAAGTCTTGTTGAAGATAATGTTTCAATGAAAGATTTCTACAATTGTGATGAATCTGTTTGAACAACAGGTTACAGAAATATTGAACAAATTTATGAAGATATATTAAACGAAAACTCAGTGTCAGACGAAGAAGATTAAATTGAAGACACGGAGAACGAGACACTGCCACCATCTGACACTGTTACTTGTCAAGCAGTTGCAACTTCTGCTTTAGATGTTCTATGACGCTATATTACCTCATCGAATATTTAAAATGACACATTTAACATTTGGACAATCTGGAAGAGAGAATGACAAAAACAATGCAAAAAATCAAGCAATCAACAATTTTTGATTTTTTGAAGCCTAATTTTATTGTAAAGTATGAAGGGAAATGGCATTTCTTTACAAATTCTGTTTAAGGTCGTTCTCTATTTAAGAACAGTTTATCACGGCTCCTTGAAAGTTGTTAAACAGAGAGCCAAATGTATATCTATATAAATAAAATTAGACTTTTGTTTGTACACAACTTGGGATTCAAAAATTTCCGATTTCTATCCGTTTCAAGCACCTGAGAATCCAATACAACCCTAAAAAAAAGTTTGTCTGTCATTCTGTCCGTGATGCTTTTTTGTTCATGCATCACAAATGACTGAAGTGAATGAAACAAAATTTGGTAATATGAGATAGGTGGTCACTCAACTTAAAAGCATATGTGTTGAATTAAAAAAAAAAAAATTGATTCGATCTCGAGATTTTGCAAAAATAATAATAAATCTGCATAAATCTTTGTTCGCGCATCATGTAATAGTGGCTAAATTGAATCAAATGATATTGGGTGACATGATAAGTGCTCACTCAACTTAAACTATAGGCATTGAATTTTTAAAAAATTATGATTAGCTTTTGAGAAAATCATTTCAAGCTACGTAAATCTTTGTTCGAGCATCACGTAATAACAACTAAAGCAAATGAAAAAGCAAATGAAATGATATTGGGTGACATGATAGGTGGTTGCTCAACTAAAACTGCAAGGGTCGAATTAAAAAAAAATTTTGATTAGATTTTGAGATTTTGCAAAAACTGTTTCAAAATGCATAAATTTCTGTTCCAGCATCATGAAATAAAGATTACAAGGAATGAAAGGAAGTTTGGTGACATGATAGGTGGTGACTCAACTTAAACTATACGCGCATTTTTGAAAATTTTAAATTGGATTGTTCGATTTTGCAAAAATTATTTTAAAATCGTTTGTGCATCATATGATAATGACTGAAATGAAATTAAGTGCATGGCAGATAGTCACTCAGTTTAATTGTACGTGTTGAAATTAAAAAAAAAAATAATAATAATAATTAGTTTCTGAGATTTTGCAAGAATCGTTTCAAAATCTGTAAATATTTGATGCGCGTCTATGTATTAACAACTAAAACATACAAAATGAAATTTGGTGACATGATAGGTGGTCATTTAACTTAAACTATAGGTGTCGAATTTTAAAAAAATTTTGATTAGAGATTTCCCAAAAAATTATTCAAAATGTGAAAAAAATTATCAATTACATATAAACCACTCAAGCAAGTGAAATAAAATCTATTATTACAGGTAGTCATTTAAACTATAGGCGTCAAAGTACTTTAAAAGTTTTTATAGAATTTGTGATGTTGTGGAAACTTAGTACATGTTTTTTGTTCCATTCCTGAAAAATGGCCATGCAATCGAATGAAATTCTTACGTATGTTAGATGTAAATGTATAAGATTGTTGTAACATCTAGTTATGCACCTTGATTTTTGGCTCCAATCTACTGGAGAGTTTATTACCGGACCAACAAAAGAATTTCATTACATTGTCTATGGACATCTTCAGTATATTGCGTCTGTAGTCAGTCATTGTCTCGTCCATGCCCAAAATCTCGCCATTTGTCATTGACCATGTTGAGTTTTTCTGAAATATCTCCAAATTTGGCTGCAAAAATAATTACTTATTTCGTATAACTCTAAAACTGTTTACCGTAGAATGCTGAGACTTTGATTTTAGATTGTATTATAACACCTAACTGTGCTTCTGTTTTGATTGCAATTGACTGGTTAATTTATTTACAGGGTCACCCAAATGGCTTTAAATATGTTAAGGTGTATAGATACATTCAATTCATTGAAAGTCTGTGGTCAATTACTAGTTTGGCTGTCCCCAAAATCTCGCAAACTATCTCAAGCTTGTCGGTTTTTGGCAAAATATCGCCAAATTAAATGTCAAAAACAGATCTTTGAAAATGAGCCCAGCTTGATGATATCGAAAATATTTAGCTAGAAATCGCGAAACCTTAGTATTACTGCAGTATTTTATCTCTTTTAAACAAAGTAACTTTCGATGAAGTGCATCAAAAATATTTTTGATTTTAATAGTCATGCAAGGAAGTCATGTGTTGTCCACATCAGATTTTTCTTTATTTTAATATTAAAATTCCTTTTTTTAAATGCACATTTTTAGTTTTGTTGAATAGGATAAACAACATTATCTATCATATTTAAAAAAGGTAGCTATTCCATTAAAACTGCTGAAAATAAGTACAGAGAATCATGCTACTTTTCTGCCTAAAAGAGGTATTCTGCCTTTTCAGTATTAAATTTTTATCATTCCTGGGATCGATGCAAATGTGTATTAAATATTTCGGACATGTATATCGGGGGGAAGGGGTATCTTTGTCGACTCAAAACATATTAAAACAGGGCTTTATATCATCAAACGTTTTTTTAAAAATTAGAACAATTTAAAAAACCTTACAATTTTTTTTTTCAATTTTTATTTCACTTAAAAAGTGAAACAAAACTTCAGCTGCACTGGTGCAGCTATAAAAGCTTCTTAAAAGTGTCCTAATTTTCTACTAAAAATATAGTCTTAAATTTTAGTTATAATTTTAAATTAGTAAAAGTTGTTTTAACTGAATTCAAATGTGATTTTATATTAACTTTAACAATCTTAAAATTGTAACTTTGAAATTAAATATATTTTGTTTGAGAATCCAAGTGTGTTTTCTTATTGTGTAATTTTCTTCTATATATATACCCGTGAAGTTTAATTATTAAAATTTGAAATTCATATAACTAGTTTACTTAGCCAGTCTGATGTTTTGATACGTCTATTTCTCTGGGAACCAACTGATATGAAATTTCCTTGGGCCTGGGAGTTAAAGAGTTAAATATGTTGCTGAAGTAATAATATGTTAAAAATGTAAATTTTTTATACTTCATTAATTTTTTGTTCTTGCTCTAGCCTTTATCGTTATAGATTCTTATTATATTTTTAGGTTTGAGAAATCAATCATTTTACCAAAATCGAAACCTCGACCAGATTTTAACAGTCATGTGGTTCAAGAAACGGTAAACTTATTTTTCTTTTCCAAATGAATTGTAATGTTGTGTTGTTGTTTACGAAATTGTCAATACAGTTGTAATTTGAGTAACTTTTGTGTTTTAAAAGAAAATATAGAGTTCATCTATGTCTCATTTATGGCTGTGTTGATAAGGATGAAGAAACAGAAAAGAAAGTCTTAAAGTTTTCTTATCTGATTCTGAAAAACAAACAAGAGGGCCACCAACCTGGAATTATCAGGGAACAGAGAATTTACAATGTCTGGAAATATTGGGGAGAAATCATTGAATTCAGTAAAAAAAGATTTTAAAAAAAGTCTGGAGCTGAATGGATAACTTATAATTGTAATTGATAAAAGAGGACATTTTTTACTCCTTGACATCTATTTATAATAAATTTGTAGTTGTCTTTAACTCTTCAGTAGTTTGACCAGTGGCCTAGTGGATAAGACACTGAACATTGGGAGGTGGTTGAAGTGTGCAGGTGTAGGGTTTAATGATTGTTCCTCTAACGTTCATGCACAATTGCCGATCTAACAATCTGGAGTTTTGGGTGATTTTCTTCAGATGTAATGTGAATACACATTAGAACCCCTTAACCCATAAGCACACGAACCGGGTATTTTTGACCCGACGCTTCCTATTGTGCAGTGATATATTAGGAATTTCTCAAAACTTGCACCTGTCCCTTCTGGTATCTTCCTTTGTGGTCTAGTAAGGAAGGACCGTGGGAGAATTTTTTTGTAAAACCAAATTGTTCTGCATGGGCAGTGAATCGGGGTTAATTTTACCCATGGCGTGCTCTAACATTCCATGTTAATTTAACATTATGCATCCGACGGAGTATGCAGCAGAGGCTGCGGGATCTTCTTGCAAATCTTTCGTTGGGCAGTGAGCCATCTGAAAACTCAGATTTATCTGCAGCTGTAGACATTCTGAAAGTGATCACGGTACAGAAAGTGAACAAGAAGTAGATTTAGATGATCCAGATTTGAGTGATGGAGTTAGCAATAACGATGATGAATATTATTTTGGCAAAGAGGGAACTAAGTGGATGGTGAAACCTCCCCCATTGAATGTGAAAATGGGATCATACAATATTGTACCTACTTTTCCGGGTGTAAAATCCAATTACAGACATTGTAAGAGTATTCTTGAATCATTTTTAATTATTTTTGATGATGATATTACACTGGGGAACACCAATTTTGTTTTCTTAGAACAGTGACTTGTTTTTGAATCACTTTTGGCCCCTGAATCCAAAAGTAACTGTAGTTTTTGTCTGTCACGTCAACTTTTTAAGATACAGGGTACCCCCAAAATGTGCATAAAAAGAAAAATAAAGGAAAAAGTTACCAAATATATAGTTACTACAAGTTAAATTGTGTTAATACACATAGAAAAACTTATTTACCAAGTGGTAAACATACATATTAAGGCAAAAATTTTCGTTTGTAGCTTTTTCTGGAATGTTTAATCTGTGGATTCTTGCTTTATGCTCCAACAATAGTCAGCCATCATATGTAGATCCCATCTTCCTTGATAGCGTGATTCCATGACCTTCAAATCTTGATGAAATCGCTCACTCTGCTTGTGACTGACTTCAACAAGATTTTTCGGAAAGTCAGCGAGATGGCTACGTAAAAAATGCAACAATGTTCATGTTGCAACGAAGCATTTTGAAGCTCTCCAAGAGCTGTTGGACGACTTCGGTGTAATTTCATGCTTGTGTATTTCCAAGACAGTCTTTGACAATGTTTTTGAATGCCAACCAAGCATAAAAAGTCATGCTAACCAAGCATGTCATTGTTCCGATGAAATGCTAATCTTTAAGAAGTGGGCGAATCCGTGGACCATCAAACACACCACTTTTATCTTTCAAATGACAGGTTAGGAAATGCTGAAACAGTCTCCTTAATTGACAAAGCTTTAACAAATTGCTTCATGAGACCCAGTTTTGTATGCAGAGGTGGAAATATTATGTTCTTTCTGTTGACAAGTGGCTGATGAAGAATGTTTGGATCACCAGGTTTCAAGTCATATCTTGGCAGCCATTTCGACTGCACCCAATGCTTCTCACGAGTTCTCCCACATGCACAAAAAAACAGGGATACTTGGTATATCCACGTTGCTCGCCAAGGAGGAAACAGACCATTTCAAGATCAACGCAGATGATCCATTGGTGCATGTAATATTGCAACAAATCAATGACTCTGTCTTCATATTCCTCACGCAAACATACTAAATGACCTATTGGGACTGCACCAAAAAAATTTCCATTGTGGAGGAGTACACACTCTAAGCTAAGCTTTGAGCTAGCGATGAGCTGAAATTCCAACTCTTCCATTAAACCATGTATGTTATGGCAATATACAAACCCATCATCACTTTGAAAGTATTGCAGAAATGCACTTTCTTGTACCGGAAGTAGTGTTCTTTAGCTCCTTTTTCAAGCAATTTTTTTTCGTGCAGTCTTGATGCTAACAGTTCTCAAGTTTTTTTGGATAGCCCCAAATCATTTAACTCATGCTGTTCAAATCCCTTACGAACGGGATCATCTTCAATTTCAAAATCTTCGTCATTGGGATCACAGCAACAGTGTTTCTGGTGAACGAAGTTCGCTCTTGCGGATAGTGAAGAGAAGATAAGTGTAGAGAAAAAACTTGACGTGATCGAAGAAAACTAATAGCAGTTTTGTAATCAGTGTGCCCATTGGACTCTAAAACAGCTTAAAAATCGAAGTCAACAGAAATTATGTTAAAAATTGTTCCCCAGTGTTATTAGTGTTATTGTAGAATGCAATAATATTTACATTCAATCAATAAAATCAAAATTTACACAAGGAAGATGCTTTGCATGGAGATGCATTGGAAGATGCTTTGCTAACCCACAAAGCAGAAATAAAAGCTCTATTTGGATTATTGTATTACGCTGGCATCATGAGAACTGCACACTTGAATGCATAAGATCTTTGGTCAACCGGTGGAACTGGTATGTAATTTTTTTTTTTGACGATGTCAATCAACCCTTCCCACTTTCTCCTTCGATGTTTGCGTTTCGGCGACCTAAACGCTCGTCAAGAGAGAAAAGAATTCGACAGACTAGCTCCAATATGGAACTTATTTGGAAAGAAAGTTAATAATTTTCAAAAAGCTCATTGTGTTTTCGAGTACTGTACAATAACTGAGAAACTAGAGCCGTTTCGCAGAAGATGCCAATTTCGACAGTATATAAAGGGCAAACCAACAAAATATGGTATAAGACTTTTTGCATTGTGCGATGCCTGCACTTTTTATACGCATAATCTCGAAGTTTATACTGGACATCAACCTAGCGGACCTTTTAGGGTAAGCAATAAACCCAGTGATGTTGTAAAGAGGCTTGTCATTTCAATTTCTCAAACGGGTCATAATATAACTATGGATAATTGGTTTTATTACTTGTTCTTTCTAGGAAAAGTTTCTCTCTAAATTGGAAAACAATGATTGAGAATTGAGACAGAAAATTTTCAGAGTTAAGGAATATGAAAAACAATGTATAACTGAAATTGTGCCATTGTGCTTTATATAAACAAAACATTTTTGCATTAAAAAGAATAGGAATGAACCCGGACCACGAAAGCGATGTATAAATGTAAAAGTTGCATAAATGAGAAACGTATAAACAGTGTTTTACTGTATATCAAAACTTACATTTATCCCTCTTTATTTTAATTAGTTCATTTTCTTTTCAATTGCATGCATGGAAATTTAATCTTCCTGTATTTTTTACATTATTATTTTTATTTATTCTGTGTATAAATTAAGTGGAAGGGAATATTTAGGTCAATTCAATTTGATTAATTTTTAATATTAAGAATAATTATGAGAAAGAAAATTCTGTAAACTTTTTTTTTAAACTATACACATACTGATTCTTTGGAAATACATAATAATTTGCATGTGTGTATGTGTGTATGCAAAGCTATGATTCTGAGTTTTTTTACTCTTTTTTACTTTGTATATTTTACATTTTTTTAGACATATCCACAAGAAGAGTTAATTATTAATTTGGTCAATGTTTTTCAAACCACTCTCTGGTTGATTGATCAGCAGCTGGATAAAGGTAATTACTATATTTTTCATTTCCAGTGGAGAGTTCGACATTTTTTATCATTACTTTCTTCAGAACATTTTGTCATATAAGCGAGATTTTTGTTTTTGCAGCAACTTGGAAACTGTGTCTCAGCCAAAATATGGAATTAACCCATGAAAATTTTTATACAATGATTTAATTATGACTAGGGATGCACCGAATATCATATTTTGCCGAATAACAAATACCAAATATTCGGTTAAAATCCTGACCGAATATTTGGCCGAATACCGAATATTTAATTAAAATTTAAATTTATTAAACCATTGTTAAACTTAAATTTTAAACAACTAATTAAAACTAATTAAACTAATCATAAACAACCAACTAATTAAATTAATTATGAACAGGAATTAATATAATTAGTTGGTTTTTAAACTATATTTAATATTTCATATGGTGTGAAACTTCAGAAAATAAAATTATGCAAAATTTAATATCAAGTGTTTCCTTTATGTATTATTAATCAATTTTTTAAATATTTGTGAAATGATGATTTTTTTAACTGGATATTTTATTAAAAATATTAGCAGTTCATTGACTTATTTATGAACACTTAATATTAAGAATTTTTTTTTTGGTTACTCTTTCATAATTAATGAGTAATAGTAAGGCTAATGTAATGTTACAAGATTTATGAAAAATTGAAAAGCAACAAAATTTAAATTACACATCCAAATGTTTTCCTTTACATTAAAATTAATTTGAATGTGATATTAGTAAGTAACAACTTAAATGAATTTAGTACTATGGTACTATACTATGTTTTTCATTCATGGTATAAAAAAATATGTCTTTGTTTACCAATTGTCGAATATTTAAATTTGTTTACTATCCTTTTTAATATCATAATTTGGAAGTGGTTTATAAATTGACAGATTAGCCGAGTGAGAAACGTGTCGAATGGCTGATGGAACCCATGGATTCTGTACTACCCATAGTAGCCATACCAACCAGCCATAATGAGATTTTATTATCCAGATTGATACTGTATTTTGAAAACAAAAACTAATCTCAACTTTTGTGATTTTTGTGTTTAACGAGACAAAATACCAGAAATAACTATGTTTGAGCTGGATACATTTTTGGTGTTGCCTAGTGTAATCTGTTTGAGAACAACAGTACTAATACATTATGCATTAAAAAAAAAAAAAAAACTTTTGCATTAAACATACAGCTGTGATTAATTGCTGTAAATTTCAATTAATATGGCAGTAAATTATTTTTTTCTTTTTTTTTTTTTTGCAAATAGAAGGGTAAAAAGAGCCTTAAATAATAATGGTATATGCCATTCTAAGCTCAAATGCCAAACGTGTTTTGCTGAAAGGCTAGATTAAGAATTATTATATAAGATTGCTAAAAGATCTAAATTTACTTGAAATTTGTCAGTGGCATACAGTTAATATTTAAGTACCAAAAATTGTTCTTTGAGCCAAATGCAGGGCTTGAAATCAGGTAATGAAGCTGGTGGCAAAAGATTCTGTGAGCATTTAATAGCTGGAAGCAAAATCTGAAATTTTTGTTATGAAGATAAATTTTTGTTATAGTTTTCACTTAGCTTTTTAAAAAATACTGAATAATAAATACTGTGAAATGAACCCCCCCCCCCCCCAAAAAAAAGGGGGGGTTCATTATTTTTGTAAGCATTCTGAAATTTCAAATGTTAATCTCAAAATACATATGCGATAGAAAGAAACACTTAAGTAATAAATACTCACGTGCCACAAAAACTGTTGATCATCGCTGCTATTTGGGCTAATCTTACAACATTTGCTATGATTGCTGCGATTTTTAGCCATGGAAAAAAAAGTATTTGTAAATTATTTCCTAAAGGCACTGTGAAAAAAGGAACAGTTAGTAAATATTAGTGATGTAATGAATATTTGGCCACTATTCTATATTCAGTCTATTCGGCTGTTTTACCGAATAGACCAAATATCAAACCAACTTACACCAAGAAAAGCTCATTTTATTGTTTCAATTTTAGAATTTTAACTTTAAAAAATATAAAAAATTTTTTGCAATTAAGAGTAGAACTACCAATTGTTTCCAATGAACTGAATAAAGATGGCGCGGCATGTATCATTAGATCTCGAAACCACCCATTTTTCAAGCTTTTCCTCAGTCACCGCTTTGACTTTTTCTCTTCAGGTTAAACACCCTTAAAGTGTATGGATAGATTCAATTCATTGAATGTCTGTGGTCACTTACTACTTTGACTATCTTCAAAATCTCACAAACTATCTCAGGCTTGTCGGCTTTTGGCAATATATTGCCAAATTAAGTGTCAAAAACAAAATTTTCAAATTGAACCCATCCTGGCTAGATTATATATTTTGGGCTAGAAATTATAAATATTTGGTTAGAAATTGCTAAACCTTACTATTACTGCAGTATTTTATCTCTTTCAAACAAAGTAAGTTTAGATGAAGTGTGCCTAAAATATTTGTGATTTAATAGACATGCAAGGAAGTCATGTGTTGTGTACATCAGATTTTCATTCTTTATTGAAAGTCCTCAATTCACTTAATTTCTTTTGCTTTTTTTTTGTTCTGATGCTCTTTTTTTTTTAAAAAAAAATTTGGTTATGTTCTAAAGTTAATGGAGTTTGCAAATCGCAGTTTTTATGAATGCAATATAAGTGATTTTTTTGTTGTTGTTGAATTGCTGTTGTCTCTACTTTATCCTTTTTATTTATAGATTGGGGATCATATGCACAAGTTAACCTGCTTGTTTGCGAATTCGTCAAGAATTCAATAAAAATTTTTAATGTTCTGGATTATACATCTTTGGAAAAGTAAGTTTTTGAGCATCCAGTTCAATGCATTTGTATTATCTAATTTTATTTTCAGAGCTTCCATTGACTACTACAAGCATGATAATCATCTGCAGAATTCTGTAATTTAATTATTTCCTTTCCTTTCCTTTTTTTAACAATACGTGGATTCTATAATCATGACTGATTTCCATATTTGCTACTGCTAACCAAATCATTCAATCATTTTGCATCCTTTGTTAAGTGATTATTTTCTTTTAAGTTTATATTCATATCTCTAATGCAGTTACAAAGTACATGAATGCCTATTTCAATTTATTTTTATCAATTTCTCGAATTTTAAATGCAACTGAAAGTTTGTATGCAAAGCTAAGGAATTTTCACACTAATCCTGTGTTTAAAAAAAAATGTGGATTTGCATTAGGCTGATTTTTGTCTGGCTGAATGGGAAAAACAAAAATGAAAAAAAGAAATCTCTTTTAAGGGAGAATAAATGCAGTTTTTAATATTTATTTCTAAATGAAAACAAAAATCTTTTGTTAATTCAATTAAACATAAAAATGTTTTTTCCTTAGTATATTTATTGATCTGTATGTCTTTCCCCTCCAGCAACTCTAAAAATAAGAGAATTTGCTGTATCTATAGTTTGTTTTATTCTCATGTGCACCTTTTTTAAAAAACTAAACATGATTGTATTTTTTTTTTTTTACAATTTTAAAAGTAATCTTATGAGTTGTGCTCCTGTTTTATTTAGTACCAGTTTACAACTAATGAGATAGAATCATTTGTTCCTGGATTGCTTCCAAAGTATCAAGGTGCTGTAAGATTTGAAAAATTCTGATAATTAACTGCAAAATATTGAGAGACATTTATAAAAGAGCTAGCTGAGTACCTGTTCTTCGTGTGGGAGGAAGCAGACATTTTTTTAATATGTAAAAAGTTCATTCAATGGAAGCAGAACTACTAAAAGATTTCACTCATTATGTGATATCACGATAGCTAACTCATACATATATATGTATAAAAATCATTTTGCTTTTTGGACGTAATATAGTGAAACCTCTCCGAGCGGCCACCCCTCTAAACAGCCAATTTTTCATGGCACAGATTTTTTTGGCTCATAGACTTAATGTTAAAATAACCTCCATCAGCAGCCTCCCAACCCCCTCTAAACGGCCACCGATCAGGATCGCTCATCTCATTTTTCGGGAAATTCTACTAACTCCATGCTTTAATTTTGAGTGGAAAAACTTAAGGTCAGGTTTATGGTCGAATATTAGACCCGGGAATAACTTTCAGAGTCCATTTCCACAGTTTCTCCCCCCCCCCCCTCGTTCTTACAGGCAGGGTGAAAGAGTGTATATATATCATTTTGCCGCGAAGGAAGGGGGTGGAAAAGACCCCTTGTTGGTTATCCACTTCCTGGGTTCAAAGTTTCAAAGGGGGAAAGGATTCACCCAGTTCTTCCCTGCTTTTTGCATGTGGTTTCAAGTGAAATAGAAATAATTCATTGCAATAATGTGAAAAAAGATCATGCACCTCAAAATTTGTCATGCAAGAGCTTTTATAAGCTATTTATTTTTTTTAACAGAATACGTCGATTAGTTCGAGAACTGTTTCTTTAAAATATCAGATTTCTTTTATTATTAGATAGACCACTTTTGAGTGTTTTGTAACTTCAATTTTTGAAACTTAAGAAAAATTTATTTGGCGTGAACCATAATTAATACGCACAATATACATTGAAACATAATTTATGTTTCAGAGGTGTACACCAGACTTGGACGGGAGAACTGTTGGTGTTTTTAGCATGTCAAATTCCATGTAGAATTTTTTATTTACGTAAAAAGTTGCCTTTATTTTCTTTGTTTTTACCTTAAATAATTGAGAACCAGAATTATCATAAACATATTTCAGATGTTTCTAAATAAGACTTTGAAGTAACTTTTATGAATTAATTTACATTAGGTGTATATATATGACAGCAAAATTTACGTAGTATGGATATCCTATTAATCGTTTGAGCAAGTGATAATGCATATCAAAAAGAACAATTAAAAAAGAAAGGAATAAAAATGGAAACAATAGGCCACTCACACGCACGCACGCATTGATTTCATCAATAGTACCTTAAAATATCTCAAAATATCAATAACACTTCATAATAAATAAAAATGCAGCATATATAAATACATATTTACCAAATCTTTGTCCAGTTTCCTTGTATGTTAGTCCTGTCTAAAGAGCAATTATTTAGTTCTGACTACTTTCTGTATTAGGTTTTTTATATTTAAACATAATCTGCTATCTCCTTCTGCTCAAGCAGTCCCTCAGGTTATATTGTCTTTCTCCTATTTCTCCTTTCCTTTTCTAGTACAGGTAGAGTTTGTCCTTCTAAGTCAACTGATTGGCCTTTTTCTTACCCTTTCGTGTCTTGCAGCCTTGTCTGCTCTGTTTGTAGATGTCTCCGACACATGAGAAATTTTTGGCAACTGCTCACATTTTCAACCAATCTCTGCATATCTTTCAAGTTAGCTCTTTGTATTTGAAATGTTCGAAGCGGATGACAATGAACTGTTTGTTTTGTATGTGTTTAAAATGGAACAATAGTATCTGTTTGCGACTTGTGGGGTTCAAGCGAGAGTTCTACTCCATTTCCTTCAAAGAAGCAGATGCAAGAAGTGTTTGCTTTTGCTAATAAAAGATAATTCATATACGTTAGTCATTATTAACTAATAAGAACTCAGTAATTAAAATGTGCAAAATTCTTAATTTACCTTGGACATTTTAGTTATATTCTTATCGTCTCTAGTAGAGATTTATCCATTTTTGCTCCATGATCTGTTGGAAAGCTATAAAATTTGACTGAAAACCTGTTATAATTCTCCTTTCATGCAAGTACAAAACAGAGAAAAAGCATTGCAAGAACTAAAACTTAATTAACATTACAGCACAAAAATATTTCTGTTTTCTGCCAAAAGGCAAGCAGGCAATGAAAGTAACAAAGAAACTGAATGGAATAAAATGCTTTTGCAACAGATGTGGGAAGAAGTTTTCAAAAGGAAAAAGGAAAGAGTTCCTACCTTGTAGCACCATAGATCCTTATCTCAGCAGCAAATTGGCTTTTTTAATATTTTTTTTTAACACTTGAGTGCTATTTCGCTCGATCACAGTTTTTGGTATAGACACAATTTGTCTATCACTTTTCAATTTTATTGATTTAAGACAAATCTTTAATGTTCTAGGCAAAATTTTGGATGTTCTTGGGATTTGGTTAGATCACTTAGTGCTTTTCTTTCAATCACGGGATTTTTTCTATGCTATTTGTGGACATGATTTTCAATTTAATAGCCGATCCGTGTTTTATGCAAAGCGATTTAATACTTTTAGCAGAAACTTGGACACTTCCATCTGATAACTACCAAATTCCTGGGTTTTTTAGTTTCAAAATTAGACAGTGGTTTGCGAAGGAGAAAAGCATCAGGGGGTATGGTCTTTATGAAGGAAAAATTTATGGTACATTACAAAAAATCATCCGATTCGTGTTACTGTGGTGTGCAAGTGGCTGTTGCATGCGTTCAAGATAAAGTGAGGTTTGCAGGTAGCACTCAAGTGCATAATTAAAATCTGAAAGAAGTTCAGATTTTTTTTAAAAATGTTTTTTTTTTAATGTTTTTGCTCTCTGATCCAGTCCTTTAAGACTTTGAAAACTTATTCTGTTTGGTAGTGTACAATTTTTAATGTATTTGCCAGTACAATCAGTGATCGATCTAGGATTTTTTCAGAAGAGTAAAAATACTCCTTAACCTTTTTGGAGAGAGTATTTTCTTTTCCAAAGGAGTAATTAAAGCAACGAACAATTATGCTAAATATTTAAATACATAATTAAATTGCATTTGACACGTAAATAATAACTGAATATACGTCTAGGTACATAAATGTCAGTTCAACAAAAACTAGTGCAATAATTGGATTTTTTAAATTTAAAATCAGCAATAATTATTTATCAAAATATACCTAATTTTATATGGAAAAGCAATGCTGTAAAAATACGCATTCCGAAATTTTTAAGGCGTATTCTGAATTTCTAAAGCGTGAAATAAGCATCTAGAGGCGTTATCGCTATCACTGAGTACAATTAAACATTTCTGCAACCCTCTTTCCTCCAATTGTATGCTGTTAGATAGAACTATGAATGTCTTGAACATTGTCACTGAAATATTGCATAAAAATCCTTGTATTTTATTTTATAAGAATCATACAAGCCATATTTAATGGAGCTAACTAGATTTATGGATGAAATTTAAATGTAATTTTTAGAGTATTTAGATTTGTTTTTTAGTAAAAATTTGTTGTCTTCATGAATATAGTATATAATATCAGTTTTTTGTTTCTTTGTTTTAGACTTTTCGAGTTTGGAAAAAAGATAGTTGAAGACTTAGCTGTTATTGTCATTTCTGGACCCAAACACAGAACTGCAGATATACTTTTGAATACTTTTTCTGTAGGTTTTTTTCTTATATTAGTGCATTTATCATTACTAATAAACTGTAACGCATTTATAAATTTTAAAAAGCAAAGTTAAGTAAGTTAAATGCTATGTTAAAATTATCCAGGAAGATGGGCAAGTACTGTGTTGACTTTTACAAAATTTTAAAGAATCAGCAAATTGCCTTGTGAAAACAAGAATGACAATGCACCAAAACAGTGAATAGACCCCAGAGTTGAGTGTAGGTGTAACATGCATAAACAAAGATAGAGACATTTGCAACTAAATTCCATTTATTGATCTAAATAAGATTAATTTACTAACATTTACAAATGCTATTCACATGTTTCATATTATGCTATTTTAAAACAATATTAACCTTTTGAGTTCATGTGCAAACATACTATTACTCCAAAGCAAGAAACAATAGATACCTAAAAATCTTTAAACTGTAATGTCTATTTTCAATCCCTAAAATCTATTACCATCATGTAATTAAAATATATATATATATATATATATATAGATATATATATCAACATGTATTTGAGCTTAATGCCAACTTCTAATTTATTTTCATTTTGTTTAGAATATGTAGATGTAAGACAGAGGTACTTAAAACACTTTATTTATCACTTTACAAAAAAAAAAAAAAAAAAAATCACACAATCTAACTCTTGCCTCCATAATGGATTAATCAGTGGCATAGCCTATGACAGGGATGGGCAAACTTTTTCGGTCGCAGGCCAAAAATGAAAAAAAAAAGTTTGGCGGGCCAAGATAAATTTTTCTAAAATTTTAAAAACAATATACAAGTATTACAATTTAAATATGTTAATGAGATGAATGAAATTGCTACTTCATTTTTAAAAGTTCCTTATATTGAGGTTCGAAGTGAGATGTACTGATTCTAAGGAACGAGGCTAAATGCTCATCTGTCATTCTACTTCTGAAAGAATTCTTTCTAAGGTTTATAGTTGAAAACACTTGTTCACATATGAATCGGTGAGTGCAGATACCACCTCAGTCACAAAAAGGAAATTTTTCAGGAGAGAGAAAAAACTTTGTAACTCCTCCAAATTTTCAAATATTTAAACTTTTTTTTTTCCTCTGTCATAACATGCATTTATGTTTCTGTCATGCAAATATTACCTAATTTCGACATCAATTAGGCTCAGGAAAATTTAAAATTTGATTCGGACTTATGCTGTTTCTGCATTCAACTGGTTTTTAGTCAGCTGAAAACATGGAAAAAGGTAATCATTCAAATCAAATCAAATCAAATCAAAGCAAATCAAATCACCATTTATTGTCTAACCATATTTATGGTATACAAAAGTAAAGAACATGAATTTAAGAGAAAAAATGTGCTTTGCTTGCAGAAAATTATGGAGATGAAAATCTAGCATTGAAGCTGGAATAACTATTTTTTAGAAAACCACCCCTAGGGCAGGTCAGGTGGCCAATAATAGTGTTAAAATAGATCATTCTCGACCATTGATTCATTGTCATGTGTTGACCATTGATCATTGTCGCCATCGTTCGAAAAAGAAACCCCGTATCTATGAAACTACTCAACAGACTAACTTTGTTCTTGCCCTCAACACGCATCTTGCCGTTCTAAGCTTATTTTCATCGAAAACGATTTTTCGCTTTTTTGTGACTGAAGTGGTTTCTCCACTCACCGATTCATGTATAAGATGAAGCAAACATAGCACTGATTCAGAAGCTAGTCAATCTGAAATATGCAAGAAATTTTCCTTGTCAAAATCTACTGTTTCCAACATTTGGAAAAATCGCAGTCTGATTATCGCTGCTCACGGAAAAAATTTAAATGAAACAAAGAAGTTACGTTAGGCTGAAAGAGAAAACATAGAGGAAGCTCTTTTTGAATGGTTCGCCATTCAGTGGAATCGAAAGCTTTCTGTCTCTGGAGTCATGCTGCAAAACAAGGCAATGAGTTCATAGAACGTTTTGAAGAAAAAGATTTTGTATGCTCTAATGGCTGGCTGGATAGATTTAAGAAACAAAACTATATTTCGTGCTCTAAGATTGTTGTGGTGAAGCAGCTAATGTTAATACACTGGATGTACAAAAGTAGAAGACTGAAGTATGGCCAGATATAATCCGAAATTATGAAGAGAAAGATATTTTTAACGCAGATGAAAATGGGTTGTTTTGCAAAATTACTCCGAATCAGACTTTAAAGTGTTAAGGAGAAAAATGATAAGCTGTCTCAAGTTAGAATAACTGTTCTCGTGTGTGCAAACATGGATGGTTCTGAAAAACGGAAACTAACTGCAATTGGGACTTCTCAAAATCATCGGTGTTTTAAGAATGTTAAAAAGTTGCCTGTGAAGTACAAAACTAATTGCAAAGCCTGGATGACTGTTGGCCTATTTGAAGAAGAGCTTCTCCTGTGGGATAGTGACTTGGTGAAAGGAAACCAGAAGATTATACTCCTGATAAACAATTGCATTGCCCATCCCCATTTAGAAAATCTTGAATGCATAAAGCTTATTTTTTTGCCTCCCCACACAACATCTGTGCTTCAACCAATGGATTAGGTCATTATTCGCAGTCTCAAAGCTCATTATAGGAAGAAGTTGATCATACATAATTTGGAAAATTACAAACTTAATAAGGTGTATAACATATCGCTTTTGAAAACAACCATTTTGCTGGTGAAATCTTGGAGCCAAGTAACAGCTACAACAATTCGTAACTACTTTCGAAATGCAAACTTTTTCGAAGCTCATTTCTTTCCAAGAATGTTTTGCATCAAAGAGACAGAATTACAGATGAAGACGAAGATGAAAATCTACCACTTGCTGCATGGCTGGAACAACATAGTATAAAGACCTTTTCTAGAGATGAAATTGAACACTTTGAATTGTGTGATAATGAAGTATGCATTTCAGATATTCCTGCTGATGATGATATCGTACCTGAAGTGAAGCAAAAGAAAACTGATGACGATGAAGCGTCCTTACCTTCAGATGAAGAAAGTGTAACATCAGCACCCTCAATCACTGAAGTAAAAGCTGTTGCAAATATTCTAAATGAATTTTTTTGTTTGGAAAATGTAGACAAAAAAACTATTTGTTTCTTAATCATTGATAAGAAAGTTAATGAACTTTACTTAAAATTGAAATGTATACAATCAAAAATAACGAATTATTTCCATGGAGTGTAAAAATAAAAGTAAGTACTTAAAATTATTCTTTTTAATTTTTTATTGTTGTATATTTAATAATTTTTTTAGGAATAATTTATAACTTATTAGTTAATTAATTTGTTAGTAAATCATGTATTATAACAGTGAATGTTTCTAACAAAACAGCCATCAAATTTTAAGAAAAAATCAATATTTTAACAAGTTAGGATATAATGAACCTCCGGTTATAGTGAACTATTTATTGGGTCCTCAGGGGTTCACTATAACGGGGTTCGACTGTATATGTAAAATCTGTTAAAAACATGTCTATGGGTGAGCACACAATACTAAAAACAAAATGTCCACGGGTTTTAAATTTACGGTGCTATAAGATTTAAAAAAAAAAAAAAAAAAACCACCCACAAACTTTCACAAGTTATTGTAATTATTTAAATTAAGACTTATTGTAAGCTCAAATATCTTAGATTTATTAGTGTATTTTAGGTTTGAATTAAGTGTACTTGAAACAGTTTTAACTATGTACTGGAACTTGATTTATGAAAAGAGAGTTGAAGTGTATTGGGTGGCATGAATAAGCAAAATGATTTTAAAGGATTGTGACAGTGCTTAAAATCACTGGACTTTCTTTTATGAATCTACAGGTTTTTCTTTCCTAGACATTGACAGGTATGATTATAAAATGAAGTATTTGGATTAGATGATGTTGCCATGCATAACAGGCAAATGTTTTAAAGCACAGTTGGAGCAGATTGCGTTTCAATGACAGCATCATATTGAGGTCATCACACTGGGGTCTAATTTAAAGTCAGAACAGATTCATGTGCATTTTGAAGTGCAGAATACTCTGATGTGACAATGCTCTAAGAGAAAATTTTAGATGCTGGCTAATTACATAACCATATTCTGTCATCTGAATTCTGTAATTTTGGCAAAATAACAGAGTGGCACTTGCAGATGACATTTCTTAATAATTAAATAAGCATTTAGTTTGCTTATAAACCTTTTGTTTAACAGTATGTATTATATTTGTAATTTTCATACTAATAATCCATGATTTGGGTTAAATAATAAAAACATAACTGTTAGACCTGAGAAAGTGATAGATTTTAAAATTTTAACTGATATTCTGTTTAACATTTAGGTTTTAGCTAACTCTACCTTGTGTGAGTACCTATACTAAAAAAAATTAGAAATATTTCTTTGTCATATTTTTTTTCCCCTAAGTTATGTGTATTAGCTCTCAAATAATTTGTTTTTTCATTTTTTTACTTTTTAGTTTTTATTGGAAAACATTACCAGAAATCCTCTTGCTAAAGTGAGTAGTTTCATTTAATCACTTATAAAAAAATAGATAATGTTATTCTAGTTGATTATTGATTTTCATGAAAAAGTTTTCATGAAATGTAAAAGTAGGTTTAAAATATTGTTGATTTTCCTTAAAAAAAAAAAAAAAAGCTTTTAATAAAAAATTTAGTAAATTATATTTGATTTAAAAGATCACAGATAATAAGAATTTTTAACGGACTTCAAAAAGGAGATGGTAGTGTTATTAATTGTTTTTTTTTTATTTTTTCTTAAATGTATGCCAGAAATAATTATTTAACCACATGGACTGGTTTTGATGATTGTTTTGCATTGGAAAAGTGAGTGGTGTCATATTTGTCCAAGTTCTGATGATATGAACAATGTAACAGTAGCAAAACTCTTCAATTCTTATCAACACATAAACAATACTCTGACAAATGTCTTACGGGATTGAAATGTTTGACTACTACCGAAGCTGCTACCCTCCAGTTAAAATATAGGAGCATCTTTTACAATATAAAAATTTATATGACCATAAGCATAGCATCAAAAAAAGGGGGGAGGGGGAGGATCAACTAGGTATAAAAGAAAAAAAAATTATTTCCAACATTAATTTCCAAATTTTATAAAAATTTCACTCTTTCAATTGTAATTTCGATATGTGACATCCCCTCCGACCTAAAAATAAATAAATAAAGAAAATAAAATAAAAGACCAGTCAAGCTACTCTACCCTAGTAGCACAATTAGTCCAAAAGACGTTTTAAACGTCTTTTGGACGTTTAAAACGTCCTGACCTCCTCTGACCACCTCCGACACGTTTTTTTGACATTAAAAAACGTTTTTTAAAAAAACGTTTTTTAATGTCAAAAAAACGTGTTTCCAACATGATTTCAACGCTTTTTGAACTAATTGTGCTTCTAGGGTATGTATGGAGTAATTAACGCACACAATACTACAGTAATAGTTAAAATGAAAGTCATAGACAATACTGCAGTAGTAACTAAAACAACTACTTTAAACCAGTGAAACAGCATATTATAATTTTCATTAATAAATAATTTGCAATTCCATTTTAACTGTACATCTTTTAAGCAGATTTGGCAAATCATTTGCAACTTGCAAAAAATCATAAGTGATTTTAAATAACATTAATTAATAAAAATGTAAAATGAGGGTTAATTTTTAATCATTAGGTACTGGAGACTTCAATAAAGGAAATGCTCAGTAAAAGATAGCCATTTACAAGAATGATGAAGAAAGATTGAAAATTTCTCCCTGCCTCTATAAATAAATTTTTAAGACCAAAAAATTGGAATTTTTCGTTAATTATCGAATTTCTGGAGCAAATTAAAAATATCGGAGAAACTCCGACAAAATTGGAGCACTTGGCAGCTATGCTACTATGTTGCTATGACGCTGTTGAATATGGCGAAGTACAGTCATCCCTCACAATACTGTGCTTAAAATTTTGCAGCTTCACTCTTGCAATTTTAGACTGATTTAAAAAAACAGAAGAAAATTATTTTATATTTGACTCATACACCCACTCAAAAAAAAAAAAAAAAAGAGTATTCAAGTAGTTGTAGCTAAATTTTTTATTTTAGTCTAATCTTTTAGAATGACCTTTCAGTTTTTGGAAAAACTCTATATTTGAAAGGAATACAAAATAGTATTATTTTATGACACATTCAATTTTATGGAGAACAACATTTTAAACATGAAACTAACATAGGAAATTTGATTTATGCTCAAATAAATGCTTTTTATAGAGGGTGTATTTCCCCCACCCCCACATGTATATTTACCAATATTTAGGTTACTGATTTGGATAATTTAAACTATTCTATTCAGAAATGTATTCTTTCTATAATGTGAAACAAACCATTTTTCTGAAAATTGAACAAGAAAAGTTTATAAAGTTGTAAACAGCAACAACAACACACCTACTGAAGTTGTACCTTCAGACGAACTGTAAGCTTGCTTTTACCTGTACAGTAGGTTTTTTCCCCCTCTCTCCTTCTAGTGGAAATAAATGAACTTTTTAATACAGTATCAGAAAATAACAATCATTTTGTTCAATTCATAAAAAATCATGTTCCACACCAATGACAGTGAATGTTTCAACTCAAAGTATTTTCATCACTGCACAGTCAAAACTTCTTTGTAGAAATAAACTTCAGATTCAAATATTTATATGTTTTGTATTTTTGGTACAGCTTTTTAAAAAATCTCTTTCACCCTATGTTCCTCACAAATGTTTGCGTGCATTGCATCTACAATGGATCTATCTGCATTGCAGTGAACTTTGTGGCTACAGGGCAATTTAATTTGGAAGTACCATTCATCAGTTTCTGATGAAGCTCTGCATTACGTTTAGCGAAAACCAGACTTCCTGCCATCTTTTGGAAATAAAAACTCATGGTACATCCAGTAATATTTTACCCTTAGAAATGAAAAAATATAAAATATAGGCATATATAAAGCAAATTTCATCTGGCACTGTAATGAGACGATAATTCTTTTCACTTAATTACAGGGTATGCACTAGTTTCTTTAAGGGAATGAAATGCTCTAAATTACATAAAGAAATCAAAAACCATCTCACCAACCTGGATTTAGAACATTTATTGATTTGGTACATTGTTTTATCACTTTGTTTTCAAATTCATAGTTGAGAGTTGGTTTGGTGAGGACTTCAGACTAAAGAACTCGTAACACATGCTCTACGATTTTATCAAAAATATTATGCTGGCAGGCAATGTACTGTGGCTTGTATAATTCTTGCATGGCCATTGCAGCTTTTAATTCTTTACAATTTCATTGACTCATCCAGTATTTACTGTTGTGTCCCATCAATCATTTTGAAATTCTTCCATGCATCAAATTCATTCAGCAAACTTTTGCAATGCATTAAAAATGTCCTGTGATGATCTACTTTCGCATTTTACCACACATAATTTAATATTTTTAAGTAAACTGTTCAAGATTACTTCTTGTGATACTTTCAAGTTGCACAACTCGCCAAACACTTGACTGTGATGGTGTTGGAATAACAATAATTTAGAAAAAATGTTTAATAAATTTACAATAAATTTTATTATTAAAACTTTAAACTGAAGTTATTTTGATATAGAAGGCATCGTAAAATTTAACAAGTAAATTGTATGCCAAATTGACGAGATTTCAAAGTTGTGCAACTGTAGGGTATTACTGTACTATATTTACTCTTGCAAAATGAGCCAAGTAGTATTTTAACTTTATTTGTGTGTGAAAAAATAATAATCCTAGAAGTATCTTTTATTTTACATGTTGAATTAAGTATTTGATGTTATAGATTTTCATTAACCATCTTCTCGGCTATCAAAGAACATCATCAATTGTTTCAACTGTGATACTACATCATATTGCAAGTAAAGATTTTCTAAGTGTAAATTTAACAGGTAAAATGTTTAATTCTGTCCTTTAAATAACCTTTTTAACTATTTCTAGAGCTATTGGATTTTGTGTCATTAAATTAAAACCTTGTTACATGTTTTCCCCGTTATTAAAGTTATTGGCCAAAAGTGTTATTATTTATTGTAGTAATAAATTAAAAGTGTCTAAAACTCCATAATAAAATGTATTTCAGCCATCATTTATGACCATCTTCAGTCTGGTTTCATTTTTATGTTCTTTCTCATTTGCTTGCACTGTAATATATATGTACACACACGCACACATATATATATATTTAGAAAATTGCAGAATAAATGAAATCAAATGAATAATATGTTTTGATTTCTGTTAAGAGCTGAATTAAAAAGTGTAAATACCTATTATTGAAATATTAAATAGGTCCAACCATACATATGAAACTATATTGCAATTGTATGACATGCATTTATGACATAACTAGCTGCTACCCGCGACTTCGTCCGCGTCGGCTTTAGAGTTAGGTCCCAAAAGAAATGAAGCATGTGTGAATAACACATATGTTTGCGACAAAAGAAACTGCATTTAAATATTATTTGCTTTTTACTTATTTTATATGAAGTATAATGCGTGGTAGTATACTTCATTTAAAATAAGAGAGTAAGCAGAGTTACTAAATTTAGATTTTTTTCAGGCATTTGGCGAATACATTTACGACAGTATTTGCTAACTGTTTTTGTTGTTCTTGTGAAAGAAATATTTATGCTATAGCATGAATTTTAGCCTACGTTAATCAGGAATAGTGCAGCTCTCTATTAGCGAAAAAGTTTTAGAATCGGTTGTATAGTTACAGAGATACCCAGAGAGCGTAACTTATTAGAATTACTTTGAGTGTTCCTGTAAAGGAACTATTTGCACTACATGTGTGAATTTTAGCCTATAATACTCAAGAATAGTGTAGCTTACTAACAGTGAAAAAAGTTTTGGAATCGGTTCAGTACTTAGAGATACACATAGAGTGTAATGTAATTCTTATGAGTATCCCTGTAAAAGAACTATTTGTGATATATGCATAAAAGGTAGCCTATAACACTTAGGGTCCCACCAGTGTCTAAGAAGTTCTACTCTCAAAACTGGAAGGCTGGAAGTGCCAGGTTCAACCCCTGGTCGAGCCTGTCGACCTAGCCGCTCGCAGTTTTTTGCAGTTTTCTCCAAAACCTCGCGTAAATACGGGCTAGGATCCCTTAGAAATTTCCCCACAGAGGAATAACCCATATAGGCCTAGGACCCTAGTGCAGTCAATCGGTCTTAATTCACAAACAAACCAACAATAATACTCAGGAATAGTGTAACTAAGTTTTAGAATCGGTTTAGCAGCTATAAAATTTCCATAGAGCGCAATACATTAGAATTATTTTGAATGTTTTTGTAAAAGAATTATTTATGCTATCTGCTTGAAAGGTTGCCTGTATGTTAATCCAGGGCATAAGCTATCTTCATTACGAATTTTTCCAAATCCGTTCAGCAATTTGTGCGTGCTTCAGTCAAAAACATCTAAACACACAAACGTACACATTTTTTAATGTCTATGTCATTTTATCTCTCAAATACCCTTATTGAAAAATGTGTCCCAAAAATGCGACATAAAAAAGCGACATAATTTTACATGTATTTAAATACTATTAGTTCACAACAGCTTTAATATCGAGATTAAAGCAATCTTTAGTCTCGATATTGTTACACTATTTCATAATCTGTAGAATATGCTCCACATGTATTTTTTACATATATTCAAATATTATTAGTTTACAACAGCTTTAATCTATTGTTACAATATTTCGTAAGCTGTAGAATATGCACCACATGTATTTTTCTATAAATAGGTTACACTCATAAAAATTTCAACATAGGGTTACCGGGCAAAATACGCGAAAGATGAGCGATAAAATGCCAAGTTAATTAATATAGTTTTAGTATGGTAATAATAAAACTAAAAAATTAGGGGGGTTCAGGGGGATCTCCCCCTGACGAGGCTCGAACAGCCGAGTTTTTATATTATTGGTAGGATTTGGAAATTTATGAAGTTTAAGAAACACATTTGGACTTTTCTTTCTAATGCTTTTTAATTTGGCGTAAAATCAACATAATTTCCATACCATTTCATGTTTTTCAAATGCATGTTTATCTGAAAATAGAATTTCAGCTTTATTTCAAAAGCATAAATCATTTTGTGCGGGCGATAAAATGATTTTTAATTAATAATTAGAAAAGTATTTAAAATTTCAACATTCTGAGCCTTAGGTGCACAGTCATGGGCTTCTATGCTCAAATTTTCAAAGCTCTGCTTTCTGTAGATTTGTCTGGAGAACATTCATTTTTATTATTATTGATAGATGGATTTGGCATAAAACTGGCATAATTTCCGTGGAATTCAATGTTTTTCAGATGCACGCACACGCTTCTTTATTGAAGCAATAGCATTCTTGTTAGCTCAAAACATGAATCATTTGATTGATACGGGTGAAACTCGCCAAGCAGGACAGTCGACAACTGTTAATTTCGAGCCCTGTGAATATGTTAAGGTTGAGTCACAATAAAATGCTTCATTTGGATAATTTACTTTTTCCTTTGTCCCCTAATCACAAATCATGAGGGGTGAGTGATACTTTTAAAAAAAATTGGAACCCTGTTATCATCTTTGTAAAAATCGAAAAGTTACACTATGCTGCAACAAATATTTTTACACGTTCTACACACATACATATCATATATGTGTAACAAACAATTTTAAATCACTTTGATAAATTTTTCATATCGGAGCAGCCGCTTAATTGGCTGAAATTGCTTTAGAGCTGATGCAGTCCAAATATTTTGAAATTGCAGTGTACTGTAAAGACCTCTGTATTATTTCATGTTAATTAATTCTCCATGTTAATAATTTTTCTATTAAATGTATTTCATTGTGCATATTACAGATACCAAAATTTAAAGTCTATCAAACTGCTGTCCATATGAATGAAATTACAATTCTCAGGCTTTCATTTAATGTTTTATATCAGTTTATTTTACAGTTACAAAGCCCTTTTTTTTTCAGTTGCACAGTATTTTTAGTGTAAATTACTTTATTATTATTATTGTTTTAGACTATTGTAAGAAAGCTGTCCCGATAGTGATTTTAGTTGGTGATGTATTACAGTCGACAATTCTTTTTCCTGAAAACAGCCATCCTATTCACCAGGTTAGAAACAATTTATTTTATTTTCATTCATTAAAAAAAGTAAAATGATGCTGTTATTATTTTTATTATTTTATCTGTATGGAGGAGTTTTGAAGGAGGATTTATATATTTAAATATTTAACTACCTGCAGGTACTAAGTCAGTGCATGCTATTCCCACACCCTCCTTGTGATTTTTACTATTACATTGCACCTTAAATTAAAATTTTAAGATGTGCATGCAATTTTGGGTTTTTAAAATCTGCACTCTCTTTATATTTCAATGCATAAGCATACGTATATACAGTTGAGTACTGATAATCCAAGCTAGTCAGGTCTGACACCAACTTGTATTATGGAAAACTCAGATTATGCAGACTATAATTGGGAGAAAAATTCAGTTATATGTACGTACAGAGAGAGATCAGATAGTGAACAAATTACAAGCACACATATTTTAGATATGAAAATTTAAATTTTACACATCATACTTACTTGGTTTAATGTTAAAAAAATGACCCTAAAGTTGTTAAATTCTAAGAAAAAACTGCCAGCCAGAGTATAAAGAATGAAGGGGACCTGTGAAAAATTCTATGCACTTGAGAGAGGGGGAGATGTTGATTCTTTTTCTAGTGACAGTAGTGCTACAATGCAGTTTTTTAATATTTTTTTAAGCTCTGCCTCAGCTTAAGTAGAGCATGGATTAGCGGGACTTTACAATATATTCAGGTGTCCCCCCCCCCCCAAAAAAAGGGGGGTGACGTGTTCTATTTCTTTACCTGTTGCAGATAAGTGGCCAATGTAAATAGAAAAAATGTTCAATATAAAGTAGGAAAAAATTATACGTTAAGAAAAAAATTTCTCTTGTTATTTTTTAAAAAGTTACACTTTTTAAATTTGTGTACTATCCCCCATACAAAAAAAAACCCAATTAGTAAAATATGCCCTATACACGAATGAAGTAATGTACAAAATTTGAGAACTATATCCTGAAAAGTGTCAGAGATATGAAGATAAAATATATGCTATTCTTAAACCACTTTTGAATGGCTCTCAAAGGAAAAAAAAATCACACAAGATGATCACGCTTCAGGTGTCATGCAGAAATTATGAAAGTAAGCAGTATTTTGCATTCTAGCAATAATCAATGCATTCACATTCATTTATAGCCCTTGATCATCCTTGTTTAAAGATATCTACCTATTTTTTGATGAAAGGCTGATATTTTGTACATCACTTCATTAGTGTATGGGGCACACTTTACTAACTGGGAACTTTTTTGTAAGGAGGCCATGTACAAATTTAAAATGTGTAACTTTTTGAAAATTAATGGGAGAAATTCATTTTTACCATACGTTTTTTTTTCTACCTTATTTTAAACATTTTTACAATATGCATTGTCCACTTGTTACTAACACACATAAAGTTGTGACATCTGTTTTAAGTGGTCACAGATGTAACACACTGGTGGTAAAATAGATAAAGTGTTTTACCACCATTTTGGGACACCCTGTGTAATACTTAACTGAAATCTGTTATGTAAAGCAATAAAAAGCTAATACTTTTTTTTTAATTAAAAAAACAACCTAATTTCAATTTCATGCTCTGTTTTCTCACATGCTCAATAAAGAGTATGAGAATATGTGATCTAAATTGAAACATGTATTTTTAATACATGCATTAAGCATTCTTTTGATGTGAGAGTGCATGTAAATTTTTCTTTCAAAAGTGTACACAATCTGAAAAGATAGCATTTAAAAACTCCACATTCTTAATGCTAATATAGTAATTTTCAAATAGAACTCTGTAGTTCTAAGTTAAGGAAAATAAGGTAAGTACAAAAATAAAGATTGATTTTGAGAAATTATTTTAAAGATTTATTTACTGGTATCGAAAAATGGTAAGTTTCTTATTTGTTTAATATGGCTATGTAAATGATTTGATTTTTATTTTGTATATGAAAAACTTATCTTTTCTTATCTCCATTGACTAAGAGAATAAAATGGTGAACTGTACTTATGCTTAGCATTCTCAAATTTAAAAATAAATAAATAAAACTTTTATGGAGTTCTACTAACAGAAGGTAAGTGTCATATTCTCTTTACTAAGCATGATATTTATTCAATAAAACCATCCATTACACTGTATATTATATGCAGCAGAGTCCCGCTATTCTGAACTAGTACTATTAGTATTACTAGTCACACTTTAGGAAATAGAAGATTGTTTCACATAATAGGTATTTGGTTTCAAGTCATGATGTTCAGCTGGGCAGTAACAAGTAAGATATTGATTGACTATGCTTCACTCAAGAAGTTCATGGAAAAGTGCAGTTAGGGAATTTACTAATGAAGGTAAGATTATGGTTACTTTATGAAATTTTTTCTGTTGTATCATTAATATTAACTACAATATATGATCTCTCTTATAATGAACTCTGTAATTTGATAAATTTTACAATATCAGGTTGTTTATAAATCTTGTAGAGCTCTAAATTAGATCTTCTTCTCCATGATCCATTCGCTTGAACCCCACGAAGAATGCAATGAAGATCTATCATGCAAACATTTTGATAAAACTACAAATTTCTGTCGATTAGCACGGTTTTGCTTTTATCTGGTTTTTAACCTCTTAGGTATGATGGGATCTTCCATATATTTCTTCTACTAATTAGCAGATTTTGTATACTAATTGAAAGAGTAGTATATTGTCACACTTTGAATTCATAGGGATTAATAAAAAAGAATACAGCTATATTTTGTACAGTTTAATTTATTAGCATGCAAAACAAAATATTGCTTCACTAAAACTAAAGTCAGTGCTAAATTGAATAATTATCTCATACAACACTAATCTAATTCAAAATAACTTTATGAAACTCTGAAGGCTGATTTTTATTTCTGTATACAGTAAAATGCTCAATATACTATAACAATACTTAATACAAGGATAAATTACTCTATAATGGTAAAATTTTGTAGTACCCTGGTATTTCTATACAATATAATCTGCACTCGATATGATGATACATCCCTCTAGAAAGATAATTTTATTGGGTCTCTTAAGTATCGTTGTATCAAAGTTTTACTATATAATCTACTAACTGCATATTCCGCCATTCACCGGGAACAATATGTATTAACCCATTCCTTCTCATTCCTGTCAAAATCACGGGCTGAGCTTTCCCTATTTCTCATGCCCGTGATATTTATGGGCTAGAATCTTCAAAAGTTATGCACCAGAAAGATTAAGCTATGGTTTCCAAGGAGGAACGCCGATCTGAAGTATGGTGCTTTACGGTCCATTTCAGCACCCCTTTGCGCATGCATATGACACCAGACATTGCTGTTTTCAGAGACAGCATCCATATCCAAGTATTTGGATTAGAGCACTACGCTGGTTTACTGCGTTCAAAACAAGATGGCGGCGAATATCTTTCTTGAAAGTCTGGAAGATATGTTTCGATCTAATCCTAATTTCCTTTCTTTAAAAATCAATTTAAAATTATTGTTTACAAAAATTATAGTGGCTAATTGAATAAAACTGGAATTATAAAGTTACTTGCTTTGCACATATTTATATATTAGTACTTTTAGATGTAAATCCTCGCAAAGGATGGTAAAAATAGAACTGCTTCTGTCTTCATTTTGACTAATGCATTTACTTTTTAAGCTTACCATTCAGCTAAAACTTATTACACAGATTTAAAATTAATATGAACACTTAGAGATTTAACATTTGGTAAAAATGAAATCTTTTAAATATTTATTATTTATATAGTATTTCTATTTTAGGTTATATTTTTGAATTTTTCTGAAACAATGATAGATACAATGCCCCTAAATTAATGTTCCAAATTTGGGCTTCTTGTAAATTAGTTTTTTTCTAGAAATTTTTAAAAAGAGAAATATAATGCAGATATTGCATTATAAGCATGCAGAATAGTGTACATACCAGGTTGCATTCAAGTAATGTATCCATATAATCTGCTTTGAAATCAGGTATAAAATGAATATAATAGCGTTAGATTTAACTTAAAGAGTGAAATCTAAACTACATATAAATGATTCAAAATTTATCAAAGGTGCAAGTTCAAAAATTATTGCAGCTTACTATGAACCAGATTTCTGAAAATTGTCCAAGATAATATTTTCTCCTACTATTTAATTTACCTTATTTATAATTTCTTTATGTTTTAGTGGTCAGTTATTCCATAAATGCAATGAAATTATCTGGGATTTTGATTTTTACAAGGATAAACATAAGTAAAGAAATCTCGCAGTATTTTGCACAAATTCATTCAAAAAATGCCTCATAATTATAAAAATGCTCCCGAAACTCTTATAATTAAAGAGTAAAGAACTCTTATAAAACTACTCAATAATTAAGTAAAAGAAAAACTTCTTTTACTTAATTATTGATTCCTATTATGAACATAACTGCACATCACTGAAATCAAAATACGAATTTTAACTTCATAAAAATTCAAAAAATTGAATAAAAATTTGACAAGCTGGGAAGGAATTCCCCATCCAATCTCCGTGCACAAAGACAACAGAAGTCCATGTCTTTGCACGTTTTTAGGGAACCAGATGAGTGCTGTGTGCTCTCAATTTTGGTGTTTTGGTCATGTGACTTGCTGCGCTTCAGATCGGCTTCCTCCTTGGAAGTCAAAGCTTTACAGCATTTCATTTCTTATGCACAAAACTTCTTTTTTATCTCATTTTACACAACACATGACACTACCAGACTATTTGTAATTGGATTGGATTTAGTTTATTTTAAAATAGATGGTAGCTACTCAAATATGTGGGTTTGTGATATGCATTTTGCAATCTTAACTTACTTTTTTATGTTCGAAGGAAATTTTACAAATATTTATTTATGAAGTAAATTTAATAAAATTCTCCTTTAGTGTTTAAAACATATATATTTTCATTTTTCCCTTCTTGCTGAAAAACACAGATTCTCACAATAACCCTAAATGTTGGCTTTTCCTAGAAATTCAATTTTTTATTTCATGCTAAAAAAATGTCCGAAACCTTAAAATGAATGCATGTATCATACATACTTATTTTTGTACAATTTTCTTAAATAAAAAAATAGGCACTTTTATGACTCTTTTCTTGAAAATAATGCAACCTTTAAAGGTTTAAAGCATAACTTTGAAAAATGGAAGAAATCTGCTCATGTTTACTAATCCAGACCAGTTTGTTTTCCAGGTCTACCCCAGATTCCCTCCCCAATCTCACCCACCCCCATTATGTGTCTTCAAACATTTCTATCAAATGGTTCTTTTCTCCATGTATACCTTGCACGTCTGAATTTTTTGGAAGTCTTCTGGAAAACAGTACTTTTGTCTGGAAAACAAATTTTCTGTGTTTCTGCAAAAATGCAAAAAAAAATCTGCTGGTTATTGTTGTTGTATTTGGAGCATCTATTTTTGGACTTGTTTGCTTGGTTTTAAATTTGCATTGTTAAAAATGGCACAGAAAATTCTATTAAATTTCAATCTTTTTTTATTTTTCTTGGAAATGACTATCATTTCTTTAGTATTCTTCTGTTTGAATCCTATTTCAGTAGAATTAAAAATAGACACCTATTTTATATTTATGCTTCTAATTTTATACAAATTTATGGCATTAAAATACAATGTTTTTTGGGAGATTTTTGGAAGAGTTTAAGTTGATTCTCAAGATTAAATCTATCTTCAATTATGTTTGTGAAAGATTTATCCACAAAACCTATAAAAAATAAATTTCATCAGCTTTGTAAAACGTAAAACAGTTAATGAAAATTATAACACTCTTTTTCAGTAATTACGACAATAAATTTATTGTCTGTGTCTTTGCATTAGAAATGTAACAAATAGTGATTTGGCCGAATAGCCAAATATCAAATATTCGGCCAATAGCTCAGGCCGAATACCGAATATTCAGCACATAGTTTAGGCCGAATATTAAATTTTTTAAATTTTCATTTTAATTGTAAATAAAATGTTGTTTTTCAAATTTGTAATTAAATACTAAATAAAGACTCATTGAAATTCATTCTATATTATTTGCAGGTACTTAAAAACATACAATGGCATATTATCTCTAAAACTAAAAAATCTTGGTCATGAAAAATATCTTTTACAAAGTTAAACACTGATATCAGCATAATTATATTTTGAGATATTCATAATTTAATAAATATGCTATAGTAAATGTGATTAATCTGGTAACTATACATCATGCTTGCGGTTTTACAGCCTCTGCGCAAACCATATGTAGCAGCTTTTCAAAATTATGTTTGTATTGAGGATCTGAAAAGATTCCTCTTACCGCCACCCCATAAAGAAGGCGGAAAACCAAGTCAAGTAGAAAAGTCTGCAGTTCTGTAATATTATTAAAAAAATTAGATTAAGTTTCATTCAGCTTAAAATTCAATGACTTAGGATATTTTCTAATATGAAATTAACAGATTGAAGTATAACTAAGCATTATTATTTGTAAGTGCATTTAAAATACACGTTAAAAGTATTTTTTTTCTCTTTTTTCTGAAATTATTCAGCTGAATATGTAGCAATATTCGATCACAACTATTTGGCCGAATATCTTAGTATGGGGCTTACCAAATATTCAGCCTACCGAATATTCAGCAAAACAACTGAATGGGCCAAATACCGAATAGTGGCCGAATATTCATTACATCCCTACTTTGCATGTGTTAAAAATCTTTTTTTTTTTTTTTTTTTTTTTTTTTTTTTTTTTTTGTGATCATTCCTCAGTTCAAAATTGCATAATTAAATAATTAAAAACATCAAAAAAGCCTTAAAATCTCTGTAAAATTCTAAAAACACGCACAGTTCAGTTCACTGTCATCTTCTGAACTGAGTCCGTTTGGCTCGTTCACCACTTCTTCATCAAGGCTTGCCATGATTGCTCTATTTGCGCATGCACCATGTCGTTGACAGCTCCCTCTTGTGTCATTGAATTTTAACTAAACTGCATAATTACATTTCAGGGTTTTTGACTTTGAATCACAATCAGGTCTGCTAGTCTGTTCTTGTGAC
Source organism: Cheiracanthium punctorium (assembly GCA_038373885.1). NCBI lineage: Eukaryota > Metazoa > Arthropoda > Arachnida > Araneae > Cheiracanthiidae > Cheiracanthium > Cheiracanthium punctorium. The sequence continues at coordinate 287,323 of JAWZYV010001022.1, read as the reverse complement.
TTTATTTTTTTAATCATTAATCCATAAAGTAAACATGAATTTTAAAAACATGCATAGCTGCCAACTCTTCCTGTTTTCCAGGAAGACTTCACGATTTTGAACTTTCCTTCTGTCTTCCTACAGGAAGATTAAATCTTCTCTTTTTTAGTTCCTTGACTTATTTTCTGTACATACTGCCAAATTAAAAAAATAATAAATAGGATATTTTTAAAGCAAAATTTTTATTAATTTCCGTTTTAAACACAGCCTTTCTGAACTGTCACAGATCTTATCTTGTCCCTAGGTTGGGGCTTTTGAGAGAGCTCTTCTTTCCATTTTTTCATCAACTTCCGGATTCACTCATTCGGCAATACCTATATTCATAAACTGGGCTGGTGGCATTAAGCTGCCTTATTACACATGTGCTCATTTGTTAAGCGTAAAAAAAAGTCTAAAGTACTAAAAAAAGCAAGTTGGTGGTAAATAAAATTAATTTTCGACTGTTTTGGACTTTGTTAAATGCTGAGTGCTTATTTACAGAATTTTTAATAAAGCACAATTCACCTGCCAATCATCCAGGTCCATGATTTTGAAAGATGTTTCCTAATTCAGAATAATTAAAATATATGAATGTGCGAGAATTAAATCTTCTGAAATCTTTGTGGATGAAAAAAGAAAAAATTGATTTGCAAAATTTATTATTAAAGCTGTGAATCCTTACTTGGGCCAAAACAAGCTGATGCTGCTTCTAACCAGTTATTCCCAAAAATGAGCAAATTCAGCAAATTTCAGATTCTTTCTTGTTTGTACAGTTTAAACTGGACCCAAAAAATCTTCCTGCTTTTCAGGAAATCTTCTTGTTTCTTTACCCTGATTTTCCTGTTTTACTGCAAGATAAATTGGCAGATAGCTATGCATTAGTCTGCAATTCTTCAAACACTGTATGTAGAGAATACAATCTCGCATTGTTTCTCATTTTGCAGGATTGAGATTTGTTGATCCCGCAGGATTGATATTTCATTCAACTAAAAATTGATTTCGATAGAGAAAAGTAGAAAAAGTAAGATTGTAAGCACTATCAAGCTTAACTTTAACAATAATGCTTTATCTTATTTGATAATTAATGTGATACCTTACATAAATATGAAAATTCTAGTCATGATATTAATAATAATATACTGTTACTTCTTAGTTGCTAAAAAAGAAGAAAGTAAAAGACAACGTAAAGAGGCACTTGTCTTCCTAGTTTTCATCTAATTTTGATAGAGAATACAAAAGTGCTTAACAAAAGATCTTTTTCTTCTTTGTATGAAAGCCTGAAGGATCTATACATTTTTTTGTTGTTGACTGAAGTTCACCTCTTAAAGATATCACTAGCATGGGCAACCATATAGTTGTTTATGGGGGGAGGGATGCAATAGATAACAGGAACTCACAGTACTTAAATCATAACATTAATGGGGGACTATGGGCCCTTCCTGCCAGTAGGTATGATTACTGGTTGTTATTGTTCATCTTAGGCAAAAAATTTTGGCTCGTTGATGATCGGGTAAGTGGCCTGAAATTGTAATAAAAATAATTTATTTTTCAGAAGTTTTTGAGTTAGTAGCATGCTCCCTGCTTCTTGGGGGGGGGGGGTGTTTTACATGCCTTGGTTTTCCTCTTCAGAAGAATGAAAGAACAAAATATTATTATAGACTTTTAAAAAAATAAAGTAAATTACTAAAATATACTTATCTTCAAAAAAATTATTTTTTATTGCTGGCTAAATGTCTGATTTATACAATTATCAACTTTTTAAAATCAGTCTCATAAGTAATTTCTCTGCAAGCTTACAATATGAAAATTCCTGAAAATTCTTTAATTTTTGGCAATACTTTAAAAAGTCTTTAAAAACAAACAAACAACAAAAAAAGCTAATTTAGGTACAATGTTCCTGTCTGCTTAGCCCATTTGATAAAGCATTCTCTGAACTTTCCAATGATATAAGAAATACAGTTTTCAAATGAAAATTTAGTTAATGAAAATACAAAATGTGCAAAAAATGGTTGAAAATTGGACAAAAGGCAAAATAGCTAAAAAAAACTAAAAATCCCCCCCCCCCTTTTTTTTTTTAAATTTCCAACTGTACATTTTATCCTGTTTAGTCAGTATGCCAAATCTATTGGTCTAATAAATAGTCTAGGCACCTATAGCACAGACAAGAAAGCTATTATATAATAGGCAGAATTTGTTTTACGAAGATTCAACGTTTTTTTTTTAAAATCTTTAAATATTAAATTTGATTGATTAATATGATTTAAGTAGATGATTTATGCTTCATTTTTTTATTTCAGACCTTTCATAAATTCTACTAGTGACATTGGGAAGCTCAATTGGTGATGCTTTTTACTTGCATGGTTTCTTTAAATGTAGAGAAGAAATATTGTGCTCTGGAAAACACAGTTAATCTATCAAAGTATGGTATTACCAAGGTATGGGGGGGGAAAATATCCCCCATCTATACAACGAGAATTTTTGATGGAAAAAGAAGGAATTAGACAACGGTATCTTTTTAATATGCCACTTGTGGAATAGAATATTTTTCCAAGAGTATGGAAGATCAAGAAAAACTTTGATTCTTGTATTTTGAAGATTCTGAATTCAAAAATAAATTATTTTTACTTAATAAAAGCATAATGTTTTCTAAAGCTCAAACTATGAAATTCCAAAGCTAGGTAGCTTAATCTATTTTCTATATTATGTATGAATCATTTTGTATTGCATATTTCATTTTAAAATGTTTTTTAAGAAGAAAAGCCTATTAAATCATAAGTTGTTCTTCTATCTAGTTATTTGAGTATTTTGATTGCAGGGATGCAGAAAATATTCATGGCTCAATATTTCCCCTGAACACAATTTCTGTTGTCCAAAATTTCCCCTCAAACCATAGCATATTTTTGTTCTAGTTTAAGAGACTATAATTACTATTGATTTATTAGAACAACAATTATTAAAATTCTAGTATTATTGAATGAAAAAATAAACTTACATTGATTAGTGACATTAATTATGATGCTACATTCCTTTGGAATGAAAGGAATGGGCAAATGAGTGTACTGGTACCCATAAGGGGGAAGGTAGGGCACTTGCCCCCCTCTATATTTTTAATATAAGGCCTTATGATGTAAAGAAAATTGCATTACAAAGCAAAATCAGAACTGAAATTGCTACACGTTTGAAATTTGCCACCCCCAGAAATATTTTTTGAAGTTTGCCCCCCCTCCCCACTTTGAAAAAATTCTGTGGGTGCTCATGGATGAGTGTAAGAGAAACTGCCATTTTTATTTTTATTTTTAACAGACTAGTTTCTTTTAATGACAACTACATTCCTACTGAAATCCCCCTTTTTTTCTTTAAATACGGTTGGGGCAAAAATTTCCCCAGCGTTATAGCTACCTGACAGCTACCCCGAATGTCATCAACATGTTTGAACATATTCTGTTTCCTTGTTTGAATGTATTAGATATTTTGCATCAGTTAGAGATTTGAAATTGCGATATTTTTTAGAAAATGAGAATCTTCTCATGAATTTGAGAATTTAGAGTTTTTTGTTTTTTTTTCCCCTCGCACAATTGAAAATGAGCTATACATTTTGTCTTTACTATACCATACATCCTGCTGTATAATGCACATTTAAAATAAAGAAAATAAGATCAAAATTTCAGAGTGCATATTAGATGACAGGTATAAAAAAAGATACATTTACAAATAAGGGAAAGATGAGTAAAAAAAAATAATATACTTTATCAGCTTCAAAATTTTCACTGTCAAACAGTACGAAAAGTTCATCATAATTATTTTGCATTACATTTTTAAGCACATCATCAAATTTAATATCATCTTCACCGACACTGTTACTTCATCCATAGATAAATAATAATCTTCTACTCCATCTTGGTTGCTCAATATAGTACATTAAAAAATTTTTTTTGATGCCTTTGGCCTCCTTTTGTAAATGCTTTTTCATTTTCTAACACCCATACCTATGTCATTTTAAAAGTCCTTTGAATGGTTTTTTGATACACACATTCAAAGGTTGGATAAATGTTGTTCATCCATCTGACATAATCTGTGATGTCTGTCTGTGTTGCACTTTTTCATCAATTGCAATCTTTGTATTACTCATTTGATGGGTGATTTGTAAAGAAAAGAATGAGCATTATTTGGAGGATATGCATAAAAACTAAAGATGTAGTTTGAAATTACTGTTGCATGTTATAGTCCGCGATGTACGGTAAACAGGATGGAAAGGACATTGTTTCACTAAGCTTTTAGAGTTTTTTTTTTTTGTCAATATGGATAAAAAATGAATGTTAAATAAAAAAAGAAAAGTAGTGAGATTACAAAATTTCAAGAGAAATGAATGTTTTTAACTAAAGTTTTGCATTTTTTACTTTTCATTGAAGTTTTAAATGCTGGTTCTGAGGGTTTGGAAGAATTGAAATAATTTTCTATAATATCATTGTAATATAGCAGTTTATCTTGTTCAAGCATAGTATGACTGAAAATTTGGGAAGAGGGAGACACATAGCAAATTCAAGATTATACACTGCAGGACAAATCTTTGTTGATCATGTGAATCTTATCACCTAGTATTAATAAAAGGCCATGCTATGTAAAATAAAATGATAAATCGATAATATGTACTTATGAGAATCAAATTATTTATTATCACAAAAGAATAAAGATTATAATAAAAGCTAAAATGAGGGGGTCAAAATTGAGGTGACGTCTCGTGTTGGGGGGGGTGGGGGTGGAGTCTGCTCCTCTCCTGCCAATTTTGCTTTTTGTTACTAAAATGATAATTATATAGTCTTTTTGTGAAACATTCTGAGTTTTTTATCATTTGGATCCAATCCAAAATGTTTTTCTGGATACATACCTGCTGACATTAATGATAACCTGATTTCAACTGGGCATTTTTCTGATTTTAAATGATCAAATCTCCAAATTCCTGTACTAACTTCAAATGTTGTGATAGGAATACTGACATGCCCAAAAATTGCATGAAGTTTACAATGAACTCCCCTGTTTTGCAATGACTTTTCGTAAGAATGCCTTTCTCAAAACAGAACTGCTTTTTGGCTTTAAATGGTAAAATTCGTGGTCTTCGAGTCTTCTAGTCGAAGTCATTATAGATTAGGAAAATTATAAGACTGACAATCATAAAAAAACTGTATGAAATACTTTTTTTATGTAACATGTATTGATGATTTTTTTCAAAAATAAATTATTATGCTTATTAAATTGAAAATTATTGATCAATTTTTTGAAGTGGGATGCAATTATGGTCTTTGTCTTAGATTGCAAAAATGTGTTAATCTGGCACTGTGCAAATGAAATATTTTGTGTATCCCTGTATATTAATATTATGTTCACTACTTCCAATGGGGGTGTATCTAAGTGTGCTTTTCAATAATAAATATTAATTTTGTATGGTACACTACTACAACCAGAAATAGGCCTTAAAAGATCAGAAATATTTTCTGCATCCCTGTATTTAAAGCTAAGTTTATCATTTTTAATGGAGAGTATGTAGACGTGTACTTCAATAATAACACTGGTTGACAAGGTTTTTTTCACAAGAAATCTGAATAGTGAATCTAGTGCATTTTTTCATCCTGAATTCAGATATGTACTCAGAATTTTCCCATCAGGCATAGTTTTTCTGTGAAAGCTACTTTTCAAAATCTGATTTTAGTGTGGTCTTTGACCTGGCTTAGGAACCCTTACCTCATATGTAGTGATTTTACCCAAGCTGTATTTAAGGAAATTATTTGTAATATGCTGAAGCACCATAAAACAAGACTGTGCATGTTCATTCATATTTGGACATGCTCAGACTTGTTAATCTGGCATTGTGATGTGTCGATATTGAGCTGACTCAATATGATTCAGATGAAAATCAAAATGATCCTACATATGAAGCCAGTAGCTGTTCATCAGAACCATACTTTTCCAATCAGCAAGATCTTAATGACCTGATTCGGGATTTAAATCTGTCAAAACAGCAAGCAGAAGTTTTAACTTCCAGACTCAAAGGGTGGAATCTACTCAAAAAAAAAAAAAAAAAAAAAAAAAAAAAAGTAAGAATATGTAGCTATTGTAGCCACCATAGTTTTTTCAAAAACTGCTTCTCTGAAGAAAATGGCATTGTGTTTTGTAATGATATTTGTTCAGAAACTCTTGGGCATCAACACCGGTCAGATGAGTGGCGATTGTTCATAGACTCCTCTAAAGTTAGTTTGAGGGCTGTTCTGCTACATATTGGCAATGAACTTCCATCAATACCTGTAGCGCATGCCGCTGATATGGAAGAGACAAATGAAAATATGAAGCTAGTTTTAGAGAAAACACAATATGAAAAATATGAATGGAATTTCTGCAGTGATTTAAAGGTCATTGCTTTATTGCAACTTGGGTCCACCAAATGTTGCTGTTTTTTGTGCAAATGGGACAGCAGAGACAAGGACTCTCACTTAGAAAATCATGACCCAAATGTGAATCTCTTATCCCTGGCCAGGAAAATGTGTCATATGTCCCTTTAGTGAATCCTGAAAAAATATTTTTACCTCCATTGCATATTAAGTTAGTGGTAATGAAAAATTTCGTCAAAGCTATTGATAAACTTTCTGATGGATTCTTGTACTTGAAATCCCCCAAAGTCAGTGATGCTAAACTGATAGAAGGAATTTTTATAGGACCACAAATCCGGTCATTAATGGCGGATGAACATTTCGAAGGACTGTTAAATCCATTGGAGAAAGAAGCCTGGCAGTCTTTCAAAAGTTAATGCTGCTGCTTTCTTGGAAACCATAAAGCAGAATACTATCGTGACATAATGACTGATCTTCTGCATTCTTATAAAGCTATGGGATGCAACATGCCTTTAAAAATTCACTTATTGGACTCTCACTTAGACTTCTTCCCCGAAAATTTTGGAGCTGTCAGCAATGAACACGGTGAGCATTTCCATCAGCAATTTTCTACAATGGAAAAGTGGTACCAAGGCAAGTATAGTTCCAATATGCTGGCTTGGTCCAACAGTAGGTGGACCAAGAAGAGAGACATTCTAGATGCAGAATATGCTCGAAAATCACTATCTACCACTTTCTAGGTCGGTCAGAATGAGTAGTTATGATTTTGAGATAGATAGCTAGTTACGGATTTTCTGGAATATTATAAAAAATTCAAATGAATATCACACAAAACTCCTGCCCGATGGGGAAAAACTGAAATGATATTTGAATTCAGCACGAAAAATACTTATAGAATCTGTTATTTTAATTCTTGTGAAAGAAAAAAAGTTCATTGTTGTAGACCAGTGAAGTTTGGTTTTTTCCCTTGTACTACTGCCTGTAGCCTATAAATGATCAGAAATATTTTGTGAGTAGTATATTAATGCTGTTTATCACTTTCAGTGGGAAGTATTTAGTTATACATTTCAATAATAAGTATATTTCTTCTTCTTCTTTTTTTTTTTTCTATTTCTACTGCCACTGGACTGTAAAAGATTAGAAATATTTTGTATGTCCCTGTATATTAATGTTACATTCACCATTTTCAATCCATTATATGCTTAAATAATAAATATTAATTTACTACTGCTGCCAATAGATCTGAAAAGATAAAAAATATTTTGTGTATCTCTGTATGTCAATAATTAAATTTGTAATGTAACTAAAAATGCATAATATCTTTACCATTTAAAAACTAAAATCAAAATATATTTCGGCCAAGAGTCATGGCCTCATCAGTCAACAAAACTGACACTGTCTTATTTCCTCATTTGATGGCTGTGAGAATGTTTTATACATCATCGAAGGATGTGTGCATCATGTTGTTGATGATGCCATCTCTCTTGAATATTTCCAATACTTCGCAGAAGAGCATGTAGGTTCTACTGCTGTAATTTGCGAGTTTCAAAATTCTATTTAAAGTCGATATCTATTTTAGATTTCTGAGCTAAGTGGGAGTGGACAGCTGTAAAATGTTTTTGTTGGGTTTTATAGAGTTTTTAGGCCTTTAATTGAAGCTGCATTAACTATTTATAACAGCTTAAATCGACTATACTTTAAACTTTTTTTTTAATGTGTAACAAACTAATTTCATGCTTTAAGTACATAACTTATTCATTTGTTAGTTCGTTACTTTCATTGTCAAACATTTTGCAATAATAACAAAACCCTGAATTTCAAGATTCTGAATACAATAAATGATTTTGTGCAGCTATTTCACCATTTGGTAATACTTGTGTATAGTAAGATTCAGAAAATTTCCACCCTGAATGATCTTTAATAAATAACATTGGATATTTTAGAATTTTTTTTATTTTTTATCTTTATGATATTTTAATGTAACGTACCTCTGTTTGGCACCCATAGTGCTAAGGTGCTCTTGTGCAAGGCACAACCTGCACAACCATATGAGGCAACCCTGGTTTCAAGTTATTAAAAAAAAAAACATGTTTAAGTAATTAACTTCATTTTTATGGACTTTAAAATAGAGGAAATTATTTAAACAATTTTTTTGTGATTATAAAATTTGCTTTTTTCCTCATTAAATGAAACTTATTTCAATTTTGAAAATTTATCTATTTGTGTGTGTCTGTGTTTTGTAAAACACACAAAAATTTATTTGTTCATTGTTTTCCCTCACACAGTTATCTTATTCATAAGGTGAAAGATTTAACAAGCTTGTTAATTAAAAAAAATATTAAACTAGCTGAAGACTAGCTGATCATACAGTAGAAGATGTTTTTGAAAAACATGTTATTAAAGTTAATTTGAGGAGACAAAAGTTTCAAAACTTACAAATTGTATTAATTCCTTTATTTAGTTCTCATTTAATTATTAACATTAATAGTTTTATCTTCTCACACTGTATTTCAGCTTTCTGTCATTGTTCAGTCTGGTACATAACTTGTAAACTTGTATTAATTCATTTATTCAGTGCACATTTAACTATGAGCATTAATTAAAATATCCTTCTCATACCGTATTTTGGCTGAAATACAGTATGAGAAGTTAAAACTGTTAAAGTTAGTACCTACAAATTGTTTCCCTCACAGCGCATAGCCTTTGCATCACAATAGTAATCTAAATTTAAAAAGAATAAATGTGAGCATTTCTTGCTTTGTACAATTTTGTTGTAATTTGCTTCATGCACTGCCTATAGCTTCACAGTCTGTAGACAGAACTATTTATAGTATTTACACATATTAACATGCTGATTATTTTCATCAATAATTATTTTTTACCCAAACTGTGTGATTCAGCACTAATAATGAAAACTTTTACAAAATTATTGGTATTTAGTTTTACATATGCCAGGGTTGCCTTATTTTGTCTTAAAGTGAAAAAAATCCTAGAAAACAAGTCACTCTAGATAAAATAACATTTCGTTTACTTTTTCCAGTATTCTATTTTGTTTATTTCAGTTCAAATTTTTGGTTATTGTTCTAATTTATAACTTGGTTTAATTTCTGATTCAAGCATGGAGCAATACTAACTGTCACTGTAGTTTGTTGCACGAGATTGGTTTTTAAACAAAGATTAAACCACCTACCACTTAATAAAAAATTTCTTATTTATAATTTGTTAATTATTAATTCAGAACTAGTTATATAAGCTTGTAAATACATATAAAATTAATTTACTTGCATGTTGGCTTTTTGAAAAATGTACCAAAGGTGCATTGTTGGAAAAGAGCATTTTTTAAATTTCTCTTTTCCTTTTCAATTTTTTATCAGGCGAAGTGTGTTGGGTGAACATTTCTAGTTTTCGAATATCCTTTTAAGTATGTGAAGGGCTTTGTGTGAAATCAGCAGCACTGGGTAGAATAAATCATCATACTTAAAAAAAGTTTCATGTTTTTCTTTCAAACTTAAATTTTTTTCCTTAGACATCTTGTTTGTCAGTGAGTTTTAGTTTCAAATTCATACCATTTCAACTTTTATGGAAAGTCTACAAATTTTTGTAAAAATAGAAATTCTAGAAATGAAAAAAAAAAAAAAAAAAAAAAAAAAAAACCCCAACAACCTTAACTCACAAACACTCACACACATCATTGCCAATTGGTTGGATAACACACGTCACTGGAAAAAGAATCTCAGCCATTCGAAAATTAGACTAAATATGAAAATTGTCAAGGACTGATAGCAGTTTTGTTGCCTTTTAATGAGCTAAAGTGAACTTTCAAGACCAGTACCAGGCAGATGCTAGTTTTTTTATGATCATACCCAATAATATCATTTGATAGGTGAATTATAACTTTAAACCCTGGGGAATAGTGCCATTTGTCATTTCACGTTATATCTGGAGAAAACAGACCCAAACTCCTGACCATTAGATCAACAGCTGCGTGGTAGGCCTAAACGTGGGATTAACACTTCAGCTATTTACCATATTCAGTGCCTTATACACTTGCCGATGATGGAGTCGGAGTCATACATTTAGCAGAAATCAATTGTATATTTACCAGCAAGCTTAATCATAAGGAATTACCCATTCCCACACAATTTAAACTCTAAAATATACAGATATAATAATAATGAATGAAACATTAACTTTGAGTAGCTTTTGTTCTATTAGATATCATCATCAGAATTACAGTTATCACTAATATAAAATCGAGTGTCTCTGTCTGTGTAACCTTATGTCATGGCTATTGCAGCCTGCAAGGATGTGTCCTTCACATTATTTTGCCTTAATTGTTAATAAAGATAGTTAAAAGCAAGCATGTTTTGGTCTTCATCTCCCCAGTAATCAGCAGATAGTGTAGATTGTAATATGCGATTGAAGTTTTTAACCTGCTTTCCCACGTATTTGATGTGCTTTCATTTTTGGTCTGCATGTCTGTGTCAGTGCAGCTTTTACTAATTAGTGACTAGATTTTATACAGCTCCTAATTACCGATACAAATGGATCAGCAGAAAGTGGCAGTCTAGCACATTTTAAAATGTGCTATAAAGTGATCTTTTTCCTAACCTTTCATCTTTGATATCGGAACATCTACTATACAGTTTGCTGATGAATCAATAAGCACTGGTTAATCCATAAACTGGTATAAAATAGCAAAAGATGCTCTGAAACAGTGTAAAAGGGTTAATTGGTGTACGGAGTCAACTTGTCCCATATTCAGTGGGACCAATAACCTCATGTTATATTTTTTCACAAAATGAGACAACCTACTAAACATGAACAATCAAAATGAATGATACGTGGAGTAGATAGAATTAATCATATACTATGACTCAAGTTTACAGCTTTATACTCAAGTTTACAGCAAAAGTTTAATCTCAATTATTAAGATGAGTGAGAAATTAGAAAAAGAATGAAACAACAAAAAATTATTTGCTTATGCAATAATAATAATAATAATAATAATAATAATAATAATGAAAAAAAAAGTTTTAATCTCCTCAGTTGCACTTGGGTAGTACTGCGAAACTGCATAGGTGTTTAGAGAAAGGAAAAAGAAATTTGTTCTGTGATTGGTTGTGCAATCTATCCATAAACAGGCAAATTGTGGGGACTGTGCCTACTTACTCCTGTAGCCAACTAGTACAGGACGGATTAGTAGATGGACAATACTGTACAATAGTGGCTTTTTTACCCTTTTTTGCCTTTGGTGGGGGTGTCTATCTAAACAAAAATTGTTCGGATAAATGATGGGGGTGGCATTTTTGTTGTAACCATGGTTGCAATATTATAAGTATGAAGTTTTCATTAGAGAGAGATAAAATGGATTTGCTGCATGTGTTTCCTTTTCTCCTCATCCCATTTTTTACAATTTTTATTTTCTCAAATTTTAATCTGAGTTTTTTAAACCGGTGATGGTGATTTTATTAAGCAGCAGTTTTACTACATATTTACATTTATTTGATTTTTTTCCTGTATTACATTAAATGGTGTGTACTGTATAAATTTCAAGTATTTTATCATTGTGTAATAAATATGCAAATGATTTAAGCTTAATATTTTAAAACTTGAAGAAAAATAAACTTTATTTTATATTTTAAAATCAGTCCTGTGTTAAATTTCCAATTTTAACAAAAATTATTATTAATTTAAAATGTATAACTATCGAATCATTAACTATTTTCTGAGTATTAGACTGCTATAAGGTTCATCGAGGTTTAAATATGAAAATGTTTTCCTCTTGTATTAATATACAATATAATAATTAATATTGAACAACTAATTTTTTTATTTTGGTAAATTTAATTAGCTTTAAGACAAAATATAAAATTAAGTATTTAATTATCCACTCTGTAACTGATCTTTGCTATGTAGACTTGTTAAATTAGTGTGCAAAAACATTTTTAATAATTAATAATTTTGTAGATAGTTTTATTGTGCCCTGGACTTTTTACGAAGAGTGAACAAAAACCAAACCTGACTAGCACTTCAAAATTCTCAAAAATAAATAAATGAATAAAATAATAATAATAATAATAAAAAGAATAAATCCTAGTGCTAAAATATTGTTAACACCTCAGAGTGGCTGAAACCGTAAGTACCGCAAATTAAAAAGTGATATAAGACTTTTGTAATTTCATTTGCAATTTTTAAAAGTGAATTGTAGCTTAGGAAACAAAACTATGATGCTGGATCTTGCTATTTTTATAACCATTGTTTATGCAAAGAAACTGTTGGAATATTTAACATTCATTTATGGTGGTATTGTAAAAAATTCAAACCTAATATCAAAGAACTATTCCATGCTTACTGAAATTTAAAAAAAAATTACATATTTACTTGCGATGTAATTTTTATGTTAGAAATTGCTAATTTAGCTTGACATTTTCTACAATATTATATAGTACAGGGTGTCTACCAGTCAGAAAAGTCTGGGAAAACCTGGAAATTACTAAAGGGATCAGGAAAATTCTCCGAAATTATAAATTTATCCTTCATCTAAACATTTCTTGCCATTTTTTTTTTTTAAAGTCTTTTCGAAGTCTAGAGAGTGAAAAATCCTGATAAAGGTGATTTATTTTTAAATAGAATGAATGATTCAGAATGTTTGTGGAGTGTGTGATACTCACACCTGTTTCCCATTCTGTGGTGATGTGTATCTTGTGGCATGATACGAGCCAAAAAGTTATCTTTCTATGACCAATTATAAAACATAGAAATTTTCACTAGTATTGCTCTTTATTCTTGCAGATTTGAAGTGTAGTAGACTAAAAGATGAAACTTTGAAATTCTACGTCTGCATTTTATATTGTCATTTAGATATATCACATAAGTACCGCCTGTAACACAAGTAGTATTGGCCACTATTAGTGAAATCTGAACTAACTGTATTATCTTACTTAACTCATAGTATTTTTTTTTCTATTTAACTTAAGTACATCAATATAATTGTATTACAGTTGAAAATTTATTTCAAGTAAGCTGTAAAAAAATATTACAATATAAAGAGGTTGTCCAAAGTAAACTGCATCTATTGTCAAGAATTTTTTTTCTGGAAGCTCCCAAAAGTCAGGAAATTGACTTTCAGAAATTTAGTAGCCACCCTGTGGTATTCACATTTTTCTACTGTTATGTATTACTGTTATACCGGGTGATCCAAAAGTCAGGACAAACTTTAAAAATTAAAAATTCGAAATCGAATCAAGATACAAAGATAAGGTTTGCACCAAACGGATGGAAAAGAAACCAGGTTTTGTGTGGCAACGAAACAAAAATAGTTCTGTTGGTGAACAACAGATGGCGTTACAGTGTTTTATTTCACCAAAAGATGATTTACAAATGAAAAAATGCTGACAACTTACAAGTCAGCTTAATTACAGTTAATTGGTGCTACAGTAAATTTTCAATGTGCTGCCCATCATTCAGAAATACTGTTTTGAGACGAGTCACCACACCTTTCACAGCATTTAGTAGCATTTCTTGCATCATGGGAGACACATTTTGGCAGATGGCATCTTTCAGTGCTGCTAGTGATGCCTGTTGGTCGCGGTACACTTTTGACTTCAAGAATCCCCACAGTCAAAGTCACAGGGCATAAGATTGGGAAATCTTGGAGGCCATGATTGATTAAAGCAGCGATTGATAATGCAATCCTTCACAAATGTTAAGCGTAGCAGATGTTGCACAGGCAGAGCAATATGAGGTGGTGCTCCATCTTGCATAAAGGTGACTGTTTGAAGTGCTTGTCGCGCTTGCAGTTCAGGAATAATGTTGTTCTGTAACAGTGCTGCATATTGTTGACCAGTGACAGAGACTGTTTTGTAACCCGTCTGTGTGACTTCAAAACAGACAAAAACGAAAAAAAATGGACCAGTTATGAAATTAGCACTGAAGCCACACCAGACTGCCACTTTAGGCTGTTGCAAGGGTACCTCAACAACTGCATGTGGATTTTCTGTGTCCACACTTGACAATTGGGGATGTCTACACTCGACAATTGGGAGTCTACACTCGACAATTGGGGGTGTTAATAGCGCCAGAAAGTGTGAAATGCACCTCATCTGTCCAAAGCACAGTGTGAAGCCAGTCATGCTGCTCTTCCATTTTATTGAATACCCAATTTGGCAAAATCTCGACGAGAGTCGAAGTTAGGAGGTTTCAGTTCTTAGTTATGTTGCAACTTATAGGGATTCTGTTTCAGAGTTATTCGCAGTGCTCTCCACACACTTCCGTACGACACTCCTGTCTGCCTCGAAACTTCTCCTCGAAGTTTCTTCGGCACTGCTCTCCCCATGTGCAAAAATTGCCGACATGGATTGCACTGTTTGCTCCACTGTCGTAACAACAGCAGTGGTTGTTGAGGGATGACCACTTTTTGCACGTGGCGTCAAAGATCTGGTAGATTCAAATTTCTTCATCATTTTGATCAATGCAGAAGGCATTATTGGTCCTTTTCTGCCTCTCTTGCCCTTCATGTAGTGATATGCTCGCAATGCCGCTGTGGCACTTTTCGCATTCTTATAAGTTTGACTAAGAGGGCTTTCTTAACTGTGGACAGCATTTCCATGTGTATAAGCTTCGACTACCATTACCTGCTCCAGTTGCTCCCTTTTATATCGCTTGTCACTTTGCATAATCCTTTATCAGAAATCCGACAGCACCATCTGTTGGTCACTTAGAGAGCTATTTTCATTTCGCTGCCACACAAAACCTGGTTTCTTTTCCACCCGTTTGGTGCAAACCATCTCTTTGTATCTTGATTCGTTTTCGAATTATTAATTTTTTTAAGTTTGTCCTGACTTTTGGATCACCCGGTATGTTAAATTTTGAAAAGTTTTCAAAATGTAAAAAAATTTTAAATCACCCCATCATCAATAATACATTTTTTTTTTTTTTTTCCCAGAAATATTTGGAGGACATCATTAGAGATTGTGTTTGTTTAATGCCTTCTGCTTCTCATGCCTTCAATTATTTTTACATGCTGAGATCCATATTTTTAGCACTGCTCAGTAAGAAACTAAAACAGCATTATGAAAGAATCAGTTATGTTGGAAACAGTCTACCTCAGATAGTTCAATCATTCAACCTCTGGCTTCAGTCACCACTGGAATGTAAAATTTGGCATATATTTCTGGAAACTTATCTGGCACTTATTGATTCCTTGATTGAAAATTTACCTGAGCAAGTATTGCTACAAGTTGAAGCCTTTACTAAATGCATCATATGTTCAGTAAAGACAAATTCACATTTAACCAAAGAGGTAAGTTTCTGAATTTCATATTTGTGTATGGATCGATTATAAATCATTCTATGTTAGTACGGTCACATAGTTGTAAATTTAGTATTTCTCATTTTTTATCTAAAACAATATTAATTACTACATTACATAAAAAAAACCTTTATAACCTCAGTTTTGCATATTGTTCTGAAAGATAGCCTTACACCTCAACAACTGTTGTGTCGCAAAGGGGTGATACCTTGGGATGGGTACCTCCAAAACCTGATTTTAAGTGTGATGTTTTTTGTAATACTTTACATGGGAAAACAAAAAATGGGAAAACAAAATATAAAGATTAGTGCAGAGATGAAATTAAAATCCGTTTTGTGGCCGGTCACAAAATTACAATTGATTTAAACATCCCCTTATCACAAATGCAATCAGTTAAAACATCCCTTTATTTACATTTGTGAGGGGTTGTAGGAGTTGCATGTAAGTGCAGACAAAACGTGTTTAGAACATTCATATGATTTGTTTTCAAGCTAAATGTATTTCTATGGCTTCCAGAGACAAATGAAAGATTTCTGCACTGACGGGCTGTCGGATGCATTGAAAGAGAATAGTCTATCACAGATGTTACTCTGTTCTTCTCCGCTCATCATTTCGCAATTATGGAAACAGTTCTAAACTAGCCAAACAGTTGTCCGAGGAACTGTAGTCAGTCGTCCAAGGGTTACGATCGGCACGGAAGGTCTATATATTGATATTGAACCCATATGGAGTGGAAGATCGACCTCCTCCATAATAGTAGTGGCCATTGGTAAGGTATCTGCCACTACTGTGTGTCGAATTCTGCACATGACTGGTCTGTATGCCCAGGGACCACGTGTTTGTGTTTTTTTATCCGTCCAATCTAGAGGGGCATGATTAAAATGGTACCTCCAGCATGTGATTTGGACTGTGTCTGATTGGGGCAGCACTATATTCACAAATGAGCTCAGTTTTGCCCTACAACTCAATGATAAGTATGTAAGGGTCTGGAGGGAGCAAGGCACATGTTTTTGGCACAAGAACATCACACATTCAGTGGTGGAAGTATCGTGGCCAGGGCAGGAATTTCATTATGATATTGCACTGACTTGCACATCTACAGGCATGGTTCTGTGATGGATGTATGGTATCGAGATGAAATTCTAGACCTCTATTGTGAAACTATATGCTGCAGAATTTGGTCCTTCTTTCATTTTCATGGACGATAATGCGCATCCCCATGGAGCTACTTTCATTGACAACTTTCTGAAGAGTGAGAGGATTGCGCATGTGGAATGGCTTACACGTCGGACCCTAATCCAATTGATAATCTTCTGGAGGGAACAAGGTATGCCCTCAGCCATGCTGTGTAGCCATTTCCTACCTCCAGCCACTCTCACAGATTTAGAAATTGACGTACTGGAGGAATGGTGATTACTTTTTATCGCTTCGTGCTCAACATTTGGAAGTGAGTGTTACTTACAAAGCCATGTCCTTAAATTAAGAGCTCAAATTTTTGGTGTGGAAGAAAAAAATTCTTAATGTGTCATTTAAAAGTACTGTAATTTATGGAAGAAATGCGTGCCCCCCCCCCTGTTTTCATTGCCAAAAGGTTCTTAGGGTCTAATTAAAGTGTTTATTTTGTTATGAATGGTACAAAACTTTTATTGTTTTGAATTTCATTAATTTAAAGGAACTGTGCATTGCAGCATGAAGTTATATATATGTATTTTACTTTTAGGCTTTGAAAGTCTTAGAAAAAATGCTTGATATTTTTGACTATCCCCCAAATTCCAACATTCCAACAATAAAGCAAGATTTGTTACAAGCTCTATTTGAAACTCTGCAAAGTGGAGTAAAGATGGCATCTTTACAAACTCTGAAAGTTCTTGGGAAACTAAAATGGCACAACCGTGATAATTTTAAAGTCCCTTTAAAGGTAACCTTTCTTAAAAAAAAAAAAAAAAAAAGAAACATAGATTTTTTTTTCTATTTTTGGATAAATATTGATAGAAACAAATATTTTAGTTGCAGGAGTCTATATGCTCACCTATTTGTCTTTCTGTTACATTTATGAAAACTGAAGGATTCATAACTTTCTCATTAACTAAGGCAAGTTGAACATTTTAAATACATAACATTTTAAATTTTTTATTCTTTTTTGCTCTGAAAATTATAATAATACATAAAATATTCTTCCCTAGATTATCACAGATTTTGCATATGAAGATATTATGAATTCTGAAGTTCCTGTTTCTAGAAAAAAGGATTGGTGGTCTGTGATGAAGAACATTATATTGCATCTAAACTCTTTTATGATACAATCATTAAGATCAACTAATTTTAAGTATGATACTTTATTTCTACCATTTTTTATGCATTAAGCTGTAAAACCCACCTTTTACGACCAATTTAAATTAAATTTTTGCATGATAAAATTGTTAAATATGAAATTATTTCCAAACTTTAGAATAATGAGCCATGGTGAAGTAAGAGAAAAATTAAAAGTGGGCCAAAAGAATTTTTGTAAGACCCCTGGCCCACCAGTGGCCGAGCATATTACGCTTTGAACTGGGAGACTGAAGGTGCCTAGTTCAAAACCAGTTCGTGTCTGCCGACCTAACTGTTCAGAGTTTTCTGTGGTTTCCTCCGAAACTTTGTGTACATACAGGTTAGGATCCCTTAGGAAGACTCATACGGAGGGCACCCCACCTATCAGCCTTGATCCCGTGTGTAGGTAATTGGCTGTAATCTAACAACAACAGTATTTGCAAGGCCCTTTTTTATTTGAAAGTAACATTTTAGAAAAGAAACCTTTTAGTTCAGAAACCTAATTAGCTTTTTTCTTTTTTTTAAATTCCACAATAGAAAGAGTTGTAAAATTTATTGACTAGCTGCGTGCCCGTTCTTCGCACGGTAGGAATCGAATATTTTACTAAAATATAATTGTAACTATCTATGCGAAAACAAAATGTAAAAAAGTTCAAGTAGTCCTTTTGTTGAAACTACCGCGGGATATATTACGCAACTTAGGATTATGGTTTAGTTAGTTGTAGTACGATTGTTGAAAAATAATGATATAAATTTCACGAAATAGTTATTAACGGGGTATACTGTGCTTTAATCCATATTACCCAAACAAATCTGCTATCACTACCGGAAAAAAAAAAAGAGAATACTATCTATTACTATCTTCGTTTATCTATCTTCGTTTCTCCGTCTTTAATATTTAATTAAAAGAAACAGATTAGGTATTTTAAATCAACGATGCCTTTCTACTTTTTGGTGGTTCTGTGGAATTTATGCATTGCCATTAAAACAGATCTCCATATATTATTAAGCAAAATTCTTGTCTGATTGGTGTATTTAGCACAGCAAAATATTTCATCTCGCGGTGGTGGAAAACATCCAAGCTGTACCAATTTAAGTAGTATTTAAATCCACCATAGTTAAGGCTTGTGAAAACATCAAACTGTGTAATCTCGAGGAACTACTTGGAATCGTTCAAATTGCGAATAGGGCATTATTTTGTGTTGCAGAGTTTACGAATTTCAGACAACTTTTAATCTATGCGGTCACGTTCTGACCAGGGTAGTCCAATTTAGTTATTTCGAGCAGTAGTTTTCAAACGGAGTAATATTGAAAGATACGACGTTGAAAAACTCTCGCTTGCAACAGAACTTTATTAAAGTTAATTTGAGAGATATTGGGGTTATTCCTAGATAATCGGTATTTCAAATATTTTCCGTATCCATATTGCTAATGATGTAACTTTTCTGCATGAGCTTGTTAAGTTGCTAAAATGTAACCAAAAAAAGTATATCTAATATAGATAATATACCGCCAAAAGTCGTCCAAACTTGGCGACATTTTGCACGATTTTTGGGAATACATACAATGACCGTCTTCAAACCAATAGCGAATACTATGCATTGTGTTAATTAGTATTTTGCATCTTGTGGCAACATTTGAATTTCCCACGATTTTAAAAAATGCAAGTTTCCTTTCGTTATTATAGTTGCTGAAAAATCACAGAGCTCGAAAATCGCTAAGGGTAGCACGCGGATTAAACAAAATACTTGAATTTTTATAATAGTAAATTTTTGCGTCAAAGCCTTTTAATGTTATTGGATTTCTAACTCATTTTTAAACTCATGATGTGAAAATGACATCATTCTCAGTTGCGATATCTAACATGAATTAGTGAAAGAAGAAAAAGAAAAAAAACACGTTATTTTATTTTCTACAGCATCTGATAATCTGGATGGAAGTTTATTATTTCGCTCGTGGTGTACTTTTTTACCAAAACTTGTTAACCTCATTAGGATTTTTAATGCATTTTTTCATTCGTGACATCAAAATGACGCCAGTCTTACTTGAATTATTGAAAGTAATAAATAAATAAATCTAGCTTTGTTAACTATGCTCATGAATGTGCTGAAATCGGACATTTGGGTAGCTTTCTACCCTGAAAATTGCGAAAAATCCTAAAAAATTAGGGAACGGGTGGATTTCCAGAATTTTAAAGCAGCCTTCGGACTATTCTATGTCGTTCTACATGTATGTGCAAAATTTCAAGTCGAACGGTGTGGGAGGAGTTCCCGGACGAACAAACAAACAAACTTTCACATTTATATAATAGATTGCATTGCATGAAAACTTTGATTATTTTTAAAGAAGCGCAGATATGTTAATGTTCTAATTTTTTCATATTTAATGCGATTTCATTTTTCGAGTTTTAAGAGATGTAGATATTAATGATTTCACTTATTTTTATATTTAACAACTTAAGTGGCAACAATGGATTCCGTTACTACGGAAACTGTAGCAATCTTAAAAATAGAACATGAAATGAATTATTCATGTTTACTTTGCTAGAACTGCCATATTGGCATAATTAATGCCACAAATTAATGGTAAATAGCTAAAAAGAATCACAAATTAAACTTAACAACAAAATTCAAAAATTTACCAGCAATCCTTACAATACCAACAATTTTTACCGGGCTGAAAAACCATTCTTATTCACCTCCAAAAGTATTCGTATTTTTAAAGAATTCCGATTTTATTACACCTTGTTTGGTGGGATTAAAAAAAATATCCAAGCATACGCTCATAATATCGACTCATTCCAATCGTGGAATGTAATTAGCAGCACAAACGCGAGAACACACTCTATTAAACACAGTGTTACACTATATTTGAATATTTATCGCCAGCTTTGCTAAGAAAGGTAAAGTAGGAATCAACATACATTTTAATTTGTAAAGCAAAAAATTTATTAGACAGTATTAGTTACATGCCATTCTAACAGTTACCAGAAAAAGAAATTTCCGTAGCACTGCTTTAACGAATAAGAATCAATGATTTTTTACACATTCGATCGCCAAAGTGCCAACATACACCATTTTGCGAGATTTTTTTCAAGGAATCATTCGAAGCATTGAAATAACGGCAACCAAAATGGGAAATAGTAATCTAACACTCATATGGTTTGATCGTCAAAGTACAACAGGCATCTACTTGAAAAGGAGCAGTATTTTAAATTATTAACTATGTGTCAATGTGTTTTATTCATCGTTAACTATGATGTACAAAATGCGAGAATTTCAATGACCTTAAATTTGGCGGAATTTCCTCTCACTTTAATCAATTTACTTAATTTGGTGAAAAATCTCAAGTTAGATCGTTTAAATTCGCCTTAATAACTGCATTAGTTCTGCACTAATCACTGCTAAATAAAAAAAATTAAAGCTAAACTCTAATAAAACCTACACTTGTTTTTAAAAATACTATTTCGGTACGCTCTCAGTAATTTGCGCCAAGCTTAAAACTGTGCAAATCGGTAGAACCTACTACTTTCTCAAAATCGCCAAATCAGCCATTTTTTTCCTCCAAACTAAAAAATATACATATTAGTCTCGGAAATCTCCCAATCCCTTATTCTTTTATACACAAAAAACATTGAATTCCTGCTCTGATTTCACATGCACGCAATACTTTAATTAAAAATAACTTTGTAAATAATCTAAACAGAAAAAAAATCATTATTTTTTTATTTTTACTGCAGGAGTCTAAATAATTTAATAAAATAGCCAAACATGGCAACCTCGATGCTTATTTCTCACTTTTTTGACTGCAGGGGTTACAATTGCGGAATTACAGAGATAAAAAATTAGCATTTTTGACTTTTTTTTTATCAATATCTTCTAAAATAATTCAAATTTCGAAATTTAAATTAGCGAAAGACCTTCCTCGGAATTTTCCGAATCTGTGGACACCTTGATCGAAACTCAACTCCCAGCCGTTTTGGAGGAGATGATGTTACACACAGACAGACAGACAGACGCGTACAGATTTTAATGGTATAGACTAGCTGAAGTACCCGTTCTTCGCACGGGAATGAATGGACTTTTTGATATTACGATTTGTGGTGATTACTTTTTATTGTAATTAAGAGATATAGCAAAATGGATATCGCATTATATTGTGTTCAATAACCATGCATACTGAATTTCAAGGCAATCGTTTGTACGGTGCAGAAGGCCATGCGGCGTAGCGCAATCTAGTGGCGAGTTTTAGCAAAATGGATACAGTGAAAATATTCTTCGCATTCAGATATCGATGAATACGAAATTTCTGGAGGATCGGCTGGACAGCCCTGAAGTTCATGTGTTGACGCGACATCTAACGCGAAACTCTTCCCCGTGTACAAATATCTATGTATACCTATTTTCATAGCGATCAGTTGCACAGTCAAGAAGTGATACACTGCAGCGCGATCTAGTGGTTAATTAAAGTAATGATTTGCTACAGTGCCGTCAAGTGGCGAGTTATAGCAAAATGGATAACGCCAAAATATTCTCATTGTTCAAATAGCTATGTATACTGATTTTCATAGCGACCGTTTGAATGGTCAAGAATTTGGCCTGCTGCAGCGTCATCTAGTGGCGAGTTAAAATAATAATGCATTGCAGTGCCATCTAGTGGTGAGTAACATCAAAAGGAACACAGAATATATTCTTCGTGCTGAAATGTGTAAGTATAAGAAATTTTATGCCGATCAGTCGAACGGTATAGAAGTTGATGCGTTGCAGCGCCATTTAGCGGCAAGTTACAGCAAAATGGATACTGAAAAATATTCTCCGTATTCTAATATCAGCGGGTACCAAATTTCATCGAAATCGGTTGGACGATATTCACAAAGTAAACGGCTAAACGGAATAGAATTCGACGTTCTGCTGCGCCACCCGGTGGCAACTTAGAGGAAAACGGATAGCATAAAAAGCTTCTCCATGATAAAAGACTTAGGTGAACCAAATTTCATGGTGCAACGGTGCTGGAGTTTTTCAACCTCATACACACATACCAACATTCATTTTCATCTATAACCAGTGTCATTATATATCCCAGTCTCAAATAAAATCCAGTTTCAAATCTAAGCCTCGCCAA
This sequence comes from Cheiracanthium punctorium, assembly GCA_038373885.1. Classification (NCBI taxonomy): domain Eukaryota; kingdom Metazoa; phylum Arthropoda; class Arachnida; order Araneae; family Cheiracanthiidae; genus Cheiracanthium; species Cheiracanthium punctorium. The sequence goes on along the minus strand of JAWZYV010001022.1, from coordinate 264,181 downwards.
AGTGCCAACATACGCCATTTTGCAAGCGTTTTTTCAGGAAATCATTCGAAGCATTGACTTAGCAGCTTTCAATAAGGGAAATTGTTCGACCACGAAAAAGTAAAGCAAGCCTTTATTTGAAAAGTGGAATCTCTTAATACAGCCGAATTTTTTAAAATTATCAACTATAACGTGTTTTATTCATCGTTACTCCGATGTACTAAATGAGAAGATTTCAATTTTCTGAAATTTGGCGGAATTGCCCCAACTTAAATCAATGTGCTGAATTGGCGAGAATTCTGAAGTTAGATCGCTTGAAATCCCTTAATAACTGTATTATTTCTTCACGGATCATTAAAATTTAACGCTGTATTCTAATAAAACCTTTGCACTTGTTTTCAAAAATCTATTTCCTTAAGCTCTCAATAAATTGCGCCAAGCCGAAAACTGTGCAAACCGCTAGAACTCACTTACTCAAAATCGATATTTCAGCCACTTTATTTTTTCGCCAAACTAAAGAATTTTACACATTAGCCTCGGAAATCTTCAATTCTTATTGTTTTGCGTATAAAACATTTCATTCCTGCTCTGATTTCCCATGCACATGATATTATAATTTAAAAAAAAATAACCTTACGAATATAAACTAACAAAAAAAATCATTATTATTCTTTTATTTTTACTTTGAGAATTTAAAACATTTTATTCGGCAAAATCGCCACACATGGCAACCACGATCCTTATTTCACACTTTTTTCACAACAATTACAGAAAGGGGTTACAATTACGGAAAGATTTTTGCGTGGTGAGCATCAAAAATCTCTTCAATTCCGGGAACGGGTGGACTTTCAAAGTTTTAAAGTGGACTACGATTTATTCTGTATTATTTTACATATCTGTGCTAAATTTCAGGCAGATAGGTCCATTTTTGTGGATTTGTATACGAATCAAATCCACAAACAAACAAACAAACAAACAGAATTTCATTTTTATTTATAAGATTGCATGAAAACTTCGATTATTTTTAAAGAAGCGCAGATATGTTAATGTTCTATTTTTTTCATATTTAGCGCGTTTTCATTTTTCGAGTTTTAAGAGATGTAGATATTAATGATTTCATTTATTGTTATATTTAACAACTTAAGTGGCAACAATAGATTCCGTTACTACGGAAACTGTAGCAATCTTAAAAATAGAACATGAAATGAATTATTCATGTTTACTTTGATAGAACTGCCATATTGGCGTAATTAACGCCAAAAATTGATGGTAAATAGCTAAAATGAATCACCAATTAAACTTAACAACAAATTCAAAAATTTACCCGCAATCCTTACAATACCCACAGTTTTTACCAGGCTGAAAAACCATTCTTATTCACCTCCAAAAGCATTCGTATTTTTAAAGTTTTCCGATTTTATTACACCTTGTTTGGTGGGATTAAAAAAATATCCAAGCATACGCTCATAATATCGACTCATTCCAATCGTGGAATGTAATTAGCAGCACAAACGCGAGAACACACTCTACTAAACACAGCGTTACACTATATTTGAATATTTATCGCCAGCTTTGCTAAGAAAGGTAAAGTAGGAATCAACATACATTTTAATTTGTAAAGCAAAAAATTTATTAAACAGTATTAGTTATATGCCATTCTAACAGTTACCAGAAAAAGAAATTTCCGTAGCACTGCTTTAATGAATAAGAATCAATGATTTTTTACACATTCGATCGCCAAAGTGGGGAATAATTCCGTAAGCGGGGGCAGGTCGCCAAGACAAATGTCGCCAAAGCTTTTTCGCGTTGCTAAATACGCCAATCTGCAAGGATTGTGCTTAGAATATATAGAGAACTGTTTTAGCGGCAACCTTAATGGGTTAGTAGTTGGCAACAAAAAAAGTGGCCAACTAAACCTGCCCACGCTTACGGAATTATTCCCCCAAAGTGCCAACCATTGATATATATGCTAAATATTAGCATATATATCAATGATGCCAACATACACCATTTTGCGAGATTTTTTTCAAGGAATCATTCGAAGCATTGAAATAACCGCAACCAAAATGGGAAATAGTAATCTATCACTCATATGGTTTGATCGCCAAAGTACAGCAGGCATATACTTGAAAAGGAGCAGTATTTTAAATTATTAACTATGTGTTAATGTGTTTTATTCATCGTTAACTATGATGTACAAAATGCGAGAATTTCAATGACCTTAAATTTGGCGGAATTTCCTCTCACTTTAATCAATTTACTTAATTTGGTGAAAAATCTCAAGTTAGATCGTTTAAATCGCCTTAATAACTGCATTATTTCTACACTAATAACTGCTAAATTAAAAAAATTAAAGCTAAACTCTAGTAAAACCTACACTTGTTTTTAAAAATACTATTTCGGTACGCTCTCAGAAAATTGCGCCAAGCCCAAAACTGTGAAAATTGGTAAAACCTACTACTTTCTCAAAATCGCCAAATCAGCCATTTTTTTTTTCGCCAAACTAAAAAATATACATATATTAGTCTCGGAGATCTCCAAATCTTTATTCTTTTACACATAAAAAACATTGAATTCCTGTTCTGATTTCCCACGCAGACGATATTTTAATTAAAAAATAACCTAGCAAATATACTCTAAACAGAAAAAAAATGATTTTTCTTTTATTTTTAATTCAAATGTCTAAATCATTTAATAAATTCGCCAAACATGGCAACCTCGATGCTTATTTCTCACATTTTCACTACAGGGGTTACAATCGCGGAGTTGTGGAGAGCAAAAATTAGCGTTTTTGACGGGTTTTTTTATCAATATCTCCTAAACTAATTCGAATTTCGAAATTTAAATTAGCGGAAGACCTTCCTCGGAATTTTCCGAATCCGTGGATACCTCGATCGAAACTCAAAATCCCAGTCGTTTCGGAAGAGATGATGCTACACACAGACAGACAGACAGACAGACAGACGCGCACAGATTTTAATAGTATAGACTAGCTGCTTACCCGTTCTCCGCATGGTAGGAGACGAATATTTTCCTTACACACATATAATTCGAATTAAACCCAGTAATAGGAATCTCTAATAGTGAAAAATTACTGGAATTCTGACGAAAAGCTGACTCCATGAGTGGAAATTTGAGACGATTGCAACATGATGACACAAAAACTACACCATTGTCACTGGCGATCAGAAAAGTAAGAAGTTTACGGTATGCAGACGAAACTTTTCTCTTTCGAAAAATGCCTTATTTCTACATCATATAATTCTCTTTTGTTAGATTTAATTTATAGCATTCATACATACCATATGAATAACATTACATGATGTTGAATACTATTTTATCTTATCTTGCATTTCGTAAAGCGTGGACAATGCATCAGCACAGTTATGTTGCAGATGACTTTGAAGTTGAAAAATTAAATTTAAACCTTATTAAATTTTACCTAAATTTAAAAAACCTACTCGAAACAATCGATGCACATTGTACGTCCAGAAACCAAAATGCACCCTGTTTCCGTGAAGATCTTGTTGCTTTCGTAAATGAAAACATTTGTGACATAACTTAAGTGGAAAAGCTTATTACCCTTACTGAACTCTTAATACTGTAGCTCTCTTTACATAAAACTAATGTTGATCTCACTGCCAATTCATACTAAATAAATAACTAATTTCATATTTTATTTTTAACATAGATTAATTGCATAGTGTCAAATTCAATATTAAACAAAATCTGAAGTCGTTTCTAGAGCTCTTGGTCTTGTAACTGGAGTAACTGGAATATATATGAAAAAATAAATGGAACTTTAACATATAAGTAATTTATATGAAATATTCTAAGCACATCGCATCCCGTTATTCGGAAAGATTCATCAAACGCCATGGGAAGAAAGAGCAATTAATTTCATATTATATTTTGTATTCCTTGCAAGCGCCTTTGTTATGTACATGATTGCTTTATCATTCTCGTACACGATGCTTATCCTATAGTCTCTGGTGATTTATTTAGGATTTTCATTTCATATTCTTGACTTTTCATACTTTCGAAATTTTGGTGCTTTGCGCATGTGAATAATAGATTATCATTTCGCATTACGGCTACCAATTAAATAGTTTTCCATATTGCTTCTTCCATGTTAACGACGTTAATCTGCCTTTTTCTAGTTAAAAAAAAAGGCCTACAAAGTTTCATTGCTTTAATTTATACACACAGAGGGGTTAGACAAATACGCACCCGACAAAAGCGCTTATTCCTTATGTCCGCTGAAGCAGCACATACGTTAGCGTGTAATGTGCTTCTCTGCATAATCTGAGAGCAAAACAGAAGACAATGACGTGAAAATGACGTCACACGTGAAGGAAATAAAATGAAAAATATGCAGAATTGCCGGAAAAAACTTCGGTTATTTTTAATGCGCAAATATGTTAAAATTCTATTTGTTTCATATTTAATGCGTTTTCACTTTTTTGGGTCTTAAGAGCTGTAGAAATGAGTGGTTTCACTTAATTATTAAATTGAACAACTTAAGTGGCAACAATGGATTCCGTTGCTACGGAAACTGTAGCAGTGTTAAAAATAGAATATGATATTATTTATTTATGTTACTTTGCTAGAACTGCCATTTTGGCGTAATTAACGTCGGCAGTCGATGACAAATAGCCAAAATGAATCACACATTAAACTTGACAATAAATGCAATAATTTAAAGGCATTATCAGCTAGTCACACTGGGTTAAAAAATTTTCTCATTCATCTCAAACAGCATTCGTATTTATAAAGACTCCCTATTTTATTAAACCTTGTTTGGCGGGATTAAAAAATATTGTCTATTCATACGCTCGTAACACCAACTCATATCAATCGGGGCATAAAATTAGCAATACAAATGAAAAAGTTTAATTTTCTGAAATTTGACGGTGTTTCCCTAACTTAAATCAATTTATTTAACTTGATGAAAATCATTTAAAATCACCTTAATAACTGCATTATTTCTGAACAGAAAATTAAAATTTCAGGCTAAATTCTAGAAAAACCTACACTTGTTTTTAAAAATACTATTTCTTTACGCTCTCAGTAAAATGCGCCAAGCCTAAAATTGTGCAAACCACTAGAATCCACTTTTTCAAAATCGCCATATAAGCCATTTTTTTTTCGCGAAATTATAAGGTTATACACTTTAGTCTCTGAAATTTACAAATCCATTTTCTTTTGCGTATAAAAAATATTGAATTCCTGCTCTGATTTCCCACGCAGACGATATTTTAATTAAAAAATAACCTAGCAAATATTCGAAACAGGAAAAAAGTATTATTCCTTTATTTTTAATGCAAGAGTGTAAATCATTTATTAAATTCGCCTAACATGGCAACCTCGATGCTTATTTCTCACATTTTCACTACAGGGGTTACAATCGCGGAGTTGCGGAGAGCAACAATTAATGTTTTTGACGGGGTTTTTTATCAGTATCTCCTAAACTAATTCGAATTTCGAAATTTAAATTAGCGGAAGACCTTCCTCGGAATTTTTCGAATAAGTGGACACCTCGATTAAAACTCAACTCCCAGCGGTTTCGGAGGAGATGATGCTACACACAGACAGACAGACAGACGCGCACAGATTTTAATAGTATAGAAGATAACGCATTGTATGCATTTGAAAAATAATAAAATATTAATCAGAAACTGTTTTTTACCATTAAAATACCCAGTGCATTTCACATGAAAGTAAAATAATAATTTTAAAAAAAGTACATCGAAATTATGCTTTCTTTTTTGAAATATCTTACACTGATTATATTCAATGATCTCATCCATCAGTTCACATTTCAAAGCAAGTATAGAGAATGCTTTTTCTAGAAGCTGCCTTTTTTAGTAAAATCTACTTAGTAAAATTAGCATACCTTGATTAAAGTACTTCATTATTTATTTAATTTATTAATAAAGGATTTTGATAACCAAATACATATCTTTAACACCAAAATGTTCATTAATTTTATCTTTATCAATTAATAGTCTCATGGCAGAAAATATTTCTGAACATGCCGATATTGTTTCAGATGTGCAGGTCTCACTGATGCAGCTCCCAGAAAAATCCTTCTCTACTTGCTTTGGAGAGGAATAGAACAATAAAACCACTGCATAATTTCTGAAAGGTGGTTTTAAAACTATATGTATACATTTTTCAGGCTTTATTACTGTGTATGAGTTAACTCTCAATTCTTATGCAATACGTACAATGCAGAGAAAGATACCCCTTTTTTTAGCACTAGGGTGCTATTTTCTCAATCCCAGAATTTTGTCTATGCGATCTTTTAGAGGTTTTGTAGATATAAACTGTCACGGTGAAGATCTTTTCAAATATGTTTGCCAGATTACGTTAAAGGTGGGGGGGAGGAGGCATTAGTAAAATGCTGAAAGTCACACAAGGTTTGCAATTTTTGATAATTGATCGCTAAATTTGGTGCTGAAATGAAACATTTTATTATAAATATACTACAAGTATAGTTAGAAAATGCCTTGCGAATGTTGTAAAATAGTACAGAAAAAACACTCAAAATACTGGTATTAAACGATAAAATAAAAACTTTGTGAAAAAAAAAAAAAACACACATCACTTTATAAGTAACCTTTTATGTGTTTTTTCACAAAGTTTTTATTTATTTTATTGTAAAATAGTTTTAGTAGGTGATTTTAATATAGATTTCAATTCCAAATAAGGGCTTTATGGAACAGAGAAGACAAATACGGTACACTCATAGATTATAATACACTTTCCAAATGGTATTCATAAAGATAAAATATGGTTTGACTATGCTTGGCAAAAATTGTTAAACAGTTTTGGTATGTGATTTTAATATAAATTTCATTTCCGAAGAAGTGTTTTATGGAATAAGGAAGGAAAACATGGCAAACTGATGGATTATGATGCCCATTCCAAACAGTATTTAAAATGGTGAAGTATAGTTGAAATATGCCTGGTGAAGATTGTAAAACAGTTTCAGTAGGCAATTTTAAGAGATTTTGATTCCAAATATGGGCTTTATGGTACAAGGAAGCGTTGATTCCTATTTTAACGCTCCAACTCTCGCCAGCCTAAAAAATCGCTGCAATTTGGTGAGCTTTGCAGTCATGGGTCTCTAGGAGTTTTGCACAATTTTCAATGCTCCCAAAAGAACTAGATGAAAACGAAAGTGAACAAATTAGCAATAAATGCTCCAGTTAAGGAATTTGAAGACACTTAATTATTAAAACTACATCAATTGGAAAATCAAAATAAGGAAATAAGTAACGGAATGCTGTACTTACATGTTGTTCCAAATTGCCATTTTAATTATAAATTACGGTTGCTGCATAAATGCAAAAAATCTTCATGGTAACTTAATACGTTTAATTATCGCCACCTTGGCAAGAGTCAGGGCGTTAAAGTAGGAATCAACCCAAGAAAGACAAACATGGCACATTCATGAGTAATGATACACTTTCCAACTTAATGGAATTAGGAAGAAAAATAGGACCAACACAAAAATTGTGGTATACTTTTAATATATAGCACTTTAGTGCATATTTAAAATTTGAAAGTGTTTCAGATTTTCTTACTTTTTTTAATTATTTACACTTAAGTAGGTATAATAAGAGTTTTTTTTTTTATAAAGCATAAACTTTTTACATAACCCGTGCTTTGTAAAATTACAGGTTGTAAAGAATTTTGAAATTATGAAGTTAGGATGACATGCATTCACACACATAATTTAATAATAAAAACATGGGATTCTCAACCAAATTATATGAGTTAAATTGAATAATGAAGGACATAATTTGAGTTATATCACTTAAAAAGAGAATATATCAGCAAAATATAGATTATTCAGAGTTAGACTGTGGGAAAACAAATAATAATTTAAATATAATGACTTGAGAATTTTGAACTTAATATCATTGGAGAAAAAAAATATGGAAGTTCTTCCATGTGAACAATCTCTATAGAAGATCATTTTGATGTATTTTTAATAAAAGCTTAAACCTAAAGATATATCATTGACAATTCTACAGTATTGTATGTTTTCCTCATCCATCTTGTTTCTCCCACTAGCCACAATTTTTTTCCCTACTTAAGTGTTATTTTATTAATTATTTTTATAAGTAGAAATGGTTTTTGCGCAAATCATCTTATTTCCCATTGTTTCTTATTAGGAATTTAACACTTTTAAAATTAATCATGCATGCAAATTAATAAGACAGTTTTTTGCTTTCCTATTTTATACCATTGTTCTCCGTGCTCCATTAGTTATGCAAACTTTTCTATACTTGCGTATGCCTTTTATTTATTTCAGTATAGTGGATAGCAGATTATTTTTTGACAAAGATTCACCAGAGTTTGAGTATTATGCTGTTGACATACATCATGAAGATCAAGAATTTCTTAAAGTTTTAAAATCAGCTTTTAAAATAATGCTAGGTATGAGCATTTACTTATTTATATTTTTGTCATTATTTTATTAAGATTTGATTTGATTGAGTTTAACCCTTTCCAGATGGGCACTGCATATAGCTGCCAGTGCAAAATTTATCCCAAGCTGTGACGAACGCACATACATGACATCATGCATAAAATAGTTAATATAGAGTACTGTACAAGGGTGGATTAAAGGTCCCCCCTTTCATAAAATGGTTACTTAAGTTAATGGTTCCATTTACTCCCCCCCCCCCCCACCCCGACAAACTCTCATTAATCCTCCACTGATGCTGTATGATTTTAGAGACTTCAATGTAAATAAGCTTAGTGTTGAAAATCTTCTGTTCTCAGAAAATTCATACAGTAGCAGTTTTTATATCCTCAATAACATTTGCAAAATTTGGCTGCTGTCCGGAAAGGGTTGAAATTGATGTATTATGTTTACACATTTATGACCACTGATGTGAATTTATGATTTTTCAAATTTAATTTCTGATTTATGTATTTGAAAATCTTCTCAAAATTAATTTCATGTTAACTGATGCTACATTTCGTGTTTTCAAGAACTGATTGATCAGAGTGTATACTGGCAACTAAAAGGCAACTATTTGCTACTGTAATCACAAATAGGCAACTATGGTGACTATTTTCATGCAAAAACAGCTAAAAAGCAACTATTTTGAGTGGATTGGCAACTATTTCTGTTGGAGTATCAGTGCAATTTCTGTTTTTTTGCTAAGAGCATTTCAGTTCATGTTGAAGTTTGTGTAAACGTGTTTCTGTAGGACAAAAAAAAAAAAAAAAAAAAAAAAAAAAAAAAAGTCCCTGAGCTTAGTACAGTAGTGTCAGCATGAAAATTTTTAAAGAAAATCTGACAAGAACAAACAAGCTGCGTTCTTACTGTCTACACCAAGTGTTCCTCTGTGAAACATAGTCCTTTCATAATTGCAAAACCTCAAAATTCAAAAACATAGCACAGCCAACTTCCCAAATGGTACAGTGGTACATTATTCATATCAATGTTTATTTGTGGTAATGTATGCATCATGAAAATTAATACACCTGCTGTAATCTGCTCGACTTTCTTTCCACTGAATACAGCGCTGCAGCAAGTTGGTGGCTGGTGTAGTCCTTGAGTTTGCCACTCCATTATTTTTAGATTTTGGCATTTTGTCCATCCTTCCCCCCCCCCCCCCCCCCCCCCCTGCAAAAAAAATCTTTGTGCATCAGTTTGTTGCCTCATTCTTTCTAAGTTTTGGCATTCTGCGGCCCCTTATATTTGTTTTTAGCTTGCTGCCCAGGGCAGGCTTCCCCTTGCTATGTTACTGATCAAATAAATAAAAAATTAATTTCGATAAGTTTTTATTTTGGGTAGTAATTTATTTTTCATTGTACAAAATACATTTACAAAAAGAGTGTTAACAATAGAATGATCTACAGTTCTATAATCTGCATAGTTCTTGAACTTGGCATGTGCAGTTTTGAGAGAGTCTGCTGTTTTTTAAATTTTATTTTTAACTGTGGAACTCTCAAAATATCTGGAAAGACATTAAAAACTGCCTATTTAATTATGTTATGTTCCATGAACTTCTGCATATGAAAGGAACAGAACTAAACGTAGACATCATCTGCTGCAGAACAGTATATACTGATACCTTAGAATGCTATACACCAGATTTTCGTTTTGCACGGAGGATGTGCTCCATGCATTATTGTGTAAAAAGAGAATCCAGTTATACTGAAATAAAAATAATGGCACATAGGTGTCTTTGTATGACAATTAATTCATACAAAGATTTTATTTTTTAAGTAACATTAAAATTATTAGGTTGTAACGAAAGTTTTCCGCCACTCCAAGTATTGCCTGCACAAGCAGTTTGCGTTGGTGTCTTTGCCAATATTTTGTAAAACGATTTTTGTTATTTGAAAGAAAAGACTTGTTTTAGAGCACTGTGTTGTGAAATCCGTAAAACAATATCGTTATGATTAAGTATAAGGTTTCTGAAATGGAACTACCACGCTACCAGATGGACCCATCCTTGACTCTCAGTTCTGTCGCAAAAAGTCAGCTACAGAATGACACTGAATCATGTGTACAGCTTAAGGTACTACTGTTGAATCATACGACACTGTGAAGATTTGGTACCGAAAGTTCAAAAACGAGGACCAGTATATTAAAGAAGCAGAGAGCTCTTTGGCCGGCCTATTGATGCTGATGTGTCCCGCCTACGACAATGTGTGGAAGAAGATAAAATATTCATCCACGAGAGCTAGCTAAAAGAGTTAGACTTTAGTGTCATCTCCATCAGTGGCGCTAAGCATCGCATAAACTTGACATATAAGGTCAATAGCTGGGTACTGCGTGAGCTGACTCAAGCAAATCTGGCGGAAAACTTTCGTTACAGCCTGATAAGTTTATTATCAGATAGTAAACATATGTCAGACAGTAAAAGCAGTGGTGGGAAAAACTACTTTTTTTTTGTAGCGCGCTACAACTACCGCTACTTTTCGAAAAATGTAGTTAACTACAACTACAACTACTTTTTGACAAATGTAGTTAGCTACACTACTTTTGAAATGTAGTCGCTACTTCGCTACTTTTTCGCTACTTTTAGGAGACAAATTTTGCTAACAGATTCAATTTGCATTACATTCATATTTAAGGATATTTATATCCTAATTAGAGAAAACTATCGATATCTAAAGCCTTGGTTTTCTACTCGCGTCCAGCGTGATTAATGACCTCAGCGGGTGTCTCTCGCGTCCAAAGAACGAAAGGTGGTTTCCTTGTAGCGTTGAGCGCCGCAGATTTGGTGGACGCACGGAAGACCCCGGGCACCTTTTCGCCTTTAATTAGAAAAAAACTATTGCTCTAATAAACAACTACCAGGCGAGTATTTGAGCAGGGGGAGGCGGGCCCCCTCCGAAAATGTAAAGCAATTATTAAAAAGGAGCTATTTTGAAACATTTCTTTTAACTTTAGAACAATAAAGTTTAAAATACCGAATCGTCCCCCTCCCCCCGAAATGGAAGCCTAGCCTATATATACGCTACTGGCAACTACTGCTAATTATTGAAGTATTGCTGAAACTAATTAAGTTTTAATACCTCTATGATAAAAATAAATTGGGAAAGTGAGCTCTGAAAGCATGAGAAAAATCATGAGAACTAAAAAAGTTTTTAAAAATATAATAAAATGGATGTCTGAACGGGAAAAAAAGGCCCGTTTTGAGACCCCTTTCATGTTGTACAAACATTCTAGTTTCTTGAGCACAAATCAAAATTAATGAGTATAAAGGCCTTTTTTCATGACTTACCAAATTAGTGATTTATGACGAATGACCCGTGTGAACCATGTAATATTGTATAATTGTTTTAATTGAAAACATCACATATGATATGCATATTATAAAATAATGAAAACAATTACTAATTAAATTCATGATATATCTATTTAAAACATTGCATTAAAAAAATCCTCTATATATGTTAAAGAAATTTTAAAAGTTATTATCATCAACACAACTTTTTCTTTGTGTTAGGTATAAAAGAATTTTATAGAATTATATTGTTATTTTAAGGCTAAGAGAGAGATAAGTCTAAGGATTTTACAAACTATTAATTATTAATAGAAATTCTCATATTTTCGTATTAAATTCTGAAAATTATTACACAAAAAACCTAATAATTTAAATATAATAGACACTTTAAAATTTTAACGAAAGAAAGCAGAATTTCAACATATTCATGGAAGACTGCCATGCCTCTAGTATAAAATAAAAACCACATAAATTTATTCAAAAACATGTTTATTAAATTTTAACAAGAGCTGGATCTCAAAATTGTTATCCGCCAAACATGATCGTCGAGGAGAAAATACGTCCGATGCAATCGAAAACAATCTTTGTACAGATGCACTGGACGGCACGCCAGTGTTAGTTTTTTTGAAGGCTTCTTTCATATACGTGTACGCCGAAAGCGAAGATACGGGTTTGATTGGCTCTGACAAGAACCTTGTAAGTTCTTCCTCGTAACTATTTCGAGTGCATGCGAAAGAGAAATTAAAAAAACCAGAAAAGTCATCATCCATGGGCCTCATCATCCAGTCATGATCCTCGATACTGATATCTGAAGTTGTCGGAAACATATTCTGGAGGTATTCCTCCATCCATTTTTTTGGCTTCGGTCTTCCTCTCCTCCTCAATCCAGAATAGTTTGAATCTGGGATGGAAACAAGCTGAGAGAACAGTTTCTCTGTCCCACAGCAAATGACTAAATCTCGTTTCCACCTGACAACTGAAGATTTTGCGCCCCCTCCTATTTTTTAAAAATGCAACTAGGTAGCTTTCATATACCATTTAGCGCCCCTTGGCCGATGCTGCGCCCGGGTACAGTTGACCTTCCTTGCTCCCCCGTAGCCAGGGACGGCCCGACACGGTAAGCAAGGCATCGGAGCGCCATATTCGAACTAAAAAACTAAGGAAAACTTAATCTGGAGCATAACACGGGGCTTCTTTACGTTTGCAGGGAGGCTCCACGTACCCTAGATCAGCTCTTGCACCTAGCTACGCCACACATTTAGCTATAAAAGCTTTCAGGGGTTAAAATGAGGCTTTCAACTTCAATAATATACGGACTGTCAAATATGCATGGTGCTCTGAAACTCATTGGCAAAAAGTTAAAGAGTGGTAAAGGTAAATAAGACGGTTATGAATCACGTAACAATGTAGGGTTTGATAAGTCGTCCTCGAGTACCTGTTAATAATTTATTTTTTCACAGAAAGTTCACTAAAATTCACTATTAACATGATTGATTACTACTGTACATTGACTAAAAGATTTATTATTAAACAATTATTAACAGGTAAATGAAACCATTTCCGACATCCACAGTGCTATATTATTCTGAACAGCCTTGGTAGAGATGGCGCCCGGTGCGGTCGCACCGTTCGCTCTACCTTAGGACCGGATCTGAAAACTGTCACTACAAACGAAGAACACTGTAACCGAGGTCAGCAATATTTTTAGCCCCTGAAATAATATCTTGGATGCATATGCTTATACCTTTTGTCCCTTTTCAACAAACTCAAAAAAGATAAGGTTATCAACTCGTCAAAAAAAAAAAAAAAAAAAAAAAAATGTGTACAATTTCTAGATATTTACTTTCTTTTTTTTCAGTTTCAGGTTCCACGAAAAATGTACTAATCAGTTTTTACACTTCTTTGAGACAAAAAACATTCCTAGTTGTAGAACATAATCACGTGATTAATTAATGTTTGAAAAGCTACAATACTGCAGAACTGTCATTACTCTTGTGGAAGTTGAACACACCACCAGGACACAAGGATAATAAAGAGTGCCCAAACTCAAAAAAGTGCACTATAACGTCGAAAAATGACCAAACCTTAATATAAATAAACTTAGTAAAACTAAGCATAAATAAAATTGTTGTTCAATGCATCGATCATAAGGAGGAGGCAAAGAGAAAATTAAAAATGTCGGTGATTCTTCCAGAAGCGGTCTCGATGCTTTCAAGAAAATTCCTGTGAGAAAACCGTAAGTTTTTCTCACGCTTCGTAGTTTTCCGTAGATGGTGAGTGAGAGGATGGGGGGGGGGGGTCGCTAATTGCGAGGACTGACTATATATCATGTCAGATTTGAAAGGATATCGCCTAAAAGGAAGTTCACGGAATACTGGACACTGAATGATTGGCAATCATCCTGGCAAGTGGACACTACACTGTATTTATGGGTGCAATAAAAAAAAAAGATCAAAGAAAATTAATGATGTTACAAAAGCATACAATTTACAGATATGTAAAATTCCTTTTCGAAAGCAAAAAATACTCATTTTTATGTTGATTTATGTTGCAAACACGCAATAGCAGTCAAAAATATGCAGACCCTGATCAGACATAGAAGGGGCCCCGGGGCAAAAAAAAAAGGTTGTTTTGGGCCCCTATACTATTACAGACATTTTAACTTATTTGTGATTGTTTTCTATTTTCCCAGCATAAAAATGAAACATTTCAAAATAATTCTAAAATTAAATTAAAAATTACCCATGTATTTATACTCATTTAGAACAAGACTATGCATTTAAAATTGATTTTAATATTTTTTTAATCCATTTGTATTATTAGCGTATGTGTGCGCTGAGTTCCACCTGCCAGAAAATTTTCTTTTCTTCATCATAATATTTAAAAAAATGCTAACTAATGGATATTTTGTGATAAGTACATATGGCCATAAATTTTCAATAACGCCTTTAATTTCTATTTTATTGATCTAGTCTTAGAAACCATTATCATTGTGTTAGAAAGAAGAACAGAAAATAAGTCTCGAAGCCTTTTTATTGTTACCCAATTATGATATAGATAAAGGAAATTTAGCTTAATAAAAATTATTATTGCAGCATATATAAATTTAATATACAATAAATGGAGAGATTTGCGAGGCCTTTATTTTTCAGGGGCTCACGGGCCCACACGCCCGTGTGATAATGAGACTCTCGAGGCCCCATCAAAATAACCTCTGTTCAACTTTGGACCTCTCTTTCCTTCCTTTTTTGTCCTCTTTATGGCAGATTGGTGATTCTACAAATAATACTGAGAACGATAAAAAGAAAAAAGATGCACAATGTCAGGCTTCCGCTTCAGGCAAAGCAAACCCCCTCCCCCCCCCTCGTGTGCGTGTGTCCCCTGCATGAGGGGGGGGGGCGGGGGAGAGATTGGGTGTCTTTCAAGCATCAGTTTCAGTTATGCTTGGAGTCAGAAGAGAGAGAAATTGCACCACGGGATCAATCGCCGGAAATGATGACACGGCAAAAGTAGCTTCCAAAATTCGCTACAAACTACTGTTTTTTTGTAGCGCGCTACACGCTACACTACTTTTTTAAAAAAGTAGCGCGCTACACTACAAACTACAAAAAAAAGTAGCGGCTACTGTAGTTTCGCTACAAGTAGCGCGCTACTCCCCAGCCCTGAGTAAAAGTTTTTACCTTGGTCCCTAATGAAATTTCCTGTCTTCTGTGTTTAGTACTTTTGGCATTATCGGATATTTTAGAATTATAATTTGTATGGTAGAGTACCACCAAGAGAAAACATCATGACACACACTGAAATCATGCTAGCTGTCAAATAATGTCAGTACACCCTCATAGTCAAATGCTTTTGATGCCATGTAACTGCAAAAATTTTCCCATAAAAGCCACCAATCCGCCGAGCCAAGAAAACTTTTTCACAAGCTCACTCAAACTAAGACTGACCAAGTAATACCTGCCACCTCTTTTTCCTCCCCTGCCATTATCTTGTGAGATAAAGAATGTGACAGTAGGCCTTGAAAAAGCACATAAAGCGCTTAAAAAAAAAAAAAAAAAAAAGAGGAAGTTTGCACCGCGCTATTTTGAAACCATGTAGAAAGAGAATCCAGTGTATAGTACTTCTTTCAGAAAGCAGAAAATGTAAAAATTTTGAAATTGTTAGTAAGATGGTTTAGCTTTGTTTATTATTAGGTCTCAGTCTGTGTTTAGATTGTTAAAGAGGCTAATATTTTTATCCTAAATGTTACTATTTTGTGCCCTGAAGACTGCTAAAGCAATTATTTTTGTGGCTGTGTCATGGTGGGCACTCTGGATTATGGTTGCAACTGTTGGGAGAGCATACATTGGGAGCTGGGTTTGAACCTGGAATATCCATGTGGCAGATTGTTGCATTTTCCAGCCAGCCTCAAAGGTATCCATTTGGCTAGCCTTCAATTGCCAGGTGTTGTGTGTGCAGAGGCGATCTTGTGCCACCACACCACTCCCCCCCCTAGAGAATCAGTCGGAGGCTGATGAACGATGTTCCAAGCATTATGGAATGTTGCCACTCGTTGTGGACTTTGTGAGGTGCTGCCTCTCTTCATGGACTTTGTGAGGTTGCTGCCACTCATTGTGGACTTCGCTGCTGCTCGTTGCGGACTTTGAAAGAGCCAAGCGAGAGGTGGATGGGGTTGTGCTGGTGCCATCTGTTGCTGAAGGCAAGAAAATGAATGCGTGTTTGTTGTCTGGGTCACCAACATTGAGAGCGCGTGCGGCTGGAGCTGATTTTGAACCTGGAAAATCAATGTGACAGTTTGTGGCATTTTCCAGCCAGGCCAAAAGGTGCCCATTTGGCTACCCTTCAATTGATGGGTGTTATGCGTGCAGAGGCGATCTCATGCCAACACACAATAATCAAAATTCCCTCTTCTTTAAAATTTAAACTTATATCTTAAGTATATCTTAAAATATCCTCAAATTTCAGTCATTGCTTAAAAGGTTTCTTAAAATTTCAGAAAGCTCCTATAAGATACAGTTGCACCTAAACGTTTAATTCATTCCTTGACCAAGCTCATTATAGTCCGGGAGGCAGCGACAGATTTTTGTGACCAAAATCCTCTCAGCCCACAATTTCTCAGATGATTAAGACGGTTGTGTGTTGAAGCCTGGTGATCGTCAGCTGCCGCACCATGGGTGGGTTGGGCGGCAGCTGTCTTCCAGACCCATAAAAAAAAAAAAAAAAAATTCAGTCATTTCCTCCCGTTTGAAAATTTCTGAAATAATAGTTGGCATAGTACTTGTTTGAAAAAAAACCGTCAGCTGGCCAAGCGGCGGTGGATTATACGTCAGCTGCTCATACGAACATGTAAAAAAAAAACTTTTTTTTCAATGATTTCCTCCCAGTTGAAAATTTGACAGATGTTAGTTTACATTCTACTTTAAATAAAAAAACAAGTCAGCTGGCTGTATGCCGGTGGAAAACCCGTCAGCTGGCACAGTGAAAGTGTGGCGCGGAAAGGTAGTGTGGCCGCCGCTAGCCTATTTCAATGCACCAGCTGACGGGTTTTCCTCTGGCATACGGCCAGCTGAATTTTTTTATTATGGCAAGAATTATGTCAACTTAGCTTCCCTGTGTTGCTTGCAACGAAGGGCTTGGACTGACGAAGGCCAAAACAATTTTTTGGTTGAAACGTGCGTATTCTCTTACCTATAACATCTTATGTGTGTTTTTTACAAAGTTTTTTATTTACGTTATGTCAACTATTATTTGACAAATTGACAAATTTTCAACCGGGAGGAAATAACACACTTTATTTTATTGGACACAATGCTCTGATATCCTCAATAATCCTACTATTTTTCATAATTATGCATAGGAAAAAAAAAAAAAAAATCTGTGCTACTTTAAAACATGAAAACCACTGGTTTCCTCATTTTTAAGCAATTTTTTTTGGCATTTTCAGCTCCATTCTGGCTTTGAAGGAAAAATTGTGATTCCTTCCTTTTAAATTGCTTTTCTAGGATTACACAGTTTAATTTTTCTTCTCAAAAATAAATCAATGATTTATAAGCGGACTTCGAGCCAAGCAAAGAAATCGTCTGCCTGTATATAAGAATGGCTATGTATACACAATGAAATCTTTCGAATGCGAAAATTTTTCATGTTTTCAGAATAGCATAATTTGATCATTTTGGGAATATAAAAATTAATATTTTGGAATTGGAGATATTTTGAAATAGTCAGTGGAAACAGATCGTCCAAACGTTTCGGAAGGATGGATCTTATAAAGACTGTCGAACTGCTGCAGCTCACATGCAGGGCGCGTTGTGTCCCATAAAATAAAGTGCGTTATTTCCTACCGGTTGAAAATTTGTCAAATAATAGTTGACATAATTCTTGCCATAATAAAAAAATTCAGCTGGCCGTATGGCGGGGGAAAACCCGTCAGCTGGTCCATTGAAATAGGCTAGCAGTGGCCACACTACCTTTCTGCGCCACACTTTCACTGTGCCAGCTGACGGGTTTTCCACCGACATACAGCCAGCTGACTTGTTTTTTTATTTAAAGTAGAATGTAAACTAACATCTGTCAAATTTTCAACCGGGAGGAAATCATTGAAAAAAAAAATTTTTTTTACATGTTCGTATGAGCAGCTGACGTATAATCCACCGCCGCTTGGCCAGCTGACAGTTTTTTTTCAAACAAGTACTATGCCAACTATTATTTCAGAAATTTTCAACTGGGAGGAAATGACTGATTTTTTTTTTTTTTTTTTTTTTTACGTGTCTGGAAGGCGGCCGCCGCCCAACCCACCCATGGTGCGGCAGCTGACGATCACCAGGCTTCAACGCTTCAACACACAACTATCTTAATCATCTCACGAATTATTGGCCGGGAAGAAATAACTGACCAAGATCTGTTGCTGGCTCCCGGACTATTAGTTGAAATACTCATATCACAAATCAATTTTCTGCACTGAAATTATTGAAATGTGATTAATCTTTACCAAGCCTAAATAAACCCTTCCAATTTTTATATATAATGCAATGTATAACAAACATTTTAAAGGCACAAATTAAAAAAAAAAAATGTACATATATGATGTGTGACAATTAAATAACCACACTGGTGCTACAGAAATTTTTGTTGATCACCAATGACATTAGATAATTTATCACCTTCAATGTATTCTCTTTGCCAATTCCTACAATACTTTATGTAAATTTTACACTTTTGAAAACAGTTATGGTAGTGCATTTCTGTTAACTTGCCAAGAAACTCTGCCGCTTTTGCTTTTACCTTTTTCATATTGTCAAATCTTGTCTTAAGCTACCCAGCCAGCCACGATACATCGAATTAACGTCGCCGTCGACGTAGTTTCGTCGTAATCATCGACGTTAAAAATCCTTGTCCACCTGTTTGCCCGTCGAGCGCTGAACTTCTCGACGGCGTATTACCCGCGAGGGGTGACCGTGAGAGATAACAATCTCGCTTAACTACGGCATAAGAATGGAAAAGGGTGACCGCCAGGAAGAGAAAATCCCCGATATTGGTCGAACACTCGTCGCTATAACGGCGAAGGGAGACAGATTCTCGGAATCCGTTTATAAAATTCAGCTCATAGTGGTTGATCTTACGTTATACGTTGTTGAATCGCTCCAACAGGACAGAGAAAACCGGCTTATATTCGTCTAATAGAAGTCGTTCTTTAAAGACTTCGCAGAATTTGTCGAATTCTGACCATTTATAAACGTAGTAATTATGCCGCAATTCCAGACATTCAGAGAATAGACAAATACCATTTGCATACGTCGTGAAGGAATGGAAATTCAAACTGTTCTGATCTTGTGAACTTTTGCCGTTTAAAAAGGAAACATTTTATATTTCTATATAATACATTTTAATATTAGTTTGTTAGCTAATAAAAAGTAATTTTTAATTAAATGTGCAGAAATTACAAGTTTTAAATTAACTTCTAGTCGTTTAGATGAAGTTGTAAACTATACATTCATAAAAATTTGAACAGAGAGAAAATACATTAAAGAAAAATATAATCTTGATTTTTTGAATTTAATTGATCAGTAACTTGCATAAATAGCTTGTGTCTCTATTTTACATTTTAAAGGGTTTACTTCCCCTCCCCCCCCCCCGGTACATTTTATGAATTGTTTTTACTGTAGGTATATTCAATAAAAGGGGGGGGGGTACGCTGTTTAATTCAATGTTATAAACAATCTAAATATCTTCATATATTGGTGAAAGATGGTGAAAAAGTAACTTAAAAATTAAATAAAATATTAGTAAATTTAGTTAAGTAAGGAATACAGTTTAAAATGCAATTTTACTAACAGTAAATATAATTTACTTATTTTATATAAAAAAGGTTACTTTTTAACCAATATATGAAAATATTTAGATAGTTTATAAGAGTAGATTAAATAATTTTTTGCACCCTTTTATTAAAAATACCTAATACAGCCAAAACGATTAATAAAATGTACCGGGTGAAAAAATGGAAACCCTTCAAAATGTAAATTAGTGACATAAGTTGTTCGTGTGAGTTACTTATCTGTTAAATTAAAAATCAAGATTATATTTTAACTTTAATATATTTTTGTATATGTTCAAACTTTTATGAATATAAATTTTATAACTTTATCTAAACGATTAGAAGTTAATTTAAAACTTGTTATTTCTAAACATTTAATTCAAAATTGCTTTTCATTAGCTAACAACTAGTAGTATAATGTATTATATTTAGAAATATAAAGTGTTTCCTTTTAAACGGCATGTGCACCCGACAAGAAGTTTGAATTTCCATGCTTTCACGACGTATGTAAATGGTGTGTGACTGACATATTCTCTAAATGTCTGGAATTCCGGCATAATTACTACGTTTATAAACTGTCAGGATTCGACGAAATCGTCAAGGAACCACTTCTATTAGACGAATAAGCCTGCTTTTTTTATCTCCATAGTTTATTATAGTTTTCCTGTAATAAAATATGAACAAGTTTTCTATCTACAAATCCCCCCCCCCTCTCACCCTCCCACGAGAAAAATTCTGTCTATTTCATTACACAAACAGTTTTTTATTTATCTCTCTTAATTCTTTGATTTGTTCAATTTTACTACTCCAAATAGGTTTAAATTACATACTAAATGCACACATATTAGTATACAATTTAAAAAGAAAAAAAAAAAATTTGCATAAAGTGCTTTAATCTGTTTCATTGTAAGTTATGCCATAATGCAATAATAAGTTGACTTTTGTTATAGTAAGTTTACATTAAGTAAATTCGTGCTTATAATGAGAAAAAATATTTCATATGCTTAAGGTAAACAGTTGATTTTATGCCAATTGTACCTTTATATTTCACTCTATAATACAAATAAGAAGACTTATAATTAGCAATTAAAAAGAAAATGAATAAAAGAAACAAAGCACATAATTATTAGTTAAATAATTATTTAACTCACCTCTAAAATTTTGATGGCTGGAATTAAAATTTGTAGTTACCCCAATAAACTTTAATAACATCACCGGCCAACACAATTTAAAGAGAGCCAGACAAACTTATTAATATGCCAAGCTAACGATAAATCGTGTTAGCATTGAACTTGAAAAATATTCCAAGAGATACTTGAAAAATATCCACTTTTATAGTTAAAACTATGGAAATTTTACTTTTCTGTGTAGCGCAGCTGAGCTCAGCCATTGACTACATGCTGGAGCGAGTTCTGCCCTTGCATAAAAAACTGTGAAGTACGAGCCACGCGAACCATGAACGAATATACAAAAAAAAAAAAAAAAGCATCTGTTTTCTGAGAAAATGGTTGTGGTGGACATGTCAAAGGTCGTGAGAAAGGACCCCGTAAATTCTGTCTCCCCTGCACTGTTTATTCGACGTTCAACTGACTATTAACTAAGCTGAAAAAATTTCTCGATGCTCCATCGTGTTTCTTATTGGCTGGCTGGGGGGGTCTCTCAGACCGCCCAAGCCATGAGCGGAAAATCGGCGATGTATTGACGGATCATAGACCTCGCGAGGGCGACCAACATTAACAGTCGAAGATAGCCGCCTCCCTGACCAAAATCGAACGGCTCATTATAACGTCGACAACACAATGTATGTTTGATCTCTTTTAAACGCTATTTTTTGCTGTAATTTTTCATCGACCTATTTTCGACATTTCGACATCGGGAATACGTAATTTAAACGTGTGTGCGCTTGCTGGGTAGGATTTGACCTTGGGACCATTGAAAGGGATACAGAATATTTAGACTGATTGATAACTTTTGATAAATCATGGTATTTCTTGAATTATGTTCAAAAACAAAGCACCAATTGATGTGTTAGAAGAGTCCAAGCTCAACCCCCCCCCCCCAAAAAAAAAAAAAAAAAATCAAAGTCATGATATTGTTTGCATATTATTAACAATCACAGAATTGCCTTTGTCAAAGAAATTATCATGTTTAATTGTACCTGAGTTCAAAGCATGGTTTAAAGGTATTCAACAGTGTTGCCGATTTCTAAAAAGAAACCCTTACAAATCGGTCAAAATCTCTCCTTAGTATACAAAATTTTTAAAATTAATCGTCTTTATGTGATGTACTGAATTGTTTGTAAACGAAACATAAACTACAACTGGCACATGACTGCTGAAATAATAATTTAAACTACAACTCACAGAAGACTGCTGAAATAATAGTTCTAGAGACCCCTTTTGAATGCACAAAATTAAAAGAATCTCATTTCAAGCACACCCAAAGATGAATCATGGGCCAGTACCATTGTAGGAAGGCACGGCTAGAAGATGGACAAGCTACCACTAAAGATTTACAAAAGGAGAATTTTTTCGCTTAGCCAACAGACAAATAAACAAACAAGGAAGCTATCTCAGTAATAAACGCTCTTTTTGTAACGATTCAGGGATCGAGTCATCTCTCCTAGTCCGTCTGTCGCCATGTTGAAATTTTGATAAATACGACAGTTTTATCTGTAACTAAAAGCAAACTTTTTATACAGTTCAAAAGATTTCTAAAAAATTAACCTTTTTTTAACTAGCAGCTACTTCCAACTCTAAATATCTAGCTAGATATCATGCCTTGAAAAGTAAACAGAGAAGCCAAAATGATTAATTCCTTGATTCTTTGAAAAAAATCACGGAACATAATCTCTCGCGTAGATCAATTAGATGACATCATATACTGCCAAAAATACTCCTTTTTCATAACAAGCAATGCAAGGACAGTTTTATTTAATATTTAAGTTCTATTTAACTGAAAAATTTGATAGATTCTGGGCAAATTTATTGAAAATGTCTAAATAATAAAAGTCCTGTTCGTAGCGATTCCGGGATCAGCTCATCACTCCCGGTGTAGCTGCCGCCATATTGAAATTTTGATAAATACAATATTTTTATTGCTAACTAAAAGCAAAACTTTTTATACAGTTAAAAAAAAATCTCTAAAAAATTTACCTTCTTTTAACTTGCAGCTACTTTCAACTCTAAATATCTATAGAGATTTCACGCCTTGAAAAGTAAACAGAGAAGCAAAGACGATTCATTCCTTGATTCTTTGAAAAAAAAAATCAAGGAACATAATCTCTCGCGTAGATCGATTAGAGGATGTCGTATACTGCCGAAAATACTCCTTTTGCATAACAAGCAATGCAAGGACAGTTTAATTTAAAATTTAAGTTCTATTTAACTGAAAAATTTAATAGATTTTGGGAAAATTTATTGAGAATGTGTAAAATTTTGTTTGCACAATACTTAAACACACATTTGTAGGAATTCTTTTTTTAGAAATTATCAACACTCATGAGAAAAACGTAGTATTTATTGTTGTTTGTGGAAGTCACATTTTTTTTCTTCATTGCTCTCACCCGAGTGTTTTTAAATGTTAATGCCGTGACATTTGTGAAATCCTATTTTAAAAGTGTTTGAGTGTTTTAGATTGTTTTAGTGACAGCATTTGTTTAATTATGAATTCGTTTAAATGGATGCATTTTGATTTCAACATTGTTGGATCGTAACTTTTATTTCAATTGTTTTGTGAAATTTGTTGTGAAGTGTTTAATTGAGTGTTGTAGATTGTTTTTGGTGACATATGTTTTTGTCATAAGCGTTTGTTTAATTTTGAATTCGTTTAACCAAATGGATTTTGATTTCAACATTGTTGGATCATAGCTTTTATTTAAGTTAATTTGGTGTCATTTATTTTGTTTTTGTTGTAAATCTATAATTACTAGCCGGCGGACGACACGCAGGTTGCAAATTTCGTTTGAGAAGAGGCCAGTGTGCCGTAGGTTGCAGGAGCCAGTCATAAAGTGGCCAGTGCATTCTAGGTTGCACATTTTTTCCGCTAAACGGCCATCGACGGCCAAAACTGGTTGCCGAAGGTGGCTAGTTTTATGTAGTTAGATACATTCTGTGAAAGAGGAAATTCAAAAATTATGTGGGCTGAGATATGTTGGTAAATTTTTCTTTCACTTTATTGCTATTTAATAATTTAATTTTGCAGTTTTACTTATAGATAGCTCATATACCGAATTCTGATTTATGTCTCAAGTAAAAAATCACCATATTGATTGCTTGTTTCTCAAAAAACTTGTATGTTAGGGCATTCATATTTCAAGAATCCTACTGTATTGTAAATATTGGAGCATAAGAATATTTCAAATTTTTTTTTACAAAAGTCAGAATTTAAAATAAATAAATAAATATGTAAAGCAACTTTGCAAAGTTAACATACAGTCGAACTCGGTTAAGACGAGAGGGTAAAAATATGTAAAATTGCTCGTATTAGCCGTTACTCGTAAAATCCGTGAAACAAATTTTTTTATTTAAATACATATGTATAATGAAACTAACAACTAGAATTAACTTGTATAATTTTCTTAGCACAGAAATAACTTCATGATGCTTAATAAACACAGAATTTTTGGTCTTACCTGTTTATTTTTCTTACAGTTTACAAGAAGGGAGACAGTATACACCTACATTTAATCTGTAATTACATTTCAACAGTTATTAAAGAAATCGGTCAGATGAGCTCTTATCAATGTCGTAGCAATTTACTAGTCTGACAGCTTCGAACTATTCAAGAAATAGAAATATTTTTGCTTTTTCTTTTTTTCTTCCTTTTGCGTCCTATTGCTCGTATTAGCCGAGATTCTACTTTTGTGCTCGGAAAAGACGTGAAATTCTTAATGTTGTTAAATAGCGAACCAAACATGTCGTGAAGATTGCTCGTTTTAGCCGTGCTCGTATTAAGGAAGTTAGACTGTATTTTGTGTACTGTGATTGCCATATAATTTGTGAAAGTAATCATATGGCAATTAGATGAAGATTTCCTTAATTTTCGCAAACAATATTGAAAGGAAAAAAAAAAAATTTCTTCATGAATTTGTTGGTAAAATGCGAACAAGAATTTAATATTCAGTTCAATACGTCTGCTAACAATGTTATTAAAAATCACAGTAGGTTTCAAGTTTAAGAAAGAAAAGATTACAACTGTCTCAGCTTTATATAAAAAAGAGGAGGATTGAAAAAAAATATTATATGTATTGTAAAATGTTTAATTTAAAACTGAGTGAGGCCAAAATATTTCTTTGTGTTAAATAATGCATGTGAAAAAGCTTCAAATAATATCTTAGGTGTTAAATTTTATTGATTCAATTAATTACCAGCTTAATTTATGTTTTTAGATATGTATCATGTGTGTCATAAATTCATATAAATTTTAGACTCCTTATAAAATGAGAAACTAGTTTTTATGGAAACGTTCACTTGAGTTTTAGATTTTTTAGTATTTAAAAAAATTAGCTGAAAAAGTTGCTTTTAGCTTTTGCAAAACAATGAACATTATTTAAAAGATTCCTTTTTTTATCAAGTTTTGTGCTTATTTAATCAATTTTCAAAATATTTGTTAAATTTGTTTTCTCTCTTTTTTCTTTCTAAACAGCTGCTGAAGTTTTTGAATTATCAAATGAGGTTACATCTGTCATAGAATCTGTGTATAAGGCCATTATCACCTATTCACTTATGGTGGATAAAGAAAACCAATTCCTCAAAGCTTTAGTAGATGCAATTATTGAAATCATCAGCTTACCAAAAGCCGCTGAAATTGAAATCAGTATTTCTGTTTTGGAAACTCTCATAGAGATATCTGATGAAATGATTGGATCAGATAATGTATGTGCATTTAAATTGTGTATTAATATAATGTTAACATTACAATATGTGTTATATTGATTTGCATCAAGGAAGCACTTGCTTATTTTGCTATTTTGTTTCACAGATTTGGAAGCTCTCAGGTTTTAACTATCTTGTAACAAGAGTAGGAGATTTGTGTTCTGAGAACACATGGGAAGCAAAATCTGCAGGGTAAAGTTGTTTTATTAGATTGTTGAACATTGAAAAAAATTCTTGAAAAAAACAAAATAAATGATTTTTAATTAATTAATTTTTTTAAACAAAATAGCATGCATTTTATTTTGTAATTTGAGTGTACTTTCATTAGTTAATAGTTATAATTTTATTTTGTTAAACATAGGTACAAATTTTTGCACAGATGTATAATAAAATACATTTAGTTAAATATTTCTGACATCTATGGAAAATATATATTTTTTCACAGTTGTCATGGAGAAACTTGAGAAATTAAATTCAGTGATATCCAAAATCAATTCCCTTATGAATCTTAATACCAAAATTTTGCATCATTATAATACTTTTTCTACTTAGTACAGGGAAGTGAATTGCAAAAAAAACATTCAAAACTTTGTTAATCATACTGTATCATCATCTCTCTATTAGTATACAATGTTGCATAACTACCTTTTAATTGTTCCTGTTAGATGGCACTAGTTGTCTGACCTAGAGGTCCTTCGAAGTCCAAGTTTAATATCTGGGAAAATATGTGTATTCACTGTATCTACTAGGGTTGTAAGATACCTGCCTCCTATTGTGTTATAGGATTGTAACATACTATCTTAATCTTCAAACTACCTATGTATGTGGCAATTGTAAATATTTGTACAATATAGAACTGTATAGAAATAAGAGCTTGCTTTATTTGCATGAAGAAGTCAGACAGTAAGTTTTTAGAGCTGCAGTAGTATATTCACTTCATACAGCATTACATTTTTGTCATTTTCCTAGAAATTCAAATTAGAGATTTATTTTTTACAAGTTTTTTTTTTTTTTTTAACCACATCAGATAATATTTTTAATTTTTCCGAACCTTTTAAAGAATCATCACCAATTAATGTAAGAAGGTGAACCACCAAAGCTCTAATTTTTGTAGAACTCATAAAAAAACAAATATTCTTTATTTTTAAAAAAGTAAAACATTGAAGTTATATAAAATTAAATGCTTAAAGGCTATTTTTAATTGGAAAATTTTGAAAACTTATTCAGAATGGCATGGTTCTGTTGATGTCAGTTTGAAGAATGCTCATGTTTTTCAATGGTGCAATAGTTCTTTTATGTCAAAATTTATTTTTAAGCTGAAGATAGTTTAATTAAAATTATTTTTTGATGATTTTTTTAGATACCACACAATAAAAATGAATTTTTCCTTAGCTAATATATGTTTAATAATTGAATCATTAAAAGTAAAATTTAGTTTGATTAGATACTGTGAGAAAAGAAGGTCAAACTAAACTATACTCAATAAAAGTTGGGAGAAATTGGAATTAGGGTAAACCATGCTGAATCAGCTTCTGTGTATTCAATTTGCTAAATTTAAAATTACTAGTATGATTTATTGTTCCATTATATTTCTTTTCATATGAGTTTTTTTGTTAACTTAGATGTGAGGCAATTACATTTCTCCTGAGTATTACTTCTGTTGACTGGAAAATCAAAAACATTCCTATGCTTTTGCGATCTTTACTTTATTGTGTATCTGATGTAGAAGGAAAAATTTCCAATGGAACTGCATGTAAAGCAAAGTAAGAATGTTTTTTCTGTTTGTTACCTCTAATAGCACTGTGACCTAAATGTGAAGTCACTGAGGCGTCGTGAATGAGTCACAAATATGTCGCCTTGACTCTAATGTCCTTCCACGGCAACGTTACAATGTGACGTCACCATGAAGTCACACTGTGACTTGTGTGTGACATTGTGACTTTAATGTGACATTACTTGCACAGCACTGTGACTTAAATATGAAGTCATCACGACCTCGTCTTGACTGTCTAATGTCCTTCTGTGGCAACGTCACAATGTGGCATCACCACGAAGTCCGACTGCGATGTTATGGCACCATCACACAAACAGCACTGTGACTTAAATACAGAGTTATTGCAGCATCCCTAGACTATCAACAGTTGGCAATCCTTTTTACCCCACTTTGCCCTGGTATGTCTATGTTTTCCCTCTAAAACTTGCCATTCCCTCTGCCCCTTCCATTAGAGGGATCATTGCAGTCAAGATTTATCGATCGTTTTACGGGCCCCTTTATAAAACACTTTCTATTAAAATGATACTATAACAAAAATGCGATCGATTGAAAAGACCCACAAAACACGATGAATAACTGTTCCTTCACAAAATTCCAAGCAATGCAATCAAACATTTATCGTAAATGAAACTCAATAAAATTTCCTTTTACAAATGAGTTACTTTTTTCCTAATTGAGATGCTTATCAGAATCGGACAGTCATCACTTTTTCATTTCATGTATTTTCTTTTGTTTGCGTAACCCAAAAACAGGCACAACTGGAATGTTTGTTTTCAGCTAATGTAACAATAAAAAACTGCAATCGGGCACATAAAATTTCAGTTGGGGGGTAAGAAAGGGATTCAAAATAACTTCGCCGTTGATCCTATCCTATAATGTGGATGTTATATTTGATAATTACTAAGCAATCATGATTCTAGACTTCAGCTTTTTAGTGAAAGCTGTTGGTATGATTGATGGCAGCTTCTATAGTTTATAACTGGCTGTTTGCACACTTGCAAGTTTTTATTCTAAATGATTGCTTAGTGTAATCATTATCTGGCCTTCCTACTTCAAATTACCTATAGTTATTGAAGATATTTACTAAGCATTAGAGAATTACAGATTCATTTAGAAATGAAAAATGACTTGTTGCGAGTTAAATTGTGCAACTTCGTGGTGTACATTGATCTGAATTTATGTGTCAGACTAAAAGAAATGAAGGTTTAGGAATAAACTTTAATCATTTTGAGATTGCATCAAACCAGTTCTGAATATTTTCTATATGGACACAAAACTGCCTTTTTTCGAGAACAAAGTATCCCTATTTTTACCCCCCCCCCCCCAGCTGCATTTACGTACTCCATTCCATTGGTCTTTATTCATGACGAATGTTAATTTTCCATGACGGACAGCTGTCATCAACTTTATTTATTTTTTTTTATTTTTTTTTTTTTTTTTGTATTAATAGATCACAAGAAAAGAATTTATAAATGAATGCTCGCCACTTAACGGATTTTTGTTCTCAGAAAGAGATTCCGCATATTACAGGTGCAGGAAACTTTGCAACTATAAACAAGTGCAGGTGTCTGCTTCAAACCACAATCTTACATGTTGTCGTAATCTCCGTTTGCAAATTTCCAGAACAGATAATCACTTTTGTTAATTAGTCAAGCGGTACTAATACCCTTTATCAACGATCTTGTCCTACCCCCACCGCCATGCCGAAATCTATCTTGAGTTTTGTTTCCTTTCGTCAACAACATTTGTTTGAATGTCTCTCGTTTCTGTTTTACTTTCAATTCATAAAAACTTTGTGAAAAAAGGAAAGAGTGGGGAAATAAACTGGGCAACTTGTACATAAATTTGCAGTCGCCACTTTCAAAAATACAGTTGCTACGTGGCGAGGGGCAACGTTAATTTTAACCTTTAGCATCTTAATATTTAAAATGTAGAAATCTTTTTGATTTATAATCTTAAAATGGGCGGGGGGAAGAGCACAAAATCATTACGGAATCATTGGTGGCAGCAACTATTTTTGCTGCAGTACCTATGGCTCCAAGCAATCAAATTCAAAATGCAATAAAATTAAAGGGTTGACTTTGAGAAAGCATCGAAAAGTTTTTGTCATTAGAAGGTATGGGAATAACACAATTTCTGAAATAAACTGTAAGAAAGAAAAGAAAATTATGGAAACACTAGAAAAACATCATATTCCAGAATGGGAGATATGAAATGGGATTAATTGAAGAAAAATGATAATTCAAACGAATTACTGAATAATTTCAAGAATTCTAAATGCAGATTCACAGGCTTGACCAATAAATTAAATAAAAACAAGTGGGTTTTAGAAAATTACAAGAACATGGTTAATGATCAGTAGGCAAATATAGATAAATGCTCAGTTAAAGTAACGGATTCAAAAGGGTGCTATATGCCCCATAGACATGTTGTTAAGAAAGATAAATTATCTGCACTAGTTCGGCTGGTGTTTGATGCATCAAGTAAGAAAAATAAATTTAAGTTGTTAAATGGCTGTCTGATTTCAGTCCTAATGTTTCAGATGTAATTTTAAAATTTTGTGCATATTACGTAGTCTATTAGCGCAGACATTGAAAAGTCTTTCGTACAGACAGGAATTTTAGAATTTGACAGAGATTATTTGAGATTTCTTTGGTTCAGTGATGATAATGTAGTAGATTTCTTTAAAACTTATAGAATGATGAGCGTATTGGCATGACAACGGTCCCTTTTTATTGAGTGCAATGATTAAATGCCACTACGATTACGTAATATGAAAACAATCAGGCCTTCAAAAAGCTAAATTCATCATTGTATATTCAACACCTTTATTCTAGTCAAAACACTGTTAGAAAAGCTTTTGATTTGTTTTTAGATGCTAGAAAAATTTTAAAGGATGCAGGTATGAATTTTAGGCTATCATTAGCTAATAAATAAAACTTCATGTTTATACTTTTGTTAGTCACTATTACAGTGTATTCAAGTATGAGGTGAATTGATGGTTAGTTTCAGACATTATGTTTGAACACTGAAAAAAAATATGTATTCATTTATGTTCTGCTGTACTTATTTTTCATTTTAGATGTATTAGTTTTTTAAAAAAGCGAAAGAAAGAAATCTTGCTACTTAACCTGAAAGAGCTGTTTTGAATATTAATATCATTAACTAAGATTTGTTACCTACCAGTTATATTTAGAAAAAATTTTGTTATGCAATTTTCTAAATATAACTGATAGGACTGGGGGAATTGTATAAAGATTTAAATTCCTTAATTTTTATAGGAATTGATTTATTGACTTGAATTGTGTTTCTGATATAATAGATTACACAATTTAAAGCATTTTTGCAATTGGAGCTATCTCTCTCTGACTAACGGTTTAGGAAATAGCCATTAAGCACCGTTAGTACTCACTGGACATCTTGTATATCTTTTTGGTACTTGTAAAGTAATTTTAAAATTAGTTTAAAGAAGGTGTATGGTTTAGGTGTTGGTGTATGGTTTTTAGAACATTCTATAAAATCATCTTTCTAATATTGAGGTTTTTTTTAATTATTTATTTAAATGTATGTATTTTTTCTTTAAACAGGAATGCTTTATATAGCATATTTTTTTCGCCCCTTTTTGATGATTCTAGTGAGAATAAAAAAAACAATCCATACTGGAACAGTTTTTTTACTAATGTAGTGAAAATACTGACTGAAGAGATGATGTCACCTAGTTACTCTGCTAGAAAAGTGGTGAGTTTTTTTTTAATACTTAGGTTTTTACTTTTTCCAGTTTCAAGTATTTTTGTGTTTTGCAAGAAAATAAGTATTTAGTATGATATTGAATATTAACTATTTAACTGCAAAAACATATTGTCAAGAACATTTGATTTTTTAAAAATGTATTTATGGAAAAAATTTTCTTTGAATAGAGTTCATGAACAGAGTGTAAAAGTTAAATTTTTTCGATTACAAATTATTTAATGGTTACTTAGCCATGAAACGTTTGGAATCCCCAAAATTAAAATTTTAAGATGCACAAAACTATTATTTTATGGATATTTAGTCTTTATAGATAAATAATAATAAAACAATTACAGTAAAACCTCACTATGGCGATATTCATCGGCCCTGGTAGCCCAGCTGGGAGAGGCATCGTTCTCATAGCTGAAATGTTGTGGGCTTGATTCTGGGACCAACCAAAGACCGCCTTGCTTACTAATGGTGCCTGGAGCATGTTCAATACACTGTTTTCACAATGTCCTCCAAGTTCCCATACAAAAAGGATGCCCTTGGGGGTGACAAAACTTAGCCTTGGGAACTTCCACTTGGTATTTGATTCAAAATTAAGAAGCACTGCTAATGATCGGTGGTGCTGCCATCTATCAGCTCCCGAATGAGGTAGAAATGAACTCTTTGAGAGTTTATGGTAGAAATTAACACTTTTGGCCAGTACTGATGTCATCGAACTAATCTGGATTTGGGGTTGGTACAAAATGCTTTAAAATTAGAAGTGCCTAAGGCCCCATGTAACCTCTTATGGAAACCCTATCATCACGATTAGCTGCAAAATCGGAGTCCGAAAAACATTTTAAAGTTAAACTTTTAATATTTGATAGCTCGAGTTTATAGTCTATTGTACTTTTAAGATACCTTAGCAATCATTAGTTAAAAGTCATTAAAAGCCTTTAAAATCTGTTAAAAATGCAACACACCAAGTGTTTATAGTCAAGCGCTTTTGACTGCTTCTCCCGCAGCCATCTTCAGGACTGGTGAAAACCACTTCCTTCTTTGCAGCACGCCACTCCAGTCTTTGTTGATTTGTGCATGAGTCATGTCATTGACGGCGCCCTCTTGTATTAAGATCTCCATTGCTTCGCGTTTTAGACTGTAACTATGATTATTATAATTGGTTCAACGTTATTAAAATCTATTTCCAAATTTTCTTAAAAGGCTTCCAAGGCTAAATGGGATAGGGCAGTACTATATCTATTATATTTAATGCCATTAATGTGTTCCTTGATTCTGTCTTTTATTTTTTGTTTTGTTACACCTATATAATAGCCTGATAACTTAGAATCTTTATAAAAAATTTAATTTTATAAATTCCTGCAGTTTCCAAAGCATTGATCTTTTCTTTATCAGAGTGGATTCTTTTAAAAATGTTATTATTTGGTTTTATGGGAATTATAATATTCTTTTTGTGGGAAAGGTTAGCAAGTTTTTCTGTTCCACGACAATATGGTATGGGATATGTGAAAGTTAGATTTGTTTTTTTGGCATTGTTGATTACGTTTATTTTTTTCTTTCTTTCTTTAACTAATTTGTCTACAATATTGTTAGGGTAATTAGCAATGTGGCATTGTTTTCTTATGAATTGTAATTCTTCCTTGAGGAGTTTATTAGTTATTATTTTAATATCCAGAAAGTTTAAAATGTTGTGTTGCTCTATTTCCATGGTGAATTGTATTTTTTATCAACAGCATTTATTTGCTGAAGGATATTATAAAGGCTATTGTTTTCAACCATTGCGAAAATATCATCGACGTACCTAAGCCAGTATTTTATATGGGGTGGAATTTTTGTTTAATTATTGTTTCTAAACATCTCATTTTCCAGTCGGCTATTATTCCCAATACCGGGGAGCCCATGGGCACACCCTTTTTTTGGCTATAAAATTTATTGTTAAATTGAAAAAATTAGTTATTGAGAATTAATTTAAGAGCACTTTTTAGTGTTAAGGAGATATCCTTATTGAAATGGTTATCTATTTCTTTACTGATAGTATCAAACATTTCTTATGTATCTATTGAGGGATATAAATTAGTGACGTGAAAACTAACCATTGAATCAGAATTTGAAAATAAAATGTTATTTAATTGTTTTAAAAAATCCTTGGTAGAGTTAAGGGAGATGTCGGATTCTAGGATAATCTGTTGCAACACTGTTTTTAAATATTTTTTGAGTAAGTAGGTTGGGCCTTCACATTTACTAATAATCGGACGGAGGAAGGGAGGGTTTTTGTGATCTTTATATTTACCAAAAATTCTAGGGGCAATAGCAGTCGGGTTATTTAATTGAGGGGGTTTGTCTTCAGGCCAGTTTCCCAGCAGCCAGGTGTGGTCTTTACTGAGAATTTCAACTTAAACTTTATCGATAGTTTCATACATTTTCTTCCGTTCTGCCCAATATCACAATTTTTCCCGTTTTGTCTGAGCTTAAACAAGTAATGTCACAATTGCCTTTTTTTATTGCCTTTTCCCAACATTTTCTATCCTCCCTATCCTTACAAGCGATCTTTTGTTTATTAATTAGTTCTTTCTGCATAAGTAGTCTTAATTCTTCTTTGCCTGAATTGGGTAGGAGTTCGATAGCAGTTTCATAGGCGGCTATGGTATCATTGATATTTAAGTTATCGTTTAGAGTATATTTAGGACCTACATTTAAAGTTTCTTCTTGATGTTTATTTAATTTAATGGAGGATAAGTTAATGAATTGTGGTTTTTCGGCTTTCTTTATTACATTGCTTGCTCTTTTTCCATTTAACCAGAATTTAAGTTTTTTCCTATTCATTTCCTGCAGTCTGAGTTTTATTTTAAGACAGAAATAATCTATCTTTCTAAGTAAATTTTCAAAGTTATGTGGGTCACAGATTACTCTCAAATTATTTTTGGTTTCTCCTATTTTTCTATTAAGATAGTTAATGAAGGCATATTTTCTTTGGATTAGTTTTTTTTAGAAGATTGTTTTCAAAATTCTTAGTATCTTTATGGAAAGCGTTATTTAATAGGGTGTTATTTATTTTTAGGCATTTTGGTATTAAATTAAAGTATTGACAGTCTTTAAGAAAAATTAAATGCTCTAACTCATGTGAACGTTGCTTTTTCAATTTTTTAAAATTCCACATACAAACCAGATAAGTTGTTCTTAGTTAACATCGTAATTAAAATAAAGAAGATAAAACTCATAGTTAAAAAGCAAGTTCATATTTATATTTCAACTAGCTGCTACCCGCGACTTCGTCCGCGTCGGCTTTAGAGTTAGGTCCCAAAAGAAATGAAGCATGTGTGAATAACATATATGTTTGCGACAAAAGAAACTGCATTTAAATATTATTTGCTTTTTACTTATTTTATATGAAGTATAATGCGTGGTAGTATACTTCATTTAAAATAAGAGAGTAAGTAGAGTTACTAAATTAAGATTTTTTTCAGGCATTTGGCGAATACATTTACGACAGTATTTGCTAACTGTTTTTGTTGTTCTTGTGAAAGAAATATTTATGCTATAGCATGAATTTTAGCCTACGCTAATCAGGAATAGTGCAGCTTTTTCTTAGCGAAAAAGTTTTAGAATCGGTTCTATAGTTACAGAGATACCCAGAGAGCGTAATGTATTAGAATTATTTTGAGTGTTCCTGTAAAGGAACTATTTGCACTACATGTATGAATTTTAGCCTATAATACTCAAGAATAGTGTAGATTACTAACAGTGAAAAAAGTTTTGGAATCGGTTCAGTACTTACAGAGATACACATAGAGTGTAATGTAATTCTTATGAGTATCCCTGTAAAAGAACTATTTGTGATATATGCATAAAAGGTAGCCTATAACACTCAGGGTCCCACCAGTGTCTAAGAAGTTCTACTCTCAAAACTGGAAGGCTGGAAATGCCAGGTTCAACCCCTGGTCGAGCCTGTCGACCTAGCCACTGGCAGATTTTCGTGGTTTTCTCCAAAACCTCGCATAAATACGGGCTAGCATCCCTTAGAAAGTTCCCCACAGAGGAATAACCCACATAGGCATAGGACCCTATATGTATGAATAGTAGTGCAGTCAATCGGTCTTAATCCACAAACAAACAATAATACTCAGGAATAGTGTAACTAAGTTTTAAATTCGGTTTAGTAGCTATAATTCCATAAAGCGCAATACATTAAAATTATTTTGAATGTTTTTGTAAAAGAATTATTTATGCTATATGCTTGAAAGGTTGCCTGTATGTTAATCCAGGGCATAAGCTATCTTCTTTACGAATTTTTCCTAATCCGTTCAGCAATTTGTGTGTGATTCAGTCAAAAACATCTAAACACACAAACGTACACATTTTTTAATGACTATGTCATTTTATCTCTCAATACCCTTATTGAAAAATGTGTCCCAAACATGCGACATAATAAAGCGACATAAAAAAGCGACATAATTTTACATGTATTTAAATACTATTAGTTCACAACAGCTTTAATATCGAGATTAAAACAGTCTCGATATTGTTACACTATTTCGTAAGCTGTAGAATATGCTCCACATGTATTTTTTACATATATTCAAATATTATTAGTTCACAACAGCTTTAATCTATTGTTACAATATTTTGTAAGCTGTAGAATATGCCCCACATGTATTTTTCTATAAATAGGTTACACTCATAAAAATTTCAACATAGGGTTACCAGGCGAAATAAGCGAAAGATGAGCGATAACATGCCAAGTTAATTAATATAGTTTTAATATGGCAATAATAAAACTAAAAAATTAGGAGGGTTCAGGGGGATCTCCCCCTGACGAGGCTCGAACAGCCGAGTTTTTATATTATTGGTAGGATTTGGAAATTTATGAAGTTTAAGAAACACATTTGGACTTATCTTTCTAATGCTTTTTAATTTGGCGTAAAATCAACATAATTTCGATACCATTTCATGTTTTTCAAATGCATGTTTATCTGAAAATTGAATTTCAGCTTTATTTCAAAAGCATAAATCATTTTGTGCGGGCGATAAAACGGTTTTTAATTAATAATTAGAAAAGTATTTAAAATTTCAACATTCTGAGCCTCAGGTGCACAGTCATGGGCTTCTATGCTCAAATTTTCAAAGCTCTGCTTTCTGTAGATTTGTCTGGAGAACATTCATTTTTATTATTATTGATAGATAGATTTGGCATAAAACTGGCATAATTTCCGTGGAATTTAATGTTTTTCAGATGCACGCACGCGCTTCTTTATTGAAGCAATAGCATTCTTGTTAGCTCAAAACATGAATCATTTGATTGATACGGGCAAAACTCGCCAAGCATGGCAACGCAAAAACGGTTTTTAATTAATAATTAAAAAAGTAATTAAAAATCTAAAATTCTAATTAGCCTATAACCAACTCCAGGGTCCCCTCTATATCTAAACCAAAATGCATCCTAATCGATTCAGCGGTTTAGGCTTGAAAGCGTCATAAATAAACAAACAAACAAACTCACTTTCGCATTTATAATATTAGTTAGGATGATAGCAGATAGGGCAAAGGACTTAAAACTAGAAGCTAGAGGTCAAAATTCAGAAAATTTGCAGGTGGCCAGTGGCCACTGACCTTGAAATTTTAAGTGGCCACTCTCATGTTTTTTAATATTGCACAACTTACATACAATATAGCTTAATAAACATGAGCAGTTAATATAAGTAATAAGGAAAGATTTCTTATAATATACATCTAAATCTTCTACTAATTAAAAAAAAAATATTACCTGCCCATATATACATACAGTGTCCCAACCACACTGACCTTGTATTTTAATCCTTAAATATGGATCTTAGACATGTACAATAAATCAAAGTTATATAAGGGACAGAATTTTAAGTGTTGATTAACATTTTCAGAATATTAAATCTAATTAAATAAAAATTTTTGATTTTTATGCGGACCCCATACAAAAATATTCCCAGTTAGTAAAATGACCCCTTACATTAAATAGTTGATGTACAAAATTTCAACCTTTTTTTCAGAATTTCAAACTTTTCAGCCTTTGATCCCTTTTTTTTCTGGCTACGACCTTGCGTTTGTCAAAAGCATTTCTTTGTAGTGCCCCCTACTACCACTTTTAAAAAGCGCGGCGCCTGACAACCGTTCAGCAATTGGCAGCCTTTTTTACCCCCTTTGCTCTGGAATGTCCATGTTTTCACTCGAAAACTTGCCATTCCCCCTGCCCCTTCCGTTATAGGGATCATTGCAGTCAAGATGATCGATCGTTTTACGGGCCCCTTTACGAAACACTTTCTATTAAAATGATACTATAACAAAAATACGATCAATTGAAAGGACCCTTAACTAAACACGATGTATAACTGTTCCTTCACAAAATTCCCAGCAATGCAATCAGACATTTATCATAAATGAAACCCGATAAAATTTCCTTTTAAAAATAAGTAACTTTTTTCCTAATTGAGATGCTTATCAGAATCAGACAGTGACAGTCATCCCTTTTTCATTTCATCTGTTTTCTTTCGTTCGCGTAACTCAAAAAGAGGCACCTCTGTGATGTTTATTTTCACCTAATGTAGCAATAAAAAACTGCAATCTCTGGAACATAACACTTTCAGTTGGGGGTAAGAAAGGGATTCAAAATAACTTCACCGTCGATCCTATAATGTGGGTGTTATCATTGATAATTATTTCACAATCATAATTCTAGACTTCAGCTTTTTAGTGAAAACTGTCAGTATAAATAATGGCAGCTTCTGTAGTTTATAACTGGCTGTTTTGCGCACTTGCAAGTTTTTGTTTTTAATGATTGCTTAGTATAATCATTATCTGGCCTTCCTACTTCAAATTATCTATAGTTATTAAAGATATTTACTAAGCATTAGAGAATTACGAATTCATTTAGAAATGAAAAGCGCCTTGAGTGTTAAATTACACGACTTCATGACGTCCATTGATCTGAATTTATGTGTCGGACTATAAGAAATGAACGCTTAGGAATAAACTTAATCATTTTGAGATTGCACCAAAGCAGTTCTGAATATTTTCTATATGGTACACAAAATTGCCTTTTTGCGAGAACAGAGATGAGACGGGCTGAACCCAAGCCCGAACGGGCTCGCACTCTGAAATTCACAATTGCGTTCGGGCTCGGGACAAATTTATATTTTATTGAACATACTCCTTGATTCAGATTTTTAAAAAGTGATTCATATGGAACTATATTTGTCTTTAATTTGCACAAACAGCAAAATTTATTGTATTCTATCAAAGAATTACTTCTTTGAATTTTATTGAACTTTATTTATCTTTAGCTGAAATTTCAGGCTTGGGCTCCGACTTTAATAATATTGCTTGGACTCGGGCTTCTAAAAATGAGCCCGAACTCATCTTTAGAAAGTATCCCTATTTTTAAATCCCCCGCGGCTGCATTTGCGTACTCCGTTGGTCTTTATTCATGACGAATATTGTTAATTTTCCGCGACGGACAGCTGTCATCAACTTTATGCGGGCCCAAAGCCTTATTATGCCGGAATAGATATTGAAATATTTATTTATTTTATTTTTTTGGTATTAATAGATTACAAGAAAAGAATTTATAAATGAATGCTCGCCACTCTTCAGATTTTTGTTCTCAGAAAGAGAGTCCTTGCAAAAACAAACAAGTGCAGGTGTCTGCTTCAAACTGCAATCTTACGCATTGTCGTAATCCCCGTTTGCAAATTTCCTGAACAGATGATTACTTTTGTTGTTTTGCTAATTGGTCAAATGGTACTAATACCCTTTATCAATGATCCCGCTCTCCCCCCCCCCCCCCCTCCTCCCCGCCATGCTGACATCGATCTTGGAGTTTAGTAGACTCTTGTCAACAACATCTGTTTTAACGTCCTGTTTCTGTTTTACTTTCAATTCATAAAAACTTTGCAATAAAAAGGAAAGAGAGTGGGGAAATAAACTGTGGCAACTGGTACATAAATTTGCAGTCTCCACTTTCAAAAATACAGTCGCCACGTGGTGAGTGGCGACTGTTAATTTTGACCTTTACTAAAAGCAGAACAAAAGTTAAGATAAAAGGAGGGAGATGAACCGTCAATGCATGTCGAACACAAGCGTAGAAATTACCAAGCTCTTCCTACCTTCAAAACCTCAGCTCCGGGTCTGGTTATTAAGTTAAAATTTTCGGGAGGGTCTACCAATTCCCAAACCTCTCTATCGTTCATTACAGCGATTTCTTGCATCATAGCTTTTTCCCATTCAGCAGACTCATTTTATCTCTTGCATACGACTTGATTTGGGTATTTTTATTTCTGCAAGATTAGATTTGTTACGTTTCAACAGGTCCGAAACTTCACCCGATGAATTATCTATAGTACTAAAATTAAATGAACTACTATCATATTCAATGTTACTTTGCTTACAATAATACCCTCTGTGCAAAGAACGGGCACACAGCTAGTATAAATTAAAAACCATTTCTTAGATGTATATAATAAACAAGATCTATTCATCTTTAAATTGTAGTTGTTATCTCCCATTTTAAATTTTGCTTTTTTGTCTCTTTTCAGATAAAATATCTTTTACTTCTGTTATACCGAAGTGTTCCTCAACATTTAATAAAATTACCTTTGTCATTTTCATGCCAGAATTTTGTAGATCATTTTATATATTTACATGAAGATTTCAATTTCTGTCGTAGCTATATAATGCCTCGTTTTAACATTGGTAAGTTTGGTATTAAAAAGTTAATTAATTTTAATGCTTTAATTATTACTTTTTTTTGAGTAGCACTGCAAATATAAATCAGTCACCATCAGCATTATATCAAAATTGAGCCCACGTGGCACCAGAACTTAAGGCTGGCTTTCAAGCTTATGTACATAAAAGCAATGTTCACATTTGCTTTTATATCCGTAATTGCTTTAATGGACATAAAAACAATGCTGGTTCTATTATTATTACTATGCCCATTCCAGAATATATTATATTCATTGTATCAATTGGGCGCCATTTACTTTCGAATTCATCTGAAAGACCATTAGTTACGGGGTGATTTTTATGACCGGGATAGATATAAATAACTGACTTTCTAAGACTTCATCGTTCGTCCACACAAGCCAGACTTGGCACGGAATGGCGTCAATTGATACAGCAATTGCGGTAGTTATGACTTATGACGGGAGGCCCACAGGGGGCCAGGCACCGCGACAATGGGTCTATTGTACCAATTGCGGTAGTTAGCCTCGTGCTTCTTGAAAAGAATAGCCAGAAAAAAAATATGTAGTTAAAAGAAAGAGAGAATTTATCCATGCAAAGTTATAATTGTAAAGAAAATTTACAATTTTCTCCAGAAGATTTCCATAATTATCTGCGAATGAATGAGGAGACCTATATAGAGCTGTTGAAGCTTGTTGCGTCCATTATCAAAAGGAGCAACTTTTAACTTTTAAAGGAAATAATGTATACCTTTCTAATTCTATTCAAGAATCTTTTTTTAATTTTTGATTTTATCATTATATTTTGTGCATACATTTTGGTTTTTTTATATTATTATTCAGGCACGTAGCCAGGAAAATTTTCCGGGGGGGATATGCGCCTGGAAAACTTTTTTTTTTGGTGGGGGGGTATGAACTTATATGTGTATAAATAGACAGAATTTCATCACTAATCCAAAAATTTCGGGGTGGGGGGATATATCCCGATATCCCCCCCACCCTGGCTACGCCCCTGTTATTATTATTATTTTAATTTTACCCCCTCCCCCCAAAGGAAATTCTTTTAAGTGTTTAAGTAGGCCCATGGATAAATTGGAAGTGGAAAAGTGGTCCCCAGGTTAACTTGAGGTGGCAACCACTGATCTAGATGCAGGAAAGGTAGGTAGGCACCCCTTGAAATTCCAGCAAAAAAATTTCAAAAAGTAAGAGATGCAAAGAAAAATATTTGAATCATTTCTGGAAAATTTGCTACACAAAATAAGTTTTTCTGATTGTATATCGATTTGGCACATTAATAGATCTGTTGCATTGAAATTGCTATTTGAAAGATTTGTTCATAGATACAGTTGGTGGCTAAATGGAATTGC
The DNA here is from genome assembly GCA_038373885.1 of Cheiracanthium punctorium. Taxonomy (NCBI): domain Eukaryota; kingdom Metazoa; phylum Arthropoda; class Arachnida; order Araneae; family Cheiracanthiidae; genus Cheiracanthium; species Cheiracanthium punctorium. Next base: position 222,663 of record JAWZYV010001022.1, on the reverse strand, counting down.
CACTATTAGGCAATGGGATTAAATCAAGGTTTGATTGACCATCATCATCATCATCACAATAAGTCGACTTTTATGATTAATTGTTTTTATTGCTTTGTTCACATTCTTAAAATAGAACATATTTATTTATATGAAGTTTGTAATTTGCTTAAATATTAAATATTGCTACTTGTTTTTCATTTTTATTTTATTTATTTATTCATTTCTAGATATCAAGGATAAACACAAAATCTTGTATGAAGCAATACGATCATCCTGCAAGCACAAGAATATTTTTTTAAAAAGAACATCATCTCAGTCAAAATATATCAGATATGTATGTGGAGCCCTTCATGTATTGTGTTTCAGTTTTGTCAGTGAAAGCAGCATCAATGAGATTTTTGAAGTATTTACTAATGCTGTATTGAGTCCTGTTTCTGAAATTTCAGATGCAGCTTTAAATTGCTTGCAACACTTAATAAATGAACACACCGGATCTGTCATTAGAGAATTGGTAATTATTATTATTCAGTATGAATAATATTTTGATTTTCAGTGTAACACATATATTATATATATTGTTTTTAATTTACATGGTTTAACCCATTTGTGCCTAGATTTTTTTATGACTTTCTTCGATTTTTGCTAATAATACCTGCTCTAATACATAAATTTCTGATGTCAACTTCTTGAACAAGGGATGATTTCTTTTAAAATCATTATGTATAAAAGTTGAAATTTCAACATCCTACTGGGTCATGTTAAAATATTTTGTGGAGTTGAGGTTCAATACCTGTGGATAAAGGCTAGGAAAATAAGTAAGGTTTTCGACTGATAGCGAAAATGCCATCCCAAAAAAGGGGCACTAGGCATAAATGGACTAATATTATTGCTATAAATTAACCACATAAATTCCGCCCCATTCTTCTTCTTCTTCTTTTTTTTTTTGTTTGTTCGTAAACTTAAAAAAAGTTACTATATATATTTTAATTACCAGTGTCAGGATTTTTGGAGAAATATCAAGTTAAGTAAAACTTCTCTAATAAAATAGCTCAGTAATCATTTAAACTTTTCTTAGAGCCAAAAATATTTAATTTTCACCATCAGTTTGATTAGAATTGAAATCTATAATATATATGTAATAATTATCTAGTTATGTCTCAATTTTCTCCATATTTTCTATTTCTTTCAGCAACTTGAATTTTATTTTTTACATTTCAACTCTAAAATTTATCTACTGGAGAAATTGATACATAAGGATTGGAATGTTATTATGCTTACAAATTCATTAATAAAAGTATACAGTAAAAATATTTTAATGGCTTGTCTGATAGTAATGCCGAATCTGGATCTGGGGGGGGGGTCACAGGCACTTGACATGAAAGCATCTTTTGTAATTTAATAGAAAAGGTTGTACTTACGTATTATTCCAGCACTCTGCCAAGACGAGTGATTTTTCACCAAGGTAAATGTTGGACACATGAAATTATTGATGGTTTGGAATACAATTGGCACCAGTTTGGCAGCACATTTGACGAAAAAATAGTTTAGCGGCAATGACTGCTGGGATAATACATACATAAATACCAGAAAGGTCTTAACAACCTGTCAACAAAAGGGTGATTGTAGATTGAAAAATTAGGATCATGGTGCATTATTAGGAGTACCATATTTCAATGTTGTGTTATGTGGGATATAATTACAGCTATTTTAATTAGAAGACGCACACTTATGTGATGCTATCTACTCTGAAAGGGCAATTAATGAAAGGGAATTTGTTTGCTTTAAATGGTAATTCACTGTTGACAGACATTCCTTATTACTATTGGTGTAATTTTGCTTATACTTAAATGCAGTCTTAATTTTTCCAAAAGGTTGTTTTAATTCTTAAGTACTTTTGAAAAAAAAATTAATTTTTCTTTTCTTTTTTAAAATTTAAAGGTATTATTAACACCTTTAAGTTTTTGATATTTTGATAAGCCACTTATGGTACGAGGGTCATTTAAAAAAGTAAGAACCGATTGCACATCGTGTCCACGCATCCTGTCAAGTGACGTCAGTTCAAGGTCGGCCACTCTTTGCCAATCTCTTACTACGCCGCCAATACGTTCCACGTCTCTGGAAATTCTTTTAAGTGTTTAAGTTAAGCTGATGTTGGTTGTATGGTTAAACTGCTTCGTTTGTCTCCATGTCAATCAGTAATCCCGCCGATTGCGAAGTTTGCTCAGTTATTTGGTTTTTTAAATGCAAAAAAAGTTCATCCAGTTGAAATTCACCAGCAGCTTGTTTAAGTTTGAGGTGATGATGTAATGCTCGGCTTCACGTTGCGGCAAAATCAAAGTCACAATTGGAAAATTTTCATTGAGAAGTACTGGATCATCCAGCATGCAGCCCTGACTTAACACCATTAGACTCTCATCTGTTTCCAAAACTTAAGGAATTTCTTGGTGGAAAGCACTTGGAAAATAATGACCAGTTGAAAGAAACTGTTACTAACTGGTTTAATTGTCAGGTGGCAGAGTTCTTTGATGATGGGATCCAAAAGCTGGTGCCACAACTTGACAAATGTTTAAATGTTAATGATGACTATGTTGAAAAGTGAAAAAATGTTCATATTTTAGTTTTTAATACAATTTACGTTCATAACTAAATTTTCTCCTACAGCATTACAAAACAGTTCTTACTTAAAAAATGACCTACGTACTTTAATTCAAGCTGCAAAAAACTGTACATTCTCTTAAAAATGTGGCAAAAAAAAATTCTGTAAATGAAATAAATATGTATCTGGTTAAAAAAAAAAATGAAATTTAGCATTATTTTTTCTTTTTAAAATTTAGGTGTCGAGATGGGTTTGTAAATGTCTTAATTATCTGGATAAGAATCTGGCTTTAGAACCTAATCTGCTGAAAGAACTGATATATTCTTTGAAGATATGTAAACCTTGGTTGAAGATTAATATTAGTTCATTGGTTTTACATCACATTCAAAATTGGAAAAAAGCGATATTGTTTTTACACACTATAAGAGCTAAAATGGAACCTTCCATTCTTTCACATTTTGTTGAAATTGGAGCTCTGTTAATTGATGTGTTAGGAGAATTGCCAACATGTAGTGAGGAAAATATCTTTTATGTATTACATGCTGTGGATGAAGTTCAGCAATCCTTAAAGTTCACTCTTCAAAGTCCTGTTTGGAATTCTTTGGTGAAACTTTGCAAAAAATTTCCATTACATACAATTTGTACTCTGATCATTAGAACAGATATTGCTGAAAGTAACTTATTTCTCAAGGTGAGTTTACTTGAAAATATATTTTTAGTATGCTTAATGTTTATTATTGTTATATTAAATTATTTGTTTATTACTATTAAATTTATTATTTTTATTTGTTTTTAACACAAGCACTTTTTTTAGGAGCTACAGAGTCTTTATTTCTGTATATTGAAATTGAGGTTATTTGATTAATAACCTCAAACTTATCAAAGATTCATTTAGTTTTTAAATTAGAATTTTTGCTAGATATGTGCCGGATATCCATATCTGCAGATATTTGAAGAACAAAAAAACCCATATCCGGATCCGTTAGACAAAAAAATAAATAAATAAACAAAATTTGTATCCATGTCCAGATCCGCTTTGTATTCCGCAGATTTTCCAAGGATGTTTTAATGACTTTTCAGGATATGTAAAGAAAGAATGAAAGAAATAAAATTATTTTGTCATTAATTATTTTTTTAATTAAGTGAAAATTTTTATTGCTTAACCCTTCCAGTGACAAGCCCGTGTTTATCCGTTCTTGGAAAATGCCTTTCAAAATGGGCAAGAACAAGAGTAGTCACTCCCCTTAAAGTGCTTCAAAAACGTCAAGGCCGGGTTTTCTCACTTTCCCCATTTGCTTCTGAAATGGGCAAGCGATTTCTTATTTAACACAAAATGCAGTTTCTTGCCGAAAATATTTGAATTATTGGTCAGTTGGAAGGTTAAAACATTATTATTTTTAAGTGAATCATCTTGTTTATCACAAAAATCCCTCATTTAGCGCTTTCTGGATGGCTGCTGAGTTTTTCAGAAGTTACACACAAGGATGAAAAGCACCGCTGTACGATTTATCCTCGAAGATAGGAGATTTTCAATGCTAAGCCTAATCTATATGAAAGGCTTCAAAATCACATTGCTTTCTATATGATTTCCCCCCCCCCCCCCCCCGTCAAGATAAGACATAAAAAAGCATTGTGTATTACATTGTGCTTAGTCTCATGAGTAATTTCAACATTAAAAATGAAAGAGATTGTATAAAAGTTAGTACACTGCTTGAAAGAATGTATTCCTTTTGATAAACTAGGGTAGTTTAAAATTTACCCTAGTTTAATTTAACTTTCATTTTAAAAATGTTATGAGAATTTATATTTCAAAAGAAGATTTAGGACGATTTATGTACAGTTTAAAAATGGAATACTTTGAAAACCAGTACCATTTTTATCATCATTCAGTTCATCTACAGATAAATGATACAGATGTGACATCCAAGAATCTATATTATCCACTGTATTTTCATTAGTATATCGGATTTCTCCAATAGATAGAATGTTTTCCTGCTAGTCTTCCATTCCTTTTAGCCATAATTTCAGATTGCTTACTCTGACTTTCTGACGCCAGACTATGAAAATACTATTGTAGAACAAGTGTTCGCCATCCTTTTGTGAAAAAAAAAAAAAGTTAAAACAAAAGCTACTAACTGGGAAAGAGTTGGACCGGATAGTGCAATTAACAATGAATGTGTTTGTTTACATTACCAAAACACTTAGTAATGTAAACACAGACTTCTCCCCTAGTAAAAAAAAATAATATAAATAAATTAATAAAAGTATTTTTGAAAGCTAATGATATCCGAAAAACAGTTAAGAAATGTAGCTACATTGTTGAAAAAACAAAATTTTCCACTTAAGAACTCATAAACATTTTCACCATCCTCGTCAGCAAAAGGATTCACATCATGTATACTCATTTAATGACCTTCATGACAAATTTCTGGTTAACTTGTATACATGTCGCCCATCCAGAAAGGATTAAATTAGTATTTGTAACTAAAGGCTGCTTGTATTTATTTACCATTGGTGTATTTCGGTAAGCTTAATGAATATTTCTACATGTGGAGATGTGATGCAGCACCATCACATCACGACAGTGTGATTTGGTTATCCTGCATATTGGTATGCATTTTAACTTGCTCGTATTAGTGCAGCTAGAGTATGTTTTTATACATATAATAAAATATAAAAACAAAAAATGGAAAAGTTCAGAAAATATTACTAGGTTTAAAACTTTCAGCATTAAAATGATTAAATGAAGAGTAAGCTTTTATAATTGTCTAGAGATATACTTATTGCATTTTAATGCTGAGTCAGTATCACTATCTGCCTTTTCCGCATTCAAACCATACGATGCTGTGTCAGATAAAGTAGGGATAAGTCATCGACACAAATAATTTTTTTTCTGAATTCTCTGCGTAGAGCTTTTCTTTCTTCATATCGTTTACTTATTCCCCCAGGACTACAGTTGAACATGGTTTTATGAAGCCTGGAAAAGTTGAATTTTGTATTATTGCTACTACAGCAGCATTGCATCAAGCTTGGTATGATCCCTTTAGGCAGTAATTGATGCGTTTGTCCCCTATAAATTTACACACAATGCTGTTGAATTCTTCAATGCTATTATTATTTATATTTTGTATGAGGCTTCAGGTATGGTCTGAAAAGGAATTCATAATATCCAGCAATCTGTGAAGCAAACCGCTGGATTTTAGTGCAGGGACATGATTTTTTTCTGAATTTTTGTGGCGAATATAGTTAGCGCAATGTTCGTGACTTCCAAACATGTAATACGGTATATTTAACAAATCTTGTCATAAAGGCATAATCTTTTCCTTTTCAGTTTTGTTCTCTTCCTTACAATATTTAATATCCATTTCTACATCTGTTATTCTCAATATTTGAGACCCCATTATTTTCCTTAGGGTGATGGGGCCAGTTTTGCTGTCCCTGGCAACATCTTTAAACGTATTGCATAAATTACGCAATAAATGATTGCGTACACCTATTATAAGCATACTGTTGAAATTTTGGAGAAACGAGAAAACCCGTTTCCAATTCATTATGCTTAGAAAGCGCTGTCTTCCGAACAAAAGACTTTGCAGCGCATGGGTATATTCTCATGCACTGCAAAGTAATATGCCGCTCAGTGAAAGAGTGATAGGGAAAGGAAGAGAATACCCTGCCCTTGGAAAGATTGTCCAGTTATTGGCTTGCTTTACTGTTTATTTAAAAATAAAAATGCTGACATTTTTCACAATTTTTTTTTTTTTTTTTTTCAAAATCACTAACACTATGGATCATTTGTTAAGAATGTTCAAAAATGGACGATAGTTGTTCATTTCCAGACTAACATCAAGACAACCTAACGGGATGAGAGTATAGTCAAGCAAGGCCATACGCAGGGGGGTGGGGTGGGTGAAATGGTGAGGTGGAGAGGTGAAATTTGCCTTTTTCACCTCTTGCCCCCCCCCTACCCAACATTAAAATAATAAGGAAATTTAAATTTTGGAAAACAAAAAATCAAACTTATTAAATATTCATTTACAGAATAAAATGCATTAAATTACAGCATAAAGTAGTATAAAAACAGTTACATAAGAAATACTATTTAAATGCAATGATGTTCTATTTTCAAATGCATGCCTATTTAGTGTGGAGGCTTTATCTGAAAGCAAGAAATTGCGTAGGGTAGTTTGAGATAAATCAGGAATAGGACACCTCCCCCCTATCCCTACCTGCTTAACAAAGAAATATTAATGGTTTAAAACCGTGAGGTTTCTGAGTCTCCAAATCCCCCTGCTTTTCCACCCCCTTTTACCCTGGGGAGGTGCAGCGAACCAAGAAATTGAGCTTTTCCCCAAAATTTTGTCTGTATAAAGGGACAAATTTTACTTTGTCTAATTTAGATAAAATTGAGGGGGTGAAATATTTTAGAAGACTGAACTTAACTCTTTGGCGCCATGTTTTCCAAATTCTATTCTTTTAAATTTAGTGATATAGAAGATGTCTTATGAAAAGGTAGCTCCGATTTTGATTGTATGAAAGTTTTCAACTGAGAATAACACATTAAAATTTAAAAATCATTAATTTCTTCAACTTTCCGCCACTGATGTGGCTCATATATTACAATGCGCAAAAAAAAAAAATTAAAAAATATTGAAAATTCTATTAAATATTTAGCATCTCATTTGCCATTGGTTTAGCATTAAAATGGAAAGCTGGGAAGTCCACTGCAGAGCAGCCTTAAAGTCTATGGCTAGCCATGGGTGCCGGCAGAATATTCCCCAGGGGGGCAAAGACTACTTCAACGTATGGTTACCATGTTGGAAAGAGCAAAAAGGCAAGGGAAAACACTGCATACAAAAATCCAGGGGGGGGGGGGCGTTATGCTAACTTCTAAGGCGTATATTTCATGGAATTTTAAATATAAATTATTTATTCAATAACCCTTTTTAGCTACACTCTTTTAATGATTAAAAATTGGACCAAGAGATATTGAACAATACCCAAAGCCAAATACAAACAATTATTGGATGCAATCAGCACCAGCTGAAGAGAAAGTCATGAGTCTTCTCTGGAACCTCTCTTCTCCCCTCCCCCCTCCCCCCACACACACACTCTTTCTCAGGCTTTAAACTTTTGTCTCTTCTGCTTTTGTTTTGAAGCCGCACTAAGTGTGAAGGCTTGGTAATAGCTTCCATTCTGGTAAGTACATGGCAATTTATGGCTAAGCTTACTTTTGATAGTGAAAAGGATGACACTTAATTTGCTGTTTTTCATTCAGATTCAGTAAAAATAATAGCAGAAAAGTTGGCTATCATTTGCCGAAAACATTACTGGAGATAATGCATTTGAAGAAAATCGTGATAGTAAAAGGCTCGCTTCTGATTACATGTTTTTATTCCATTGTAATTGTATTCTGCATTTTTTTTAAAATCAAAAATGTAATGATTTATTTTTTATGGTCTGAACTCCGCAAAATCCCAAAATCCGCACAAGCCATGGTCTGAAGCTATGCAGATTTCTGGCTGTCTACTGTATATTCATAAATACTATTGAAAAGTCGCATTGTTTGCATCGCTGCATTAAAAGTTTTTGGACATTCCTAATTCAGGTCATTCCCAAAGTCTTGCCAACGTTTGCCGAATTTTGCAAAATATTGCCAAATATAAATTTCTAAAACTGAACTCAGCTTCGCAGTATATTTTATGTTTGGCAAGAAATTTCCAAACTCAGTATTATTAAAGTATCATAGCTCAGTTTCATATGAAATATATTTGAATAATGTGCATCAAAACTATATGTTATTTAACAAACATACAGACATGCAGTTCTATACCAGGCCGGAGCCACGGAAGGTATCATGAGGGGTTTAATCCCCCTCCGAAATTTTAGTCAATGATTTAGTAGTTTCAATTAAGGTAAAAACATTTTAGTGCTACATATCTGCTGCCCCCCCCCCCCAAAGTGCTGGTTAATCCCCTCTGAAAAATTTTTCTGGCTATGTCCTTGGTTCTACACTAGATTTTCACTCTTGATTTCTTGAATTTTTTCTTTCTTCAGAACAGCAATTTCCTGTTGTAGTTTTTCCCTCATACCTTTGCCAAATCTTTCTTTTTTGCCTGTGTGTGTTCTGGTGATTTTGCAACTCAAGAAGCTGCTCTCTTTTTTTTTTGCCCAAAATCTACTTACTGTCTTATTTATTTATATGGGCTTTTCAACAAAGTTATTAATCTCTTTTTCTTCTTCTTCTTCTTCTTCTTCTTTTTTTTTTTTTTTTTTTTTTTTTTGTGTGTGTGTGTGTGCGTGTGTGTTAAATGCAAAATTTTATTATTTATGATTTTAGCTTATATTACTATCGCTTATGTATATTTTTATTTCATGCAGGCCTTATTGGTACCAGGGAAAGGCATATTTACAGATGAAGACAAGTTTATTGGTTTTATTAGGAAGCATAGCTTAATCAAATTAAGTTTCCAGGAAAACTTAGAATTACTACCATACATTGCTAAATATCATGAAAAGTGGTTTGAAAATATAGCGGAGTTTGAAACATCTTTACTTGCTTATTGGAATCGGACATTATCTTCTTCAAAATCAAGCTTAAAGTCTGTTGCCTTTCTAAGAGAGACAGAAATACTTGCTAGATGTCTTCTTCACTGCTTTAGATTGCACTCTAAAAATTTTCAAATTTTGTTTTATCTTGCAAAAGCATTTATTGGTCCACTTTCTCATAGTGTTGAGTTTCTTAAAGATTTTCTTTTAAACTTTGTAGCCGAGAAAAGCTCTTTGTCTTGGAAAGCTAAATGCTTTTTGCATTTTTGTAAGTTATTTATTAAAAAGCCTTTTGTGGCAGAGGCTGAAATATTGCAATATATCATTATTCCATCATTTAATAAATCATTCAGAGATGGAGATGGTAGAAAACTTATTGAGTCATCCATGGGCCACACTTCACTGTCTGTACTAGATGCATTTCTGAAATGTATAAGTAGCCTGCCCGAACGGTCTCAGAAGGTGAAATTTATGTTTCTTCAACTTGCTATATTATTTTCTGAAGATATTAACTCTGAGGAAAAGATTTGTGAGTAAGTTCTCTTTTATATTTTAACTTTGTTAGACTATTTCTTTCTTTCTTTCTTTTTATTTATTTTATTTATATTTGAATTTTTATGTGAGTAATTTCGAAAGTTAATATTTATAATATGAATAAAGATGATTCCTAAGTGATTTGCTTTTGAGCTAGAATTTACATTATATTATATCATACACTATCATAGCTGCCAAGTGCTACAATGTTGCTGTCGTTTCTCCAATATTTTTAATTTGCTAGAGAAACTTGATAACTAATGAAAAACTAATTTTTGCAGTCTACAAAATTTATTTTACTGAGACAGAGAGAAATTTCAATCTTTTCTCATCCTTCTTATTATTTACTTTGTCATTTCTTTACTGAAGTTTACAATACCAAAGAATTAAAACTTAACCCTTAATTTATATCTATATATATCTATATATATAAAAATGAATGTTTGTGGGTGTGTATGACGTTGAAAATCTCCAAAACCGTTTGACCGATCAACATGAAATTTGGTACACGTTAGTCTTTTGTCACGGAGAAGGTTTTTATGCTATCCTCTAGCTCATCGCTAGGTGGTGCTAGGTGGGAAAATCAAAAACAATTAAAAATAAGTTAAAATGCCTGTAATAATATAGGGGTCCAAAATAGCCTCTTGCCCCGGGGCCCCATCTAAGTATGATTAGGGTCTGCATATTTTTGACCGCTATTGTGTTTTTGCAACATAAAACATTTTCAAAACTTCCAACATTGAATTTTCAAATTACGTACATATACTTGAGCAAGGTTATATAACGAAGAATATTTTTTATTTTAATATTTTACCCATTTGTAAAATTAACATGGATATTAAGTCTAGGATAGTTGTTTCTACAAGGCGTTCAAGTTTGGTGTGCTAGAAAATTTTCCTGGACCGACAAAAAATTTGTGTTCTTTTCTTCTTTAAAACATAAAACACAAGGCACTGCTACTGAGGGTAAAAAATGGCATTTCAATTTACTGTACTTTGATCAAATCGTGTTTACCACCCAAAAAATGTCTCCCAGTTGATCTAGTGATGGACAACAATAACTATTACAGAGGAAATTGAGTTTTATTATTATTATTATTATCATTTCAGTATACAGTGGACTCTCTCTATCTGAACACTCTCTAATGTGAACACCCCGGTAATATGAACACATTATGACAGTCCCGGCGAAGCTCCATAGACTTAACATTAGATTAACTCTCTGTATTCTGAACACCCTCTAATCTGAACACCCCGCTATTATGAACGCTACTTTTGATCCTCATTCAACCTTTACCTCTCCGTAAACTGAACATGTGTTGGCAACTGGAATTCGAGGAATTCTCCTGGCATGGAAATTCAGAGAAAACTCATCCCCTCGTGACTGGAGGGTACAGCGTTTCAAGTTTTGAGTCAAGTTCTTTTGTATTCCCTCATTCACAGAGCTCGCACCCCCCTCCCTCCCCCTTCGGCTTTTTCATATGATACAGTCTAGAAACCAGCCGATGAATCTGAAATTGCCAGCCTTTGATGCAACTGCAATCTTGACCAATGAAATGGAAGTGTTTAGGCAGGTGTTTATTTAGGCGTGTATTTGAAGTCATGTATCGTATGACTTGTAGAGAGGTGAGGTAGCATAATCTATTTGGTTTTGTTCCTTTTGCTCAGAAAAGAATAAAGTTTTCATCATTTCACTGTCCTTGCAGGATAAGAATCACTGTAGCTACACATATATGTCGGAAATAAGTGCTAAAACGAAAAAAAGGAAAGAACTGAAACTTCGGGAAAAATACGAAGTTGTTAAAAAATTAAAGTTGAAAGTTAGTCATAGAAAAATTGCATCAGAGTTTGGAATTTCTGTAGGCCAAGTCAACGGAATCAGCAAGAAAGAGAAAGAAATTATAGCTGCTTTTGAAGCAAATGAACCGTCTTCAAAGTGTAGAATTTTTGAAAAGAAAACGGGAAACGAGAGCATAAACAATCACGTCTGGAAGTTTTTTACACAAATGAGAACAAAGAATCTTCCTGTCACTGGACCTTTGCTAAAACAGATTGCTTTGGATTTTGCAGAAAAGGAAAATATCAAAGAATTCAAAACATCGGAAGGATAGTTGACTCGCTTCAAAAGTCGGCATAATATTGAATTTAAAATTATGAATGGTGAAGCTGCAGACGTAAATATGGACACTGCAGAAGAGTGGAAAACTAAACTTCCGGACTTAACAAAGGATTTCAACGCAGCTGATATTTTTAATGCCGACGAAACCGGCCTGTTTTTCAGAGCTCTTCCCAATAAAACTTTAGCAGAAAGAAGTGAGAAATGTGTGGGCGAGAAAATTTCGAAAGAAAGACTTACCGTCATGCTCTGTGCCAGTTCCACAGGAGAGAAGCTCAAACCACTGGTAATCGGAAAAAGTGAAAAACCAAGATGCTTCAAAAATGTGAATATCGCATCATTGCCTGTTCACTATAAATCAAATCGAAAAGCCTGGATGTCATTCTCAATTTTCTCGCAGTGGTTGGAGGACGTCAACGAGATGATGAGGAGAGAAAGAAGAAAAATTCTTTTTGTGGATAATGCAGCATCACACAAAAACATGCAACTCAGCAATGTGAGCCTGAAGTTTCTACCACCGAACTGTACTCCAATTATCCAACCATTGGATCAAGGAGTAATCAAGACCTTTAAAGCTCACTACCGAATCCATTTTCTGAGGAAAATGTCCCTGGTGATGGAGGAGGCAAATTCTGCAGCTGAACTAACAAAGAAAGTCAATGTTATGGATGCTGTCCACTGGATATCAATGGCTTGGAATGAAGTAACCCCTCACACTGTCAAGAGATGCTTTTATAAAGCAGGATTCCCGTGTGATGATGACCATTTAGGAATAGAGGACCAAGTATCAAAAGCTGTGAATGACTTGGGGTCAATTCTTCAGGAGCTTCATACTGAAACTGAACCTGACTCTTATCTCGAAGTCGATGGAAGCCTTCCGATTTGCGACAAAAACATCGTTGAAGAGGAAGAGGATAGTGAAGATGAAGAAGCAGAACCTCAAGACACTAATGAAACAAAAAGAGCACTTACATTCAAGCAATATGGCCAAGGGATTCAAGACTGATGGACTATGCGGTTGAGCATCATCCGGAAGCCTTTCCACTTCTTAAACAATTAGACAATATGTATGCTGCACGAGCATATACATTGCAAAAGCAGACTAAAATTACTAACTTTTTCAAGTAATTAACCATTTATGTATTATATATAATTATGTATTATTATATATTTTGTAAAACTTTTTTAATAATATTAAATTTTAAAAAATGAGATGGTAGGATACAGGTCCGACTGAATTTTATTTGACATTGCACTAGCTGCCAAATCTAAACTAAGCACCTCCATCTCGGTAACTAGCGTGGCTAACCAGGCTTAGCATTCTATAAAATTTCATTGCGTACTGACATTTCTCAATCTCCCTCTATACTGAACACCCCCGTAATCTGAACACTTGTCCCTGGTCCCTTTAGTGTTCAGAATAGAGAGAGTCCACTGTATATGAATTTCCAATCTATATCATCGGGATGTTTGGGGGCCCGGGCTATAGCCCCCACCCCCTCTTTGCCAGTGTGATAATATGGGAATGTCAGAAATAAATCAGAATTGGAACAACTTGCATTTGCATTGATGTCTAGTCTGACTGAGAGTGTAAAAGAAGAAGTAGCTGCCTTTAACTTCATATTAAGGCAACGTCCATTGGCGGATCCAGAAGAAGCATGTGCACTCCCCAGAAGAATCAAGTTTAGACCATAAAAATTGACCTATTTTAAAAATTAGAATGCATATAAAGTTTTCGTTTTTAAAATATGTATTTCTGTGCTTAAAAATGAGTATTTTTTTGCTTTCGAAATGGAATTTTACATATCTGTAAATAGTATGCTTTTGTAACATCATTAATTTTCTTTGGTCATTATTCCACCCACAAATACAGTGTAGTGGCCACTTGCTCACTGTTCAGTGTCCAGTATTCCGTGAACTTCCTGGTAGGCGATATCCTTTCAAATCTGACATGATATATAGTCAGTCCTCACAATTAGCGAGCCCCCTATCCCACCCCCACCCCCCAATCCCCTCACTCACTGCCATCTGCAGAAAACTACAATCAGTAGAAAAGGAAGTGTGAGAAAAACTTATGGTTTTCTCATAGGAATTTTCTTGAAAGCATCAAAGTCTCTTCTGGAAGAGCCACCCACATTTTTAATTTTCTCTTTGTCTCGTACTTATGATTGATGCATTCAACAACAATTTTATTTATCCTTAGTTTTACTAAGTTTATTTATATTAAGGTTTCGTCATTTTTTTGATATTACTGTGCACTTTTTTGAGTTTAGGCACTCTTTATTATCCTTATGTTGTGTTCAACTTCCACAAGAGTAATGACAGTTCTGTAGTATTGTAGTTGTTTGTATGTAGTATTGTATGTTTTGCAACTCAAAATGCTTTTTGTTTCAAAGAAGTGTAAAAACTGATTAGTAAATTTTTCGTGGAACCTGAAATTGAAATAATCAGTAAATATATAGAAATTGTATATAAAAAAATTTTTTGACGAGTTGATAACCTCATTCTTTTTTAAGCTTGTTAAAAAGGCAAAAAAGGTATAAACATATGCATCCAAGATATTATTTTAGGGGCTCTATTAATAATTAATAGTTTCAGGGTGGCCACGCGTCCTTGAAAACCTGGAATGTCCTTGAATTTATAAAAAAAAGTTCAAGGCCTGGAATGTGCTTAAATTTTGAATGGATGTCTGGAATGTCCTTGAATTTTGAAAGAAAATCTGGAATATCCTTAAATTTTACCATCCAATTGCTGAATTTTTGTTGTGTTATCGGTTATTCTCAGTCCCTACGATAATGAACCCACTTACCCTGGAGGAAAAGAAAAATCACAATTGTTGAATAATTGCAGTTGAAATTTTTACTATCCTGAAATTTGTTTGTAAATAGTTTTCTTGTTTTGAATTTGTTGATTATATTTTATTACATTAAAATTAATGGAATACATATTTCCATGCGAGTATCTAAAGGCATGTGTTTCCTCCCCCCCCCTCCTTCAATTTAAATTTTACAGGAATTCTTTTTTCGTCAAGAAAAGAGAGTTAAAGTCATGTCCATCTAAAATGCATGAGTTTTGTTCCTACTTATGAAAGCTGCTATTTTGGAATTGCAGAAGAAATATCATTTTTACATAAGCATGCAAATTCCCTTTCACTTATACTTTCCTCCTCATTTAAAATTTATTTTAAATCAAATAATACATACAAAAATGTGTTAAGTAATAGCTGTTATAGTATTAAGTGCACATATTTTTAGAAAGACTTTCTAAA
Organism: Cheiracanthium punctorium; assembly: GCA_038373885.1. Classification (NCBI taxonomy): domain Eukaryota; kingdom Metazoa; phylum Arthropoda; class Arachnida; order Araneae; family Cheiracanthiidae; genus Cheiracanthium; species Cheiracanthium punctorium. The sequence goes on along the minus strand of JAWZYV010001022.1, from coordinate 207,622 downwards.
AATATGTATAATTTCCACGGCGTAACGGAGTTGTTGCGAATTAATTGTTTCATCTGTTCCTTCTGTGGTTTGCAGAAGAAGATGATAAATGCCAATAGTTCTAATGCGAGAAATTTCATCTGGAAATCGTCCCAGAGTAGCTCAGTGGTAGAGCACCCGCATGTTAAGCGGCAGTCCTGGGTTCGATCCCCAGCTCTGGGATTTTTCTCATAGTTGGTAAAAAATAAAATTAATCAACCTAAACACTCCAACTTGCCTAATATAGTATTAAGTGTTTTTGAGGAATTTTCAATATAAGTGTGTTCATGAAACCATGAGATTAAATTAGGTTATAAGAAAATAGAAATAATGACAAAAAAATCTCAAAAATATGTATGCTCATTGTGCATTTCAGGATATCCTTGAAAGTCCTTAAATGTCCTTGAATTTTTTCTCTGAGGAAGAGTGGCCACCCTGTAGTTTGTAAAATCCTTAGAGGCATATCTCTCTCTTACCCTTAAAATAACAATATAATTCTATAAAATTCTTTTATGCCTAGAACAACGAAGTGAAAGTTGGGTTGATGATTATAATTTTTAAAATTTCTTTAATATACACTCATGTCCATAAATTAAGGATAATGAAGTTCAGGCAAAGAAAGAGAAAGAAGCAAAACAAATTTGACTTATTTGTAAAGTCTATTTATTAAACAAAAAGTAAAGAGCAAAAAAGATGCTATATGTTTGACATAATTAATAAAAATTGCAAGTTTTACTCCCTTGACCAAATTTCAAAAAAGAACCTATTTACAAAAAACAGTATAACATGGTTAGTAGGATGGTTAATACGGAGTATGTCTCCCGGACGATGCAATACAGGCCTGACAACACCTAGGCATGCTGAGTATCAAATGATCAATCTGATCTTGGGGAATATTACACCACTCATCAAGCAATACACTCCGAAGTTCCGGTAGACAGGTGGGAGGGGGTTGACGGGCTGCAATTCGTCGGCCAAGCATATCCCACACATGCTCTATTGGATTCAAGTCCGGTGAGTATGCTGGCCAATGCATACGGGTGATATCCTCCGATTGAAGGCATTCGTCTACAATGTTTGCACGGTGAGGACGGGCGTTGTCATCCATAAACACAAATTCAGCACCCATGGCGCCCCGAAACAAACGTACATGTTGTTCCAGAATGACATCCCGATAGATGTGGCCTATCATCGTTACACTCTGAACATGCAGGTCAGTTCTGGAACCAAGAATAATTCCTCCCCAAACGAGCCATCCTGCACCACCGTAACGGTGTCTTTCAATGGTGTTTTCTTGGTGGTAACGGGTACCTGGCGCTCTCCAGATGAATGTCCGGCGAGAATCAGACTCCAAACTAAACCTGGACTCGTCGGAAAACATCACACAAGACCACTGTTGCGGTGTCCACAATGCATGCTCTCTACTCCAGGTTAATCGCAGGCGACAGTGAGTTGCGGTAAGTGGAACACATCTGACAGGCCTACGAGCATATAGACCAATGTGCCCTAAGCGTCTGTACACGGTCTGCCTTGAAACTGTCGTACCGGTAGCTGAAGAGAGCTGACGAGACAGGTCTGATGCTGTACTCCGTCTGTTTCTTTTGGCAGTAACTGCCAAATAGCAGTCCTCATTTGGCATTGTAACTCGGGGGCGACCTGTGCTGTAACGTCTACTCACATTACCATCATCTTGGAATCGTTGCCAAAGCCTGGAGATGACACTCTGGGCGATTCCAAGTTCCTCGGATACTTCCAGCTGGGTACGTCCACATTCCAGTCGTCCGATAATTCTGCCACGTAAAACATCATCCAAATGCCTCCTTTGTGCCATAACTATGCGGTTTTTGCACTGAAAGGCTTTCACAGCGCTTGTGAACAATTTTACTTCTTTGCCACCATTCCTTATATACCCCTCTCTTACACTCTCGTCATTGTGACGTACCATCCACGCCATCTGGTGGTTTCCTGTAATTTGCATATTCTTCTTCAAGATGTGTGTGATCATTCCACAGGTGAAATTTTTATTTTAGAGATCAATTTCTGTGTGATTCTGAATTATCCTTAATTTATGGACATGAGTGTACATAGAAGATTTTTTTAATGTAATGTTTTAAATAGATATATCATGAATTTGATTAGTAATTGTTTTTCATTATTTTATAATATGCATATCATATATGATGTTTTCAATTAAAATATACAATGTTACGTGGTTCACACAAGTCATTCGTCGTAAATCACTAATTTGGTAAGTCATGAAAAAGGGCCTTTATACTCATTAATTTTGTTTTGTGCTCAAGAAACTAGAATGTTTGTACAACATGAAAAGGCTCTCAAAATGGGCCCTTTCCCCTTTCAGACATCCAAGATTTGTTTTAAATCTTTTTTAGTTCTCATGATTTTTCGCATGCTTTCAGAGCTCACTTTCCCAATTTATTTTTATCATAGAGGTATTAAAACTTAATTAGTTTCAGCAATACTTCAATAATTAGCAGTAGTTGTCAGTAGCGTATATATAGGCTTCCATTCCAGGGGGAGGGGGACGATTCGGTATTTTAAACTTTATTGTTCTAAAGTGAAAAGAAATGTTTCTAAATAGCTCTTTTTTAATAAATGCTTTACAGTTTCGGGGGGGGGGGGCGCCACGCCCCCTCAAATACTCTCCTGGTAGTTGTTTATTAAAGCAATAGTTTTCTCTAATTAGGATATCAATTTCCTTAAACATGAACGTAATGCAAACTGAATGTTTTAGCAAAATCTGTCTCCTAAAAGTAGCAGAAAAAGTACCGAAGTAGTAACTACATTTGTCAAAAAGTAGTTGTAGTTAACTTCATTTTTCCAAAAGTAGTTGTAGTTTGCTACAAAAAAAAAAAAAAAAAATTGTTTTTCCCACCACTGGTTGTATATCAAAAGGGGGTTTTCAGCAACCCCCCCCCCTCCCTTTTCCAGCCTTAACAGTGTTTATTATGGTCCAAATCACTATTATAGTTGCTCAATACCTTATAAAGTGGATAATGTGACTTTTGCATCTGTATTCTTCATATACTTTATTTTTTAATTATTATTATTATATTTTTTTCTGTGTAGAATTTTCATAAAAAAAGCAAGGAGAATTGTTGAACTTAATATGACATCTACTGAAAAGAAACATTATTCGTATTTGCTTCATTTGATCTTGAACTTAAAAGAAAATAGTCTGGACCTAGATGAATTAAAAGTAAGGATAACTTTTATTATTTTATTTTTTGTATTTTTTAAGCATATATTTAACTGGGTTATTTTGATTTTTCATTTTCTTTCTTTACCACATTTTTATATCTGTGTGTACTTTAAAGAATTATAAGGAATTGTACTGTAAAACCTCCCCTACCCCTTCCAAATTTCCCAAATGAGTAATCTAAACTGAAAGAGAATTTGGAGTTATTATTGATGTGCATAACAAAAGTTATTATTTTATTTATGTGCCCTACATCCCCCCCCCCTTTTTTGGGTCTATCCATCTTCCATATATTAAAAACAAAATCCAAGTTTTGAAACCTCAATAATAACCCTATGTGTTCACTTGAAATCTGCAATCAACATGTCAAAAAATTCAAAACATAAAAATTTTCATTAATCACATTACTTTTCAGTGAATGTGAGCATGAGTTACAAAACTGAATAATGGCCTCTCTGATGTCAAAGTGAAAATTTTAACTTTAAGTTATAACTTAAAAAATATTGAATGTGTTTCAGTAAACCTTATTTTGTAATATTACTTATACTAGAAGATACCCTGCTAGTCTTAGCGGGTCAAAAAGCATTCTCATGTATCTCTAAACACATTTGTATTTATAAAGAATTTCTGTTTTAGCACGCCCTGTTTTGAGCAATTAAAACAAAAGTATGATTATTCATAAGTGTTATTTTAATATATCCACCAAAGCAATGATTGCTGATTATTTAACAAAAACTATCAATGGAGAAAAGCAGGAACTTTGCAGACAATTAATGGGACTTAAATAACTGTTGATTTATTTTCTAATCCCATTTGATTTATTTTGTGCCCATTTAAATAATCCCATTTAAAACTAAAGTGGGACTGTTGAAATTGTAAAAAACACTCAAAATACTGGTGTTAAACGATAAAGTAAATAAAAAACTTTGTAAAAAACACACATAAGAAGTTATAGGTAAGAAGATACGCACGTTCCGGTCAAAAATTGATTTAACCTTAATCAGTCCAAAGCCTTCGCCGCAAGGGGCAAAGAAAAGTTGAACAAAACCACGGAGAGGGAAAAAAATAAGGGATAAAAAGGAAAGGAAAGAAGCACAAAAAAATACAAAAAATTAAAAAATTAAAAAAAGAGGAATACACGAATACAAACACACACACACACACAAAAAAAGAGAAAACAGCAAACAAAATAACAAAAAACAAATAAAACATTCAAAACACACTTTTTTTTTTTTTTTTTTTTTTTTTAACCACGAACAGGACAGCACAATATACAAATAAAATTTTTTTTTTTATTATATATATATATATATATATTATAAAAATGTAAAGGAAACACAGTAACGTACGTACACACACATAAAAAAAAGGGGAGGGGGGGCAAACAAAATAAAAGAATAGAGGGGGAAAGGGAACGAAATAAAAAGAAAAAAGGGGAAGGGGGAGAGTAGACGAAGAAAGTGAAAAGAACCTTACAACAGCAGCTTCCAAGCAGAATGAACGAAAGGAACGGAAGAAGCATCGTTCACAAGACGTTCTAAGTGCTGGGTAATGGAAAAACCTTCCAAAAAATCAAGATGGGACGAAGACTGAGGAGTGCACAAAATCTTAGCCTTAGAGAACTGAAAACGATGATTGGAATTCCAACAATGTGAGGCAATAGAAGATTTGGAAAGTTCGTGCTTAGAAACATATCTCTCATGCTCTTTGAGCCTAAATTTGAGAGCTCTTCTGGTCTGACCAATATAGCCCTAATCACAAGATCCACACGGAATATAATAAACACCCCAACGGTTCTCAGTAGGAATAGGATCTTTAAGGGAAGGAAATTTAAGTTTATTAACAGGTTTAAAAATGACTTTGAAACCGAAATTTTTGAGAAGTTTAGAAATTTTGTAGCATAAAGGTGAAAAGAAAGGTAGTACAATTAATCCGTTGTGAAAATTAATAGTATTAGTAGAAGTATTAGGCTTATTAAATTTAGAAACAGCTTTATCAATAATAGAGGGGCTAAAACCACGAGAAACAGCTAAGGATTTTAAGTAACTAATCTCATTATAAAGAGAAGAAGAATCAGAAGAAATTTTGATAGCACAAAACACATAAGTGTAAAAAGCAGAAAGTTTTTGCTGGTAAGGATGATTAGATAGGGTATGAAGAGGTAAAGATATAGAAAAGGGTTTGCGGAAAACAGAAGTAGAGAAACCATCAGGATTCCTAGAAACAAGAACATCCAAAAATGGTAAAGAGTTGTTGCACTCCTCTTCTAGAGTAAATTGGTTACACGGATCAACAGAATTAACAGTCAAAAGTAAATTAGAAATATCACAATTGGAATCCACTAGAACGAAAGTATCGTCAACGTATCTGACCCAGCACGGGAAATTAAAAACCTTGAAGAGCTTCTCTTCAAAATAATGCATATAAATATCACATAAGAGAGGTGAGAGAGAATTACCCATAGCAAGGCCCTCAGTTTGTTTATAGAAAGAGCCATTAAAAATGAAAGCAGTTTGTTTAATCCAAACCCTTACTAAAGCTATAAACTCCTTAATAGAAGAATAATGAAACTCGCATAAACGCTTTTCCAAACAGTCAATTGCACCTTGGATAGGAACATTAGTAAATAAAGATTTAACATCAAGAGAAAGCATTTTACAATTAGTAGGAGGAAGAAGTTTAACTTTGTTAACAAAATCAAAAGAGTTTTTAACAGTGTCGGTATTACTAGCAGTCAAAGGTGAAAGAGTATGCGAGAGGAAACGTGCAAGGTTATAAGAAGCAGTACCAATGTTAGAAACAATGGGGCGAAAGGCAAGAGAAGGTTTATGAATTTTAGGAAGGGCATAGAAACGAGCACAGTTAGCAATAGAAGGAATAACAAAGTGTTTAGTTTGAGCATTTAAGATTACAGAGGACTTCACAGTATGTTTAATTTCAGAAAGGTGACTGTAAGTAGGATCATAATTTAATTTAGTGTATGGACCAGTGGTTAGCATGTTATTAATACTATCAACATAAGAAGATTTATCAAGTAACACAGTCTGGCCGTCTTTATCAGCTTTAGTAATGAGTAAATTAGGGTTAGAATTAAGTTCTTTGAGAGCAGTTTTTTGAGAACGAGAAAGGTTAGATTTGGCATGCATATTATTTGAAGAGATAGTATTAGCAATAAGATATCTCAAAGTATCAAGTTGGTTAGGAGAGAGTTTACTATTTTTAAAGGAGTTTTCCATAGGAACAATAAGTTGGTATAAGCAATAAGGTTGGATTGACAATGATAAAGATGATACTGAGCATCTTGACAATATAATAGAAACCCAGTTCAACCACTATTATCGTCAACAATTTTTCACCGAAACGTGCGTATCTTCTTACCTATAACTTCTTATGTGTGTTTTTTACAAAGTTTTTTATTTACTTGAGTGTTGAAATTGTTTGTTTTAAATGCCACCACTAGATGGCAGCACCACTGTGTAGCTTTGCTTATACTTCATAATGAATAAGTCTTACTTCACACTTAGCAGCCAACATGTAGCATGTGTCTAGTTATTGCTCTGCAAGCCAGATTTTCAGGTATGTGTTTGATATTTTAATAAGCTTGGATATTGAAGAACCAAAATTTGTTAACTGTTACTGCTTATACAGATAAATATAAACATTACTACATTGTTTTTAAACACTGTAATAAACTGGTCACGGTTCTTTGAAATTTAAAGGACAAGATTTTTGAAAATCTGGATGAAAACAATGAAAAGTAAATGAAAGAGAAAACAAAACAAAAAAGAAACAGCCAAAGAATCAATTTTATCAGTAGTTCTTAATACTGATGTAGAAATAATGTTAGCAGAAGGTTGGATTGACAATGATAAAGATGATACTGAGCATCTTGACAATATGAAACCCAGTTCAACCACTACTATCGTCAACAACTGCCTTTGTCATCAGTGTCAATACTGCTAGATGGCAAAGCAGCTCCAGGCTCATCTGGTATTAATGCTACTAAAACAAAAATTCAGAAAGCAAAAAAAAGCAACAACTGTCAGATAATCCTCAGATTGCATCATGTTTAGACAGAACGAAGACCACATCTTGTGTTTGATGTGGTTTTCAACAAATGTGGTCTCTCTCCCATAGAGCACATTTGAGACATCGTGGGAAGGCGATTGCAGCCATCTCCAAATTCTGCCGATTTAGCCCAGCAGTTGGAGACAATTTGACAAGAAATTCCGCAGGACACAATCTGGGAACTTTATTAGTCTGTGCCACGGTGGGTGACAGCTTGCATCAAGGTCAGAGATGGGTCAACGCCTTATTGACTTCTTTCCCTTTGTAATATGGTATAATAGACCTCTGGTCGCGGTACCTGGCCCTCTTGCATCCGCTGCAAGTCATAAGTCCCTTTGTAATGGTCGAACTCTACAATAAATCATTCAAATGTTCGGAAATTTTAATGTTTTTTTTTTTTTTTTTTTTTAAATGTATGTTCTTCACATCAACCAGTTTTTATCGCAATCGGACAATTCCTTCTCGGAGCGTTCTTTTTTTTTTTTTGTTATAGAGTGTATGTATTTTTTCCTTTCCTTCTTGTGTATTTTTGCAGAGCAAGAGTGTGTTAAAAATATCGTAACTGCTTTGTATAGTGTAAAATAATAATATAGCCTCCTCGGGTGCTGTCAATATTAGCAGTCATAGATAACAAATTGAATTTAAATTCTTTAAGTCCTGAAATCATTTTTTCTGATTTCGTTTTGTAACCTCTGCCGATAATCCCTATTTTCAACAAAAACACTCTTTTCTAAGTAGGAATTTAAAACTTTTTAGTCTTGGTAATAATTTTTTTTTTCGGAAATCTCGGTTCAAGGAAAATTTTTCTGACTATCTTGGAGGGACATAATTGTTTTCCCCCATGCTATTTGCCTACCCCTGGCCGAGAGCCAGACTGCAGGGAATAGCCCTTTCAAAGAATATGAAGGCTGATTCCTTCTTATCAAGCTTGCACTTGTAGTGTATTGCTTCAATTTTCAGCTTATTTAATTTTTCTTTTGAAGAATTTTCAGTTAGGGTCTCTAGTGGCAGTCGGGGCCTCCAGAGGTGCTCGGTGCCCCTGCGGCCGCCAGGCGTACGATCCGCCACTGATTAAAGTAAACTATCGCACCAAGGATTCGAAAAAATTTAGGATGATTCTTTATAAGCTGCACTACATACCAAAATAAAGAATAACACGTTCTTTAAAATTTTCGATTTAAGATTTTTTCTAAAAGTTTCGTAAATGATACAGGTTTATTGTTTATTTCAGCGTATAGTGCACTTTCTAAAACATACATCCTAAAAATTTGAAATACTTGACATAATTAATTTTTTTCTATTTGTGTACCAAAATTTCATGCCCCCCCCCCCCCCCCCCGGAACTACAGCGGTAAGCTGTAAGTAGCTGTCATTCAGTTGCCTTTAAACAGGGTTTAATTTCTATCCAAAAAATCTGATGTGTACAACACATGACTTCCTTGTACGACTATTAAATCAAAAATATTTTCGGCCCACTTCATCTAAACTTATTTTGTTTGAAAGAGATAAAATACTGCAGTAATAGTAAGGTTTAGCAATTTATAGCCAAATATTTCGATATCGTCAAGCTGAGTTCAGTTTGAAACTTTTCCTTCTGACACTTTATTTGGCGATATTTCACCAAAATCCTACAAGCTTGAGATAGTTTGCGAGATTTTGGGGATAGCCAAAGTAGTCATTGACCACAGACTTTCAATGAATTGAATGCATCCATACACCTCAATGTATTTAAAGTCATTTGGCTCACCCTGTAAATAAATTCCCAGTCGATCGCTGTCGAAAAAGGTATTGAAAACACTTAGATATTACAATAGTTCTAAATACAAAAGTTCAAAATTCTACGGGTTAAAGTTTTAGAGTTATACAAAATCCGAAATAATTTTTGGTACCAAATTTGGCGAAATTTCGGCGAAACTCGTCAATGTCGACGACATATGGCGAGATTTTAAGTATGGATCAAACAATGACATATTTCACCAAAACTCGCCAAGAATGTTGACAAATGGCGATACTTTGGGCATGGACCAAATGACTGACTATCGCCAAATTTGGCGATATTTCGGCAAAACTCACCAAGGTCGACGACAGTCGGCGAGATTTTGGGCATGGACCAAAGAATGACTGTCTACAGTTGTATTATATTGAAGATGTCCATAGACATTAACGTACTGAAATTCTTTTCGGTGGTCCTGTAAATAAACTCTCCAGTAGATTGGAACCAAAAATCGAGATGCACAACTAGCTGTTACAACAATCTTATATATGAAATTTCATAATAGTTTTTGAGATTTGAGAATTAAATACGAACACACGTACACTAAAAGTCGCCAAGCTTGGCGACTTTTGGCGTAGTTCTTGAGGGAGGCACATGACCGTGGTCGGACCTTTACCTAACTTATGTGGTAGGACGGTATTGTGCTTGAAATGGATGAATGCCCCTAAAATTTCTATTGGCCGTAATGTATTGGAAATCTTTTGAGTGTTCCTGCAGCAGAACTATAAATGATAAAGACACTTTTTTTAATGGAGAAATTCATTTTGTAACTCTTAACAGCATATCACATCTGAGTCGTTTGAAATAGCCCAATACCACTAAAATACGCTGTAATGAATTTCGGCCCATTGAGCATAATGTATTTAGAATATTTTGAGCTGCTCTGTAGATAAAATATACAGTCGAATGGAACCAAAAGGGGAGATGCACAACTAGATGTTACAACTATCCAAAATATGAAGTTTCGACATTCTACGCCTAATAGTTTTTGAGATATGTGAGTTTAATGAATTTCGGCCCATAGAGCGTAATGTATTTCGAATCTTTTGGGCGGTCCTGTGCATAAACTATCCATTCGATTGCGAGCAAAAGGGGAGGTGCACAACGAGATCATAGAACAATCCTAAATATCAAATCTCAACATTTTACGACCAATAGTTTTTGAGATATGCGAGTTACGCTACATACGTACAGACGGCATGGAAAAACTGGCCACAATAAACTCGCCGCTGGTCAAAATGAGTTGCAGACGCGTTTATATGATCGTGCATGCTAGCTTACGATGAGATGCATGAAAAAAATTCTTAAAATTAACTTTAGAGGTAGTCAAAATCGGTTTTTTCGTCAAAATTTGGCCCCCAAAATTTTTCGGGAACACATTACTTCCTTATACTACGTACAAGGAAGTAAAAAATAGTTGATCATGGTATTATAAGATCTAATAAGTTGAAAATGTAAAGGCTGTCTAATTATGAAGAAAAGAATTGTAAAACAAATGATATAGGAAAGAAATAATTTATGAAAACTGTAACATACTAATATAAAATAATGCTACAGAGATGTTATAAATCATAAATATAAGAATAAGAAATTTCATTCTGGCCCTATGTGTCCACAGTGTAACAAATTTAAAAAGTTTAAATAAATGTATAGTTATGCAATCATCTGCTCTCGGTGGTGTTCATCTGCCCCCCCCCCCCCCAACCACCACCACCACCACCACCAAAAAAATAAATACACAAATTACAACTTACACAAATGCTAAATATGTGTGTGCACCACTAGTAGGATAATTTTTAAATTTATTAAATTTATTTTCAATTTATTTTCAGAGTGTTATGTTGAATATATTCAAGTCTTGTCCCGCTGAAGATGAACATATTGTTCTGAAGGCTCTGTTGATTTCTAAATCAGTATTACCATATGATCTATATGCTGTGTTATGTGAGTTTGTGTGTGGAACAGAAGTTTACCAAGAAAGAATTCTGAATGCAGTCATTACATATTATAAGGTTTGTTCAGTTTTCTATACCATATTGTGTCTAAAAAATGTACAGCTAAAAAGGACAAGAAAAATTTGCTAAATTAAAAACACATTGTTGAAGAATATCAGGGCGTGTTTTAAAATACCATGTAAATTTAGTTTTTTGTTTTTTTAATGTAGTAAAATATGTATCTTTTTTTTTTTCTGACTAAACTGTACTAACTGTATCTAATTGTTTTTTATGTGAGAAAAGTTTTCAGAGATGTTTATAAGAATGTTGATGTATGTTGTAGAACCCTATATTAATTTTTTTGTATTATTTATTTATTTTAAGTTGACTCTACTTTGTTTTAAGTTTTACTATGGTATGAATTAAAATAAATATCTGATTTTGGTATTTTATTATGAGAATCACTTTTAGGTATGGGATGGTTCAGAGATAGTAAGAAATTCTTTTTTATTCATTAAAACCTATGTATATACATCATTCCCTGTGGTGATTTGCAGAACGATTCATTGCAACTATTAAGATGAGTACAGCTTCTATGAGCATTATTAAAGTGTGTTAAAGCATATATATATGCATAAATTATTCATTACCTACATTTTAGTTGGTATAAAGACTTTATGCTTTATCTGCTGAAAACACACACACAGGCAGAAAAGTAAGAATAAAGGTAAATACAAGAATGAATAAACAGAAAGTTGTTTTTTAGAATAAAGCAAAAATTTAAGATTATTGAATTGGATGAGGATAAAGAAAGTGAGGTTGAGGTAAAATTGAGGTAAAATTAATAAAAAGAAGGCAGTTAGTTAAAGTGTAAGAGCAAGCAAAGAAATAAAACATACAGAAAAAATAAAATAATATAACAGGAAGAGAACATAAAACTAAAGTCTGTTGGCAAACAACAGCATTTTTATTATTATTGCATTATATTTAATCCTAGCTGAAGTACTTGTCGTTGACAGGTTAGTACTGAATGCAAATTTCCAAAAAGCAAGAACTTTTGTCTGCATTGTAAGAATACACAGAATGGTATAGTATGTTGCCAAAGTAAAGAAAGCAAAGTTAAAATATTTATGTATTGTTAAAATATTACAGGTTAGAGAGTAACTAAGTAATATCATTTCATTCGCTTTAGTCGTAATTATGTGATGTGCGAACGAATATTTATGCATATTGAAATAATTTTTGCGAAATCTCAAAATCTAATCAGTATTTTTGAAAAATTGGAAGCCTAGACTTTAAGTTGAGTGACAACCTATCATGTCACGCAATTTCATTTCATTCCCTGCAGTCTTTATTTTGTGATGCTGGAACAAAATTTCAGCATTTTAAAGCGATTTTCACAAAATCTCAAAGTGCAATCAAAATATTTTAAAAATTCAATGCCTATAAATTAAGATTAGCAACTACCTATTATATCACCAAATTTCGTATCATTCATATTAGTCGTTATTACGTGATGCTTGAAGAAATATACAGTGGTGGCCAAAATTGTGGACACTTTTGGAAACTTTTTTTTCTTTTCTAAGTTCGCATACGTATAAAAAGTGTTATGTTTCACAAAATGCAAACTCTTTTAGATCATTTTAAAGATTATTTAATACTGATTTCAATACAAAAAACAAAATTAAAATATTTGCAATACAAAAAATGTAAAAAGGCCATAATTATCGAGATACATTAGATATTGAAGATTGCAGTGAGTTATCAGCAGTTTGTAGGGTAGCCTAAACTTTTTATTACAGCTTCAGATCGATGTTTCATTGAGCTTACGAGAGCTTTAAGCTCAGAAAAATAACCGTGATTGACCTGGAAAGTTAGGAAATTTAAAATGCCTTCAGCTATTCCTTTCAGCAGGGGGATCACAAATAAAATCTTGAATGGATCCCTCTCATTCCGAATACCAATTAAACCCAATAAAACTATTTTTCAACGTGTTCATTCTGAAAAAGACCAAATTAACCCGTTTGATACTGCAGGAATATACAAAATTAATCTTTCTATTAATGAAACCAATCATAAAGGTTGCTATATAGGTGTAACAAAAAGAAAAATAAGCGAAAGAAAAAATGAACATATTAACGATATTAAATTCAATAAACAAAACACAGCCTTAGCTCGCTTAGCAACAAAAGAAACTCTAACAATAGATTTTGAGAATGTAAAGAAAATGGCTAATTATAAAAATAAAATTTATGCCTATATCCGAGAAAGCTTAGAAATTTCCACAACAGAGGGAAGCATCAACGGTATGGCGCATGCCAATATCGATAGAACTTGGAGTGATGTCACGAGATGAAAGTACAGAAACGAGGAGGAGGAAAAGTGTGGCAGGACTGCCATTGACGAGGAAGCGTGCAATGACTGAAGATGGCTGTGTAAAGGCAGCTGAAATATATTTCGTACGTCGGAAATAGGTATTTCCTATAAAGTGATATAATCCAATCAAGATATTTTAAAAATTCGATGCCTATGTTTTATGTTGAGTGACCACCTATCATGACACCCAATTTCATATCATTCGCTTCAGTCGTTTTTACATGATGCTTGAACAAAAAAAGCGTCTGACAGAACGACAGACAGACAAACTTTTTTTGGGGGGGTCGCACCGAATTCCCAGGTGCTTGAAACGGATAGAAATTGCAAAATTTTTGAGTTCCAAGAAATGTACAGACAAAAGTCTAATTTTATTTATATAGATTGAAAAGTAACATGATTACAAAGGCATTTCAGCCCATGCAGTCACACACTTATAATAAAGAGGGAGAAGAAGGAAGATAAAGATCTTTAAAAACTTTCTGAGCAAAATCAGAGGAAGAACCATGCTTCGCTAAGATTTTGTTGTACTGGGAAATAAAAAAAAACTTTCAAAAAGTCTAGATGGAACAATGATTAGAACAAAATCTTAGCTTAAAAAAAAAAAAAAGAAAAAAAAAAACAGTGATTACAGTTTCAACAGTGGGAGGCAATAGAAAACTTGAAATCTGTTTTAATATATCAATTCCTTGTCAATGTGATTTGGCTTGCATTTGTCAGACCAAAAGAGCTTTCAAATTTCTCATAATACATCATATTAATACTAATATGGTGCCCTGCAGTGAAGCAACAGAGTACTACAGGAAGGCATCTTGATGTCTGGCTTTTTTCTGTTGCTTCTGCGTTGTATAATTTCCACTTAACCCATTTGCATCATAAGCTTATGAATATGAAGCCTCTATCACCAAATTTCATAGATAATGGACCAACAAAGTTGACCATATGCATTTGGCTCTGGTGACAGTGACCAGGAAATTTAAGCATATGTATATGCTCTGGTGATAGTGACCAGGAAAAAGGGAGTATATATATATATATACACTAATGATCCAAATAGGTTAAATAATACTTTTGATTCTTTTATTTACATTGGCATCTTGCATGCAGTTTTGAGTATGTAGAAAGTGACATCTATTGTCAAAATACATATAACTTTTTTTAATAGTTTATGTCGAAACATGATGATAGTTGTTTATATTTATGAAGTTTGTATTATTTATGAAAATATATTAATTAATTGAATATATTTATAAATATGGTGTTTTTCCATAATTAGGAATTTTATTGTGTTTGCGATGTCTTTGTTGAGTTCATTATGAAGTCTGCACTTAAGAATTCAAGATCAGAGTCTTTTTTTCATAAAAACAGAGCTATTAATTACATTGAAGTCATTGTCTTATGGAGTATAGAATATGAAAACACAGCTCAGTACAATAGAAGACACCTTGAAAAGTAAGGTTTTCTAATGATACCCTGGTTCATTTGATTTCCTATTTTTGTTATAATTTACATTAACTGATATTCATTTTTCAGATATTTAATTAGTCAAGAAAATACAGCATGGACTATAAACTTCTTATTTAGAACAGCTTGTCATGTAAGTTTTAATTTATTTATGCATGTTACAAAAACTTTAAAAAAAAATTGTTTGTGTTATTCTTACTTTTCTTATCTCCAGTTCCATTTATTATTTTAAAAAAACTGTTCTTTTCAAAGAACAGTTGTTCACTTTTCTGTTTCTTTTTAAGGGACTTCAAAAAATAGGAGTTTATCAATTCATCAGAATCTTTTTATTTTTAATATGTATGTTTGATTATAATTTTTTATCATGAGTGCCAATTTTAATAATTTTTTTATTCAAAAAGGGATTTAATGTGTGGTTTGATGCTAATTTGGTAAAGTTCCAATGATATTTGCATTCAGAAAATTGGAAAAAAGCATTGCATAAAGTGTTACCAGTTAAGAAATGGTATTGGTAAATTACAAAGATTGATCACTTTTATTGATTTATTATTAAGTTTGACATTAAAAAGTAAGTTCTCAAAACTGTATCCAACTCGTCAATATCTTCTATAGGGAAAGTTGGGTACAATGAAACATGCTGTCTAAAAATCAATAGAATTTGTCACAGAAAGTTGAAACTCACACATCTGTTATACAAATATATGTTCCAGTTACTGATGTGATTTGGAGACAATCTCATTTTTATAACCAGAGATATAGAAAATTATTGGATTTCCACCATTTAAAAGTAAATTTCGTTACTAAAAGTAATTTTGTTTTACCTCCTTGTTTTCATGTGTATTAATTATTTATTTTTCAAATAGTTAGATCAGTATAGTGTGGTTTTCATACTTTAAAAGCCAGAATTTAAAAAAAATTAATATTAGGAATTAGTAAAAATTCATTTAGTTTGTAGCCTCAATTTGGGGTACAATGAAACATGTTTCATTGTAACCCAGGTGAATGCATTCACTTAAAGTAAAGATGTTACTATTAAATATTTGGATTGAGATCCCCATCAAACACATAAAGTTAACAAGAAATTATTTTTAAATCACACTCCATCTTCTTCAAACTCTGAAAATGGTGACAATCCAGATTGGCTTTCAACTAACAATCCAAACAGTACAGATTATGAGTTATCCTCATTTAATGTGTATGCACCCAAGCATACACATTACGCCTTGATTAAAACATAATGATTTAACTAAATGATTATGTTTTAATCAAGGAAGGTAACTTAAACATAAAGAAATGTACTCTTTTAGGGGAATAATAAACTTAAATCAAACAGAATGTGAAATTCTGTATGTCAAATGACTAAGTCCAAGTTTCAAATTAGTGCATATTTCGGAAACATACATTTTTGAAAAAAACTCAAACTGTATCAAGACGACCACCTTTTGTTCCTTCAGGTGGTACAGAAAGTGTTGAAATTAATCACACTTACTCCCTGTTTTGTGTTTTGTATATGTATATTTGACTTCAGTAGTTTGGCAATGCTCTGGCTGTTGTTGTAGTAAGTGCATAGTTGTAGCTTGTACGTTGATGTGTGGGTACACTGTCATGTGCGTTGTTCCATTTTTTTAACTTGGTGGAACCTTTTTATGACTTTCATCGGCCTCTGATGTCATTTTATCTTAACAGCAGAGCGTGGTTCTGATATTGAACACGTTTTAAGTGAGAAATTCTACTGCTTGAATTTTGTTTTAAGGTGAATCATGTGTAAGTGATATTTTGAAATGGCAGCACGTGATGATAACACTAAGTACTGTGTTGAACCGTTTAGCGGTAAGAACTTTGCTTTATTTAAACGTCGTGTTGAAGCAGTTTTTGCTGCAAAGGACCTTGAAAAATATTTGGATACTGAAGCCAATGAAACGAAAGCTGCTGAGGTCAGGGATGTGAAAAGAGCGTACGCTTTACTGTTAACCCTTCTAGATGATACCATATTGGCAACTATGGCGACAGAATCTTCTGCTTGTCAGATGTGGACTAGTTTAAAGCAGAAATATCTAAAGGTTAGTGCCGTAAGTCAAATTTTAGTAAGAAAGAAACTTGCGACTTTAAAGAAACGTCGAGATATCGGTATGCAGCAACATATTAATGAACTGTTGGCTATCGTGAACGAATTGCGACTCTCGGGTGCAGAAGTAAAGGATATGGATGTGGTTATTTACTTGCTGATGTCATTGCCTGCGGATTATGATATTATTAAATCAACTATTGAAAATCAGCCAAACGAAATCCTTACGTTGGACTTTGTTATGCAAAGACTTTTGAATGCCGAAGAGTTGAAAGATGAAAAAAACTCTGATACTATTTGTGTTTCTGCATCAAGTGATAATGTAGCATTTAGCGTGGATAAACGAGATATAATTTGCCACAAAAGCAAAAACAAAGGCCACGTTGCCAAGTTTTGTAAGAGAAAATTAGTATGCTTTGGCTGTGGATGTCCAGGGCACTACAAGAAGGACTGTAGATTTAAACAAAAATCCGAAGCTGCTGCAGTAACATTTATAGTTGGTGAGCCTGTTGAGAATTTCATTCTGGATTCTGGAGCATCCTCACACATATGCAGTAAAGGTGAGTGGTTTGAAGAGATTAAGCCTTCTTCTGGAACTATTGAATGTGCTTCGAAAAGTGATGTTTTGAAAATAGAAGGTATTGGCACAGTACCTGGAATATTAAATGGAAGAAAAATAATTCTAACAGATGTGTTGTATGTGCCTGACTTGAACGGTCAATTAATATCTGTTAAGAACATTCAGAAGACAGGCTGCAGTGTGACTTTTAAGAATGATGTAGCTGTTATTGAGAAGAGTGGTGAAAAGTTTGAATTTGCCAGACTAAATGAAAAAGGGCAGTATGTGAGTCAATTTGAGCCCATTAAGGCTTCAACATACCTTGCAAATCATGATGCTGAATTATGGCACAGACGCATGGGACACTCATCCAACAAAGTATTAAAAGAAATGGGTTTGCCAGTTTCAGAGTCACGTTTCTGTGAAGAGTGTATTATGGCAAAACATTCCAACACTCCAATGGGCAAAGGCCCTAGAAGCAGAGAGCATATGCCAGGGAGAATGGTTCACACTGATATCTGTGGTCCCATTGATCCACCTACTAGGGAAGGTGAAAAATATTTTTTTTCTATCGTAGATGACTATTCAAGATTTTGTGAAGTGCACCTCCTGAAGCACAAAAGTGATATTCTTGATGTGTTCAAATTGTTCATACAGAATCCTGATCTCTACAAAATCCAGTGTGATAATGCCAAGGAATATGTGTCTGGTGAACTAGCTCGCTACTGTAAGAGGAATGGTGTTATGATAGATCCTGCTCCGCCTTATACACCTTCTTTGAATGGTGTTGCGGAGAGAGCTAATAGATATCTTCTAGAGAAGGCTCAAGCTCTAATGTATGAGGCAGTGCTTCCAAAACCATGTTGGGGATATGCTGTACAGACAGCTGGATATCTCAAAAATCGAATTTCAAACCAGACTGTTGGAGATCTACCTTTTAAGCTCAAATATGGTGAGTCACCTGATTTGAACATCATCAAGGTTTTTGGATGTGATGCGTATATGAGAGTTCCTGATCACTTAAGAAAGAAGTTGGATCCAAAATCCAAAAAGATGATTTTTATTGGATACACTACTATGGGTTATCGTTTATTGGACCCAGTCACAAATCGTGTTGTGGTATCTCGAAATGTGCTATTCAGTGAAGAAAAAAAGTGATGTATTTCAATTCAGGATGTTTTCTCCATAAAAGGTAAAGATGATCCTGATAAAGAGGTGATCTCTGATGCAGGTGACACAGAATCTAAATGTCTCGAAGAAAATATTAGGCCAAGAAGAAATGTGAAATTACCTGCCAGGTTAAATGATTACTTTGTATATGAAGCTAATGCAATAGCTCTTAATCCTGTGTCATTTGAGGATATAGAAACATTGCCAAAAGAAGAGCAAGTCCTATGGAGGAAGGCCATGAATGAGGAAATGGAGTCTCTCAATAAAAATGAAGTATGGAGGCTGGTTGAATTGCCAAAGGATGAAAAACCAATATCCTGTAAGTGGGTGCTGCACATCAAGCGAAACAATACATATAAAGCTAGGCTGGTTGCTCGTGGCTTTCAACAGGAGCCAGGCATTGATTATTTTGAGACCTATGCTCCTGTTATTGGTATGCCATCCCTTCGTCTTGTGCTGGCAATCATTATTCAAAAGAATCTTGAAGTCTATGCATTAGATGTGAAGACCGCATTTTTGAATGGTGATCTCCAAGAAACAATCTACATGGAGCAACCAAAGGGCTTCGATGACAACAGTGGACATGTATGCAAGCTTCTTAAAAGTCTTTATGGACTTAAACAAGCACCCAGGCAGTGGTTCAAGAAATTCACTGATTTTATAATTTGCTTAAACTTCCAGCAGCTCAACTGTGAAGCATGTATTTTTGTGAGAAGATCTAAACAGTATGAAATCTTTATTGTTTTGTATGTAGATGACCTGCTTATTGCTGGATCTGATGATTCAGAGGTAAGAGTTGTGATTCAGTTGCTCAGAAATGAATTTGAGATGTCCAAGGCTGAAGTTGCAAGTGAATTCCTTGGAATAAGTTTTAAATATCATCACAACAAACTTTCTTTAAGCCAAAAGGCTTAATAATTAAAATTATTAATGTAATAATGAAAATATTAAATAAATTCAGGATGGCAGATTGTAAGCCTCTAGTGCCCAAGTCAACTACATCAAATTTTGTGAATAGCAAAAGGTTTCATGGTCCCTATCGTGAGCTTATAGGTACCTTGCTGTACCTATCAATGGCGACTCGCCCTGACATTTTATATTCTGTGAACCTTCTGAGTCAGATACAAGAACAACCCACTAATAGTGCTTGGGCTGGTCTGAAGAGAATTCTTCGATACTTAAAAGGGACATCTGAACTCCAATTATCTTTCTGTAGATCTGATAGTGATAATATTATGATTAATGTTTATGTTGATGCTAATTGGAGAGCAGATACATATGATAGAAAATCAGTTTCTGGGTATATTATTTTCTTTAATGATTGTCCTGTAACTTGGTCTGTCAGAAAGCAAACATCTATTGCTCTGTCCTCAACTGAGGCAGAAATTTTGGCTTTAGCAAAAATTTTTCAAGATGTAATTGTACTATACAATGTAACTAAAGAAGTTTTAGGGGTTGATAACATTAATATTTCAGTTTATGAAGATAATCAGTCTGCTATTAAAGCTATACTAAATGAAAATAATTGTGCTAGATTGAAACATTTGGATATCAAATTAAAATATGTTAGGGATGTTGTAAAACAGTATAATATAGATATTTTGTATGTGTCTACTGAAGATCAATTAGCTGATCTATTTACAAAATGTTTACCTAAACCCAGATTATGTTACTTAAGAGATAAATGTAAATTAATGTGTGATTAAGGGAGGGTGTTGAGATTAATCACACTTACTCCCTGGTTTGTGTTTTGTATATGTATATTTGACTTCAGTAGTTTGGCAACGCTCTGGCTGTTGTTGTAGTAAGTGCGTAGTTGTAGCTTGCACGTTGATGTGTGGGTGCACTGTCATGTTCGTTGTTCCATTTTTTTAACTTGGTGGAACCTTTTTATGACTTTCATCGGCCTCTGATGTCATTTTATCTTAACAGAAAGGAAAGCAGAAATGCTTATTATTGAATTTGATTCAAGTAAATTTAATATAAAATAAAAAACTGTAGGCTATTTTCTAATAAAAGTGTTATTTTCATCTTAAGCTGTATAGGTTTAATTAAATTTGTTTTTTTCCCTTTAAATTTCGTATTTATGTCTCATTGATGTTTATTATAAATGTACAGAAAACATATATGCTGAAATTTGAATCTTGACTTGTATTATTAAGTGTTTCGTTGTTCCCAGGTTTTGGGGTACAATGAAACACTGACATGCATTTACCTTTTGTAATTTTTTTAATATGAAAAAACTATTTGCAAACTCAAATTCATTTGGATAGGGAAAAGAGTAGGTTAAAACTGTCCATTAATTTTATTTTTGTACATGCGAATTTGTGAACAGTGAAAGAAACTAGGGATTTCGATTTGTCCGTTGTTGCCACTGTCAGTGATCGATCACATACTATGCTGTTTTGAATGTTCTCAAATGTAGATTTTTTTTTTTTAATGCAGTGATGATTTTTTTTTCTTTTTATTCTCTGATTTTTTATTGATTTATTTTTAGTTGTATTCAAATGCCTTTGAGTTTTCTCTTGCAAAAAGATGCTGCAAACTGATAAATGTAGTATTTTTATTGAATCTTTTTCCACCTGGAGGAATGCAATTTGGAATTTGGCTGGATCATCTCTTTAAATATCTTACTGTAAGTATATTAAATAATAATGCAGACTTTTCATGAAAATATTATTCAGTATACAAATGTATGACTGTAATAAAACAAGTACCTTTTTTACACTTTTTTTAAAAATAACAGATTAATCTAACCAAGGGATTGTACTATATATTCCACCATTTCAAAAAGTAACCATGTTCTTAAAAATTAATATCTTTATTAAGACCTTAGGCATACTTGAAAACCTACTTTCATATCCTTGTATGAAATTAATAAGTCTTTTCATTCTTTTTTGATTAATTAAAAAGTACCCCAAAAATTTAGCAATTGAGTCCAAATAACTGTGTTTATGGGGGGGAGGGGGGGGGGTCCGGCCTTGGCTGTGGTATATTCTTTACCAGACTATAGTCTTCGAATAGCTCATCAGTTGAAACTTTTTCTTCAGAAAGAAATCCCAGATCAGAAGTAGCATCACAAGGTTCTGTAATTTTTAAATCTGCGTGGAGCGAGTATATTTCCAATTCTTTTCAAAGGACTCAATTCATTGAAATCAAAGTGGCTTCAAAGGTAAACCAGTGCATTTTGGTAAAATTATCTGTAATCTGTCAAAGATTCTTGATACAATGTATTCTCTGCCTGGTTTCTTGCAATGCGTAAATGTGATCCAAAGAAATTTTTGTCATTTATGGTTTGTAGATCTTCTGCCACATTTGAAAAAAATTTTGGTCAAAGCGTCGTACCTTCCCTTAAGTACAATTTTATGTGAGGTTTTTACACAAAGTTTTTATTTATTTTATCTTTGAACACCAGTATTTAGAGTGTTTTTTCTAAAATTAACTATGGCATAGGCAATTCTGACCTGCTGCTTAGTCAACTGGTGACAGGGTCATGATACTAGAAGAAGCTAGCTAAGCCCAAGCCTATACATTTGCACAAAAACTTATACTCATCGAACTATGCCGTGAGCATAAAATGGCCATAACCAGGAGAATGTTATCCCAGAGCTGTACGTCCGCGGAAGCTCCGCCAGCTTGCAGGGAAAAGCATGAACACACCATTTGGAGATCGGCTGGTATCTAGTAAACATTGCTGCTAACGATGAAAAGTATTTTATTTAGTAATTGCGTAAAGGAGCTTTGCTATTCTGTAGATATGTTCAAAAAACAATTTATTAGTATTTAGGCAAAAAATGAAATAGCTTTTAAAAATGTAAGATTATTTAACAGTGACAAGAATATAACTAGTGTTAGAAGAGCTAACGCTGTGCAGGGTTCGCATGCAGGGCAGCAGATTACCAGAGCCATGTAAGTGAGCACTTTATTGTGTTGTAAGCTTGTAAGTCTGGGTAAATTAAGCAGTTGTCAATTACCATTATCAAATGTCAAGACAAGCTAGATAAGGCACAAGGCAATATCATCTAAATCAGGACTGTCCCAACAGAATTGGAACTGGTGGCAACCCTGCATGCACCTG
Source organism: Cheiracanthium punctorium (assembly GCA_038373885.1). Lineage (NCBI taxonomy): Eukaryota > Metazoa > Arthropoda > Arachnida > Araneae > Cheiracanthiidae > Cheiracanthium > Cheiracanthium punctorium. The sequence continues at coordinate 184,902 of JAWZYV010001022.1, read as the reverse complement.
TACACTAGTTGTTTATCCTTGGCTGATCCCTAGCATCTGGTTTTATTTTATCAACGAGACATTTTCTGTGTTATAGCCTCATAAATGATTTATAGCTTTAATTCTTATTCATTCTTAGATTCTCAAAACAAAATATGATTGTTTATTTATTTATGTTTTCATGCTATTAGAATAAATGTAGTTCATTTTGATTATTTTTATTTATTCTCTTTAGAGAAAACCTGTAAGGCATCAAAACAGTTGTATGGTATTCAGATTGATGGGGAAAATAATTCAGCATGCACCCAAATGTTTTATAATGTCCTTCCTAAATTTTTTGTACAGTAACTTTGAACACTTCTTAAAATGTAAACAAATCAAGGTAAGTGAAAACATTTCATATTATTTACATGTTCAGTGCATTAATTTTGATCTAAGTATTCATTTTAGTCTTTAAAGGAATATAAGCTTTACTTTCTGTTTTAAAATATTAATTCTTTTATATCTTACTAGCAGAACCCAGCAAAAATTATCCTGCCAGGGCATTTTTATTTTATCCTATATATCTAAAAATGCATCTATATGTAGCCTAGAATCTATAAAGTATTGTTGAGGAGTATGGAAAAATAAGATTTTATTATTTCTATTGGTATAAATTGATGATGCATTATATGCACTTTTTAATAATGCAATGAAACACGTATTACGATAAAAAGGATATTTACTCACAATATATTTTAAACCTATCTACAACGATATTCACTTTTTACACACAGCGGCCTATAACAGTATTTTCAGTGCTCGCAAATCAATCTGTAGTACATATAGCTCAGTATGTTTATTTTCAAAAAAACTATCTGCAGTCCAGAATACGCGATAGTAAAAGATTGCAGCATGAGATTGAAAAAAATAGTTCACTTTTTCAATCATATAGAGCCTTGTTTCTAGAAATTTGTTTTTGAGTGGCATAAAACATTGGCATTCAAAGAAAAGTTTTTTAAGGGCATAATGCAGTCAACTTCATTCATCTGCTTTTTATGCATACTTTTATGTATATTGTTAGTAAAAATTTCAAATAAAATTTTCAACTTATTGAAACAGGAAAGCACACAAAGTGTTTGGAGTTCTCTTCTTCTTCTTGAGATTGGGCTTGTATGGTACTGGGCACCTCTGCTCAATAGCATTTTGTGCCATAGCCTCAAATTCTAAGTTTCCTAGTTCCAATAAATTGGGTCACCCACTTTGTTTATGAAGTAAGACAAACCCTTTATGGAACTAAGATGTAACTCTTTAGTATTAATGATTCTTACAGTGATGTCGCTAGACTTTGGAAGAGACGGGTCCTTGGAACCCAGGACTCCAAAATTTACGGGTTCTTTTTTCCAAAAAGTGGGTCCTTATCGATATAAAAGCATTTGGTTAATTTCACAACTGATGTTATGTCTCACCCATTTTGGTGTGCTGATGCGTATGAATATCTTATTTATAAATAACCTAAAACTTATATTTCAAAAAATAAATAAATAAAATGAATTATAATTAATCAAGAAAAATTTGTTGTGACATGCATGCCATTTACTTTGCCTTCACGGCAAAGCCTTCCTGATGACGCCCTGAATCCTAATTATTAATAAATCCTAATAATAAAATCCCTTTTTGTATGTACAGTAAAAACCGGGAGAAAGGCTGCATCGGTAGAAATGTTTAAGAAAGTAAAATGTACTCGCAGAACAGCCGCAACATCTTAAATTATTAAAACTACAATAAAATACTGTTCAAGCGCCCCTCCATCTTATATTAATTTTAAAAAATAATTACTATGTATTAATAAATTTATCACAAGGAAAATCAGAATATATTTGAGGAAGGAAAGGATATACAACAGTAAAATATGCCCCCCCCCCCTTTTCTCTTGTAGATTGTTTAAAATATTTATCGCTTCTATAGCTTATAGATTTCATTTCTAAATAATAATTGTTAGATTTAATATGAAACAAATCATTGTTTACCAGGGGCGTAGCCAGAAATTTTTCATGGGGGGGGGTTACGACTAATACAACTCATATATATGTATGCGTGTGTGTGATAATGTAGTGAAGAATATGCATTTTGTATGGCAAAAAATTTCTCATGGGGGGGGGGGGTTATGACCCCCCCTAACTCCCTCCGTGGCTACGCCCCTGTTGTTTACATTTACACAAGCGAATATTAAAAATAAATAATGAAAAAACTATTCAATTCCGATAGTCCACCATCTCTAACGGAACAACCTCTAACATGAAAACGGAAGTGTGGGGGAGGGAGAAAGGAGAAGAACGTCAAAGTAATCCCCTTTTTTCTTCAGCTTAACCACATGTGTGCACAGCACGATATATATCCCGGGTAAAAGCAGAGTATAGAGCTTTTCGACCTACGTCATTGCATTACTTCAGATCATAGCAACCAGCCTGGCAACACTTTCCTGTAGGACACACTAACGTTCATTGGAGGACGGTGATTGGTGGAATACTCGTCTTTCTACCTCTAAATATCCAAGTTGCCCTGACGTCATGGCGAAATGCTCTGTAGGGGAAAACTCGCAATGCATCATGGGAAAGCGAACACTCCTATGCCTCCTTTCGACTAGGGATCTTTCTACCCTGCATTTTCCCCCCCATGTAGGGGAAGCATTACTCCGCATTTGTGTGCATGTAACCGGGCCCACAAAGCCGTTCACAATGTCAATCTCCCCGAGTAAAACACGAGCAGTTTGTGTTTTACTAGAGATTTACCCAAAATTGGCAGTCTGAACGCACCCTCTCTCACGTTTTTTTTTTTTTTTTTCCAAAATTTTGCATGATGGAAATTACGCGGCCCGGGGGACGCGTATTTGATTTTTTGCGTATTTGACGCGTTATAGCGCGTAAGCGGCATCACTGAGTAAAATGAATGGGGGCAAGAGCATCACATCAGGGATGCTATGACTGCGACATTTGCGACGGACTGAGACAAAACTGCCTGCCTGTGCCATTTTGCGACATTCCATACGATTTTGGGCGTATCTGCGCAATTCTGCTCCAAAACAGCAAGTATTACTGTAATTTATGGAAGAACGCCAGAGTGTTTACAAGTACAAAAGTTAAAAAATAGTAAGTGCGGCGTTTACGATAATTTTTAATTTTATTTAGCTGATCTTTAACGAAAAATCATAAAAATTATGTAGTAATAATTATCACAAAAAATGCGCCTTCACCGATCACGTACTTTTTAGCAGTTCACGACAACACCGTAACGAATCAGAATGCGATCCTTACCCTGTTGGAAAGCTGTTTGATCCAACGCTCTGGATGGGTACATAAATCCAACCGATGTCTCTTCAATTAAGTCCAAAAAAAAAAAAAAAAAAAAAAGAGAGAGAGAGAGAGAGAAGCTTTTCTTTGTCTGCATTTTAGAACTACTATAATTACATTTTAATGAAGGTTTCAATATATAATTTGATGGGTAAGTTCCTTAAAATACCATAAAAATGCACTACCCTCAATTAACCACACCCCTATGTTCCAATGAACATCCATTGTTCTCAGGCCCGGACTGGGTTGGTCGGCGATCGCCAAGGTCCCCCGGCATAAGGGAGGGGCCCCCAGCAAGGCCTCTGCAAAATGGATATACTACTTTATAATTAAAGTAATTTGATATGCATCAGAGTAATGTACCAAAGTAGTTCGATTATTTATTTCTTTGTAATCTTACTCTTTTACACAGTGGCATTGCGAATGGCCTTACAGACCACATGCCGCAAGGGATCCCCGAAGGACCAGGGGCCCCAATAGCTTTAAAATAGTTAAATATGGTTTTTAGGCAAGTAAACCTAATTTTCAATTCTCTCCAAATTCACCAGTAAGGAGCCCCTTTTCAATAGCCAAGGGTCCCCATAGGAGCCAAATCAGGCCTGATTGTTCTTAAAATACTGAATATCAGCAAAAACTAGTCTGTTACACCCCCCCCCCCCCCAAAGAAAAAAAGTTTCATGTATAAGTTATTTGTGGTTTTGCGGCTTTGCACCATGTGAAGGAACATTATACCAAATAAACACTATGCTATTATTACGGTAGAAAGTCAACTACAAGTAACTGGCAAGCTTGGGAAACGCTGATTGCTTTTAAAATAGCACATGAAGAAAGAGTAAAATCATTAAGACAGCTTAAATTTAGCTATTCATACTAGCCAATTTGTGTGCTTTTCAGTTTGAAGGTTGCACTTTTTCACTGATTTTATGCAAAACTGCCGTTTGTTACGCTTTTCCCCACCTATTTTTACGATTTTATACGAAACTCCCATTTTTTTACACTTTTGTACCGATTTTTACGATTTTACGCAAAACTTAAAATTTGGCATCTGAATAATAATTTCATATTAATCAAGCATGTGTGTAAAATGTAGTTGCAATTGTTATAATTTCAGGTTTGTTCCACTAAAAAATGAGGTGGCCACCCAAAAAATTCAGGCCATTGCAAAAAAGCTTGGAGAAGCTGAAGGGGGAAAAAAAGATTTAAAAATTTGATTTTAGAGATAAACTGAGATAAAATAAATAAAATTAGTTAAGAAAGACAAATTCCAGGGGGGAAAAAAAAACTAATTTTAGTTGAGACATACCGAGACAAAAAGGGATTTTGATTGTGACAAACTGAGACAAAAAGGAATTTTGATAGAGACAAACTGGGGTTTCGGCTGTAGCATCCCTGTCACATTAAAAAATTATATGAAGTGCCGATTCTTCATCATTAAGACATTTCCTACATTTAGGGTCTTGAGTAAGTCCCATAGTGTGGAGTTGTTTCCTGAAATAATAGTGTCCAGTGATGAAGATTACAATAATTTGTGTCATTTTTGTTCAGGCCATTGCATTTTTGTCCAGGGGTGGCGAAATCACTAGGACCAGCCCTGTTCAGCCAAATAAGAATTTCTTATTTTTCTAAACTCTTTTCAAACTTGTTTATAATTACATGTTTCATTATATTAATTTCTTTATTTTTTATGATCTAGATTATTCAGCATCTGTGTTCTTTTCTGTATTTGCTGTTTCAAAAATTTCCTCCTTATGAATTTCACTTGGGTATTGTTGAGCTATATCAGTACATCGAGAGGATGTGCAGTGAGGAGCGGTATGTTGTTTTGAATGTCTAGCTGTTATTACCTTTGTATAAATTTTTAGTGATAAAAAACTCTTTATAAACTAATTCTATGATTTTGAACCCTTAAAAGTTCTTATTAAAAAAAAAATATTTTTTAAGCACAATTATTTTTGTATTTAAAATTAAATACTGTTACCAACAAACTCTGCTTAAGTCTAATGAAATTGTTACCTGGTAAAGCTGAACTGAACCATATAGCTAACACTCGTAGCAGAAACAGGGCGACACGGCGACATAGTCGCAGAAACAGAACAATCCTCTGCAGAAAAATTGTCGTCATATATTTATATATATAGTTCTACAGAAATTTTTTTTGTATTTCTGCATCTTGTTGCAAAAAGCATAACAAAAATCTGCTACTGGGCAGCTAACGTTATTGAGACATTCTGATCCAAAAAGCAGTTTTTGCATAATCAAACTGAGCCCCAAAGTAATTTTGGCGGAGCAGAAATGGCAGCTTTTCTGTAACAAAATGTTGATCCTGCTGCAATATCCCGGATATTGTGATTTGCATATTATGGTGTGCCCCCCAACCCTTTTTTGCTTATTGGCGGCTATAGATTTCATAATCTGATCTTTTTAATTGTTATGTAAAGTAATCCAGACTTTAAAAAATATTAATCTTTATTGATGACCCTAAAAATATTTTATAGACTCAATATTTTTATATTGTGTTGACGTGCTTAACTTCTACAAATGTCGTATAAGGTGCTTAAAAATGCTTACTTTTAAAAACAAAATTTGACTACTCATCCTGTCCCAGAATACTTTTGGCCTGATTCCATTCTATATTTGACACTAGCTGCATAGCCCGGGTGCATTAAGTATTACGGCACAATTTGGCGAAAAACGATTGTTGCTGATATTAATTACTGATGCACTTACCTGTTTTGTTTTTATAAATACATATATTTTTAATGTGTATGCATTTTCCCCCATTTCTAACCATATTTATAATTCTGCTGATTTGTTTACTTAAACATTTTAAGTTAACTTTTAAATATTTCATTTTTTAAAATTATTATATTAATTATCAATTAAAAATAGAAAATTTTAAGATCATTATTACATTCCTACCAACGTCTAAGGAATAAAATCCAGTAGATTTGGTATCCAGTAGATAAAAATAACGTGGCAAAAAAAGCATATAGGAAAACTTCTTAAGTATCAGTAGACCGTATGCACGTGACGTCACAAACGTAGCAGATGTTCTTCAAACTGAAACTGTTGACCAACTGCTGCTAATGTATTTCAGAGGGAGAAAAGGGATTTTCAAATAACAAAAAGCAGTATTAAATTCAAGTTGTTAGATGATTCTAATGATTTGAATTCGTCAGACAAACTTTCGACTTTAATAATCCAGCAACATATTAAGCTTTAAAGTGATTAAACAGAATTAAAATTCATATTTCTTACATCCTTTTTCTGGATGTAACCAGCAAACACAGCCCTATTGAATAATTTGGGCTAAGTCAATAAAATAATTTGTTTTTCAGAAAATGTTGGATTAAATTAAAAGCTCCTTCTAGAACTAATAGTATTATTTGATGAATTAACCAATATTTGTTGAATCAGCAAATAATTTCGATTAATTTCACAAAAAGCTTTTCTTTTTAATTTCATTGGACATTTTCCTAAAAACAAAAAAAAAATCTTTTGATTTAACTAAGTATTTTTAACAAAATTAGTCCCAGTGGTGTAAAGTCATTCATATAATAATAATAATTATTATTATTTTTTTAAATGGATTAATTGGTGCAGTAAAGAACTAATTATGGAATTAATTATTAATAAACCCATGTTTATTATGAGAAAAGTACTTATTTCATGTAAATATTTTATTTTGTATTACTGAACTTTTATTTTATGAGCAGTCCCTCTTACCCACGGAAAAAATGAAAATAAAAATGTATATTATTTGGTATTAAAAAGAAATATAAACTTCAAGTAATGATCTTATTTTATATTGACGTACTTTTATATTTCTTTGTATAAAATATTAATGTTTAACATGCTTTATAACAGAATAGACTTACCACTTTAAAAAAAAATCAGCCCGTGTGTAAACCCAAAAAGTTCTTAACAAAGCCAGTATTAATTCTTTCTGACTGCAAGACAGCAGTGGCGGCTCCTTCGTTTGAGCACATGACCACGTGAACCCCCAGAGGAAAAACTAAAGAATAAACACATTAATAAATTAAATTTAACATATTAAGTAAACTTCTAGATTTTTGTGAATTTAAAACGTTAGTTTTACTCTCCCGCACCCATCACTATTATTAAACACGCTTATTATAGCTAATGCACTGTATCGTAGGTTACTACAGAATAGTTTTTTGTCTTGACTTTAAGGACATGAACTAATACAAGTAATATGAACTCTGTTTACACTTCTTTTTTTCATACAAAATTAAGTAATTGTTCATCTCAATTAATGACTAATTTGAATTTTGTAAAAATAGTGTCACTGTATAAACCAGTGGTTCCCAACCTGTTTTTAATCGCGACCCCTTTAATATTTTTCAAAAATGTTCGCGACCCCCCCCCCTCCCCCACCCTATTCCAGCCATCATTTTTGACCAATAAGACAAAAAAATGAATAATGAAAAAATATATCTTGAGATTTAAAAATAATTAATCTTTTTATTCCGTACTGATTATTATTCGAATGACTGAGGTTGTATTTGGCTGACAAGTTATCCTATCCTTGGCTGAATATTGTCAAAGCCAAACGCATCTTGGACATCTAATTTATTACTGGCTTTTGTCTTAATCTACAAAAGAGTTTTAAATTCAACTTCACGCATGTAAGTGGATGCAAATGGCACTAACACTTGAAGCGAAAGCTTAGAAATTTTTGGATATGATTGACGCCTAGCACACCAAAATTGAATTAAAAATTTTTCTTGGTATAAATCACGTGCTGAGGAGTCATTCTACAAATTCAAAAATTCGCCCTGAGCTTCATCAGGAAGATCGGCGACATCTAAAGATGTGTGAAGTGGATTTCGTACTAGTGCCGCCTGTTGTTCATTGTGAGCTCTGGGATATATTTTGAATTTCAGATTTAAGAGCTTCAAGGTGGTTAATAATTTCTCCCCTTAAATTAACTGCAATTTCTATTTCCGATAGTCCACCTCCTTAGTGCACATGTTTTCAAATTTGATTAACACTCCTAGATACACTTTACGGCGTCAGTTTTTGTAGATTTGATACAAGCGCCCTGATGAGAAAAGGGATTTTTACTTTACAAAGAGAAAAGGGAGAAAGCATGTCTCATGGCAGAGAAACGTGGAACTATTTTGCCATTCATTTCCTACAAAATCGGTCTGCGGTGACCCCCCTGAAAAGGCATGGCGACCCACTTGGGGGTCGCGACCCTCCAGTTGGGAACCACTGGTATAAACTATTTAATTATATGTAGACAGAAAACAGTTATAATAAAGTACAGAAATATCCTAATTAAATAAGTTGGTAATCAATTCAAATTTGCCTGCAAAAAAGGAAATCTGATGTTTTATATATTAAAAACTGCATATTCTATAAATTTTCTCCATCTGTTGACAGCCCTCTAAAATTCCAACTTATTTAATTAGGATATTTCTTTCGTTGTTTTTTTTCAAATTCATGTAATATTTCTCATTTTATTTTAAATTCTTACTATGAAACTTAGTGTTTTTAATTTTTAATTTTTTTTTTTTTTAGTTGTTTGACTTCTTATTCAAAAGCTATGATTGTTGAAGCTGTTGGGAGTTATTATCCATCTTGTCGGGATATGTTACAAAAATTCTTGATCTATAATCTAAAAATAGTGACTAACAGATATGTAGAGAAGAAAAATTTTGGTAAGTCATGATTCAAAGGAAAATGTTTGATGATTTTTCACTTTATATTTTTTATTAAGTTAATTTATGAAACACTGAAAAGACACTTAACTTAAGTGTTAAGTTAATTTAGGAAAGTGAACAGTGTTTTCACTAAAGCTCGAGAACGTGAGAATCTCACTTTTTTTTTCTCTTTCTTCTTTTTCTCACATTTAAAAAATTATTACTGGGAGAAATTTCTCACACCCTAAAAATCGATTGAAAAAAAAAAAAAAAGAAAAGAATTTAAGTTTAACACACAGTGAAAAGTGGATTCGCAAGGACCCCTAAAGTCTATGAAAGAAAAAAAAGAAGGGGTCTTAGGTACATGGTTGTTCCTCAACTGGGTTACTTTTTACTGTATGTAACTGGGCCTGACTTGGAGGTCCAGTTGCATACAATAAAAAAAACCTGGAGTGACTCCACTCGACTTTCCGAACACTTACGATTAAGATCATTACCAAGCATTTAAATCAATTTTAATCGATGAATAATTCAAACATATATAACAAATTGAAGCTCAATCGAATGGCGTTTAAACGCTAGTGCACTTTCAATAATTTCTTTCCATATGCCATAATGTAAAAGAAATCTTTGTCGTGGCCCTGTAGAAAAACTATAAGTCCTATACACATCAAAATCGATACCGGTCTTGTAGTGGTGGTTCTTTTTCCATAACTTTGTTGTTGTTTTTATTCACCCATACAACTTGACAGGCATGCATCCAAGATTTAGGATACTTAGATTCAAATTTTCAGTGCCTTCTGGTATAAAAAGTTCCTGGGGTGCACTTTCAGTCTCAAGATTCCCAGCTTTTGAAATAGTTTCATTGTAGCATGCTTTAGTTCCTGTTATTAGAGCTCGACACTGGGAGATAACTTTTGCCCTAGTTTAAGATTGCTGTGTTCTTTTGTAAAATCCAATGACAGAGATCTCAAATTCTTCTTGATGCATCTACTATGAGACTGAAATGGATTACAACAGTACCTTGGAAGTTGATCATATGATGAAAGCAACAATTTTTAATGGTGAAAACAAATAGTTGTGTTATTATTAAGTTGCTCACTTTGCATGTCAGACCTTAGTGCAATAAGTTCTTTTTGCTCTTCTGTAAAACTATCCCATTTAAAAAATCCAGTTTGCCATGAATAACTGCTTACATGACATTTATTCTGCAATATATCACCAAATGTGCAATTTGACAATGTGCCTGATATTACTATGCTACTTGTTGTAACAATAAAAATTTAATACAGTATACAGTAAAACCTATTTCAAATTGCTGTATCTATCCACAAGACTAGCCAAAGCACAATTTTGTTCGCATTCTGTTAAAGGTAAATAAGTACTGTAACTTACAGGAATTCAATTCTTTCAATAAACTTTGTTCCTTCTATTGACTTGAATGTCATACAGAATTCCAAAGATTTATTGGCTTATGGATGACTGCCAAAAACAACAGGGTTAAATTAAAAATAATTCTAAATTTTAACTTTAGAATTCTTTTTAATTTAACACCGTGTGTGACATGCATTTTTTGTTGTTTGTTTGTTTTACGTTTTCCAATGCAAGCACTTTTATGTATTTTCTAGTTTTTGCAAATGCCTGGAGTAGTAGTTAAATTTCTGATATCAATTTAAAAGACATAGGAAAATTGGCTAACGCTTCTGAATTTTTTCATGTTCAGTATAAATGTTGCATATGAGACTCCTCATATATAGGTACATACATTTTTTTTCTCTGCTCCTGAGCAGAAAGCCAAGATGAAATTTTTTTCGGATGTACGGTTATTCCATCTTAAAAACATAAAAAAATTTAAAACATGTGTCTATGATCAGACATGCCGAAAAAAATTCATGATGTTTTTAGCAAATGCAATGCTCATGCATGAACTACAGAAGGTATGCAAATTTTGATAACATTTTTGGAATCAGCACCAAAAGTTACACCTAGAAACAAGTTTTCGCTTCAGTAACTTTTACAGGTAAGGAGTTATTTAAGGAATTGAGAAAAAAATTGGCGTATCTTGCAGAAACCTTAAAAGTTTGCATAGTTAGTTTCTCGGTAATTAACTATCGTAGAACCTTCAAAATTGATATTTGTTGATATCTTAGCCCATAAATCCACTATGTAAAATTTGAGGAAAATCTACGTTTGTGTGGTGAACTTTATCCAGTTTTGTGTTTGATTTGACGTGGAATGACCCTACTATGCTAAAAGTTTTATGCATTCTAATAAGTAATTTGTGATAGTAAATTATCTTAAGCACTTATTGTAGATCCCCCCCCTTTTTTTAAGTTTTCCCTGTTTCTAATATGCCGGGGTATTTTTTTTAATTGATATTTTCTTATTTAAGGCTGTTATTTAAAAAAATATAATAATAAATGCAATCTTAAACAACTGTTGAAGAGGTTTTTTCTTTACTTTTTAAAAGAACAGCTTTAAGTAATTATGAATTTACAGGGAGAAAGGAAGGGTACTCAAGAATATTAGAAATATATCTATCCACTATGCTCCCTCAAATTTTTACTGTATTCAGCATTAATTTTTAAAATGGCTGGATGCATGCAGAAATTTTACTTATTTTGGAGCAGCAAACATTCCCCACTCTGACTTCATAGTTAGCAACTGGACTATATAATTGATGTGAACCACCAAGGAATACAAGAATTACCAGTAAACTGGTTTTGACTGAATGGTCAGCTCCCTGAAAACTGCCAAATGTGTTGTACTTTTTTTCGGATTCAACTGCTAACAGTGTTTCAATCTGTTTTCCTTATCAATAAAGTTAAATTGCTGTTATTGAAAGGTGGTAAGTTAATTAAATATTTGTTTCATCCAGCTAATATTTCTTGAATTATCTTCAGTATTTTATCCAACTCTGCATATCAATGACTTCAGTGGTGACATCATCTAAGACTTCATGCTATCTTCTTTCTGTCAGGTGTGCATGTGGTGTTGTATATATATTTTTTTTCCAAAAGAAAGTGCATTTGCGATTACTAAGGCTTCTGCAATTAATGAATTCAATGTTTTATTGACGATCAAAATTTTAACTTAAAAACTTTGCAAAGTAACACCATAGAAGTTACTTGTTGGGCCGTATAGTTGTGTCAATTGAAAAAAATTCAACCTTCTTCAATAGAGATTTCATTTACAGTCAGGAAGACTTAACTCAAGCCATTTTTCAAAGGCCCTCCAAGGAAAAGTTCATGTTGGATGATCGTGCTTAAAGTCGTACAAAAAATATGAAGTTAATGATATACTATGATATGCTTATAATGATATAATGATAATGATTTCATTCATAGTCTTCCAGACTGTAAATGACATATTTCCACTGGTTGAAATTTTTGTTACTGAAACAACTGTATGGCCTGAGAAGTAAATTTTATGTTATTTGACAATTAATTATTTCATCAAAAGTCTGTTTGTTGTGTGATAATCAGATAAAATATTTTAAAATGAATCATCAAGTCATGAGAAAATACTGGATATCCAGGGATCAATGTAGGTGAAATTTGGGTCCATTTGACGGCCCCTTCACAAAATTACAATCGATTAAAGCTGCCCCTTCACAAAAATATAATACATTAAACCAACTTTTTATTGGCACTTTACCCTATATTTTAACTTTTTTTGTAAATTATTTTAAGAAAAAAAGGTCACTTTTACAAAAATTGTTTTGAAAATTCACAAAAATTGATGTTGAAATTCCCAAAAATAGATAGTAAATGTACAAAAATAAACAATTTTCACAAAAAAGGGACACTGGAAAAAATTCCTGGGTCAACCCCCCGAGATCAATTTATTAGACGATCCAATGCATGATAGAAAAAAAAAGGTGAATTTTTAATGTTTTAATTTTTAATTTGCATTGTTAAACACACATATATACACACATATCTATATAAAGTTACATAAGAAAGGGTACAGAATTTTATCGTATCAACTGATACCCTGTATATATACATATATAGTTTACTTATTTTTATTTTGGTGCTGTGTATTTGAGGTATCTTGTTTTTTTTTTCTTTTCAAAATAAGTAGAAAAAAAAACAACTTCAAAGTAACTGTTTTTTTTTTGTTTTTTTTTTTACTAAAAGCTAATACTTTACATGAGCAAATTATTAATTTGTGTTGTTTCTGATTTAACTTATGTTCAATTTGTATGTAGTTTGTTTTAAAATGTTTCAAGTGTTTGAATTGTTTTCTTTTTAATTTATAATTTAAGGAATAGTACTTTGTATCTTCAAAATATTATGTTCCTACCATTTATAGTACTTTTAATATTTAATACATTGTAAACATTTTTTGTTTGACAAGTTATGTTAATTATCTTTTATTTTTCTTTCAGTTAATAAAACAACAGTCAGTGTAGCATTGAATTTATTAAAGAAGTTTTATAATGAAAATAATTTTGGCAAAGAAGATTTATTCTATATTATATTGCCTAAGTTAATTGAAAATTCAAATGATGCTGACATCATGTCAAAACTTATTGACATTGTGAATTTTTGTATTAACTACTTACAAAGACAAATAGAGAAGTTAGGAGTACTAGATATCAGATTTATGGATGATCTCTATCAGAAAGCAAGTGTGTACTTGGAAGAATTATTTAGACAGATTTTTGTTTTGCTGAAGAAAATATGTAATAGGATTAACTTCCATTTCCTTATCCATGAAAAACTATGTGACAAGATGTGTGAGACTATTACTGAGTTTAAAACCTCAGTGTCCTATTGGTCTTCAAAGTAATTAAACTTCTTTTTTAATTTAAATTTTAATACATTTACATAAACTTTTGATATTATAATAGACTGCCACATTAGATATTTTGCTTTTATTTCTAGTTTGTATTGGGTCAATTTTCTTTTGAGATGCAGTACCTGTTGCATAATAAAATCATCCCCTTAATCTGATCAAACAGCTAAGAATAGAGGGAAACCAGTATAAATATGTAGTAAAACTGCTGCTCAATGAAATCTGTATGGCTTCTTAATTAAGTTAAAGATTGAAACTCGAGAGAATAAAAATTCAAGAAGTGAAGAGGAGGGGGGGACCACACACACATTCATACACACACACACAGAGTAACATCTTTATGTGCTGCAAACTTTGCTGCTCAAACCATTGGGGTCAAAAACTTAATGGAAATCTCCAAAAATTTAGTAGGAGATAGATAATAGTCTGATACGTCATTAGTAAAAGTTAATTGTACGTAACTTAGCTGGAAGTGGGTGAAAATAATTAAAAACTGGACTTAAACAAAGGAACAGAATATTACATCTGAAAACATATTAAGCTATTAAAAAAAAAAAAAAAAAAAAAAAACGTTGGCTGACCTTAGATGGCCGTAAATCAAGTTAAAAGGATTTAAAATTTACACCTTCAAAGATTGTTAAAACGTAGAGCATAATTAAATTGAATTTTAAAAAAATAAATAAAAGTTATTTTTTAGCAAAACATTATGAAAAGCTGTTAGTTGTAATTATTAACCTCATTACTACTGGCATAAAATGTTATAAAGACTATCATATCTCGTGATTAAAACAATATTTTAAATTAAAACAAGATATTACCGCATTAAAATAAAAGTATATTAATTAGTATTTGAAAACACTACTTATTAATAATTATTAGAAAACACCACAATTTCTACCATGTGACTGTTAACTTGAAGAACCTTTACTCTCATCAACCTTCAGGATTTCATCTAGGACAGGGGTTCCCAAACTTTTTCCCTGCGGCACCCTTTTCAGGCTAAAAACTTTCGTGGCAGATTTCCTTTAAAGCAATATGAATATGAAGGTTAGAATGAAGCAGTTTGGATGCATTTTACGTTATTTTTTATTTGTTTGTTTATAGGGCTAACTATCAAGAAAGTACTCTCTTGGGAAAGGGATATAGAATTTTGACAATGCCCCCATTTCAGGGAGTTCTTATAAAAGAGAGGCTACAGGATAGTCTTGAACTTCACTGAAATATTTTTGTTTGAGCCCACTTAGTGATCGGTTAGGCTCACTTTCTTGGGGATACCAGTTCAGAGGAAATTATTTGATTATACTCCACCAAAGCACTTTTCTTGATTATCTCCACGGCACCCCTGACATACGCTCGTGGCACCCTAGGGTGCCGCAGCACCCAGTTTGGGAACCTCTGATCTAGGACATTGTCTTGAATTTGATGAAGTCCAAAATAAAATTAATAACCACTTCTACTAAGTGTAGCCACATATCCATCTCAGACACTCTTAAGATGATGGTCTGTCTTAATGGGTCAGATGAAGAACTCTCTACTCCATGAGAGTAAGTCTATCATTTTGCACCTCATTCTTTTTCAGAATCACCTTAAGCTCCAGAGAGTTTACTGAAAACTTCTGAAAGTAGTCCACCAAAAGATTTTGCTCCTGCCAGGGGTTTATGTCACTGACACAGAGCCTGATTATGACCAACAGGCATCCCAGGCATTGATGAATTTGGGGCCTCCATCTATGAAATTTGTTTCATTTTTCATAAAATTTTGATATAAAAAAGAATATTTCTGAACGACATATAATATTGGGGGCCCTTTCGAGCCAGGGGCCCTGGGCAAAGTCCTGATTTGCCCATGTGATAATAAGGCTCTGCACTGACAGTCTATTCCAATCACTTAGGCTCTGCAGACCTGTTGTTCATTTGATTATAAGAGTCCTGTTTTCCAGTTTGCAGAATAAGAAGGTGAGGACAAAGCCTTCATTATTTCCTCTTATTTTTTCTTCCTGAAGACAGGTCTACCTCAGAAGTTACACTTGCAAAAGCAGTATTTTCAGTTGTTGTCTTTTTCAGGCAGATCAATTAGAAAGAAACCCTTAGGAAACAAAAAAGGTCCACCCAGTATTGCCTTGAGTTACTGAGCAAGGGGAGATACCCTAGAAGTTTGCCAAGCTTACTAGAGGCTATAAGACACTATAACCACAGCATCATTCACCATTAGCACAGATCTCATTACACCAGGGTTACAAGAGGAGGTTCGCAGATTCTTAATACGTATTTGAAGCCATCCCATTACAGGCCATCCGGCTATCCACCACCTTTTGACGTGCATGATATGCTCAAGCCCCAGGATATTGCACAATCTTGGTTTCAACAAACATACCTCACCGTAATTTGTTCTTTAGCAACTTTTGTTTAGATAGAAACCTTACTACCGGAAGCCAAAAAAAAAAAAAAAGAGCTCCTGTTCAGTGTTACCCATCTGGTAGTTTGTCCTCTGTGCATCAACTGACTGCACCCAAAACTTTTCTGTTGCTTGAAGCAAAGAAACAAGGATAAGCATGTTTGTGGCTGTCAATGGTTTAGATGAGAAAACCGTGCACCAGCTGTTTCTAATGCACATCTGGATATTTTGCCTTAATTTTTGAGGAAAAAAAAGTTAGCTGCACACAAATAAATATGGGAAAAAACACTCAAAATACTGGTGTTAAACAATAAATCAAATAAATATGGTTGTTAACTACTTATAAGAAATAAATCCATCCTGCTTATTTATCTTATGAATCATCTTATTTTATAATTTCTTTTTAAGTTTGGATAGTAGCAATAGGTGACAACCTCTGTTTGTCTTCAAATAACTCAAAGAGAGTATGTCACCTATTACCACCAAAGGATTATTTTTTGTATGTTTGTCTTATACAAAAATGAACTGCTAATTAAAATCAAATGAGCTCAGAATGAATATGATTTTATTAAGCAGTAGGTACTGTATTGCCACAAATACCACTCTTTTTTTAATCATTGCAGTTTTATTAAAAATTTATAGTATTTTCTTTCTTTCACTCAACTGAAAATTATACTGCTATTAATTTATGTGTATGCATATGCTGTTTTATTTTATTAATTTATTTTGTTAAATGTTAAATTTTTTCTTCAAAATGCTATATTGATACTCTGAGACAGCAAGTGCTGAGCCACAGAAAAAAAAGATTCATTTTTGCATTTAAAAGAAAAAAAAAAAGTTACCAACTGTTACATTTTTGTCAAACATTTTTCATTTTTTAAATACATTTTTCACTGTCTTATTTTCTTCCCTGTTTCTTCCAGTATTTGAAGGGGGGGATCTCTATTGTTTTCTGTTGTCATTTAAAAGAAATAGTCACTTCCTCTTTAAAACATCTTGAGAGTCGTGCACAATCGCATAATGCTCTGACTTCGCACTGTCCTCCTTGGGAAAGGATCAGGTTGTTTTTAATTTTTAATTCCATGATCAAATGTGAGATGGAGCAAATTGGGGCTGGTTGTAATATCACTGGCATTTAAACAAACTGCAAATTGAATGCAAATATTTTAGTACTAACCAGAAAATTACTTGTTGACAACATTAAGAATGCAACACAGAATTTTTTATTTTTTAATGTGTTATAAATTGTTAACCAAGTTGAAATGCTTTTTCTAATTTGTAAACTTTAGATTTGCACATAAACAGAATTCATCATTTAGTTTTGAGAAAGGGAATTACTGTATAGAACCTGTTATCTGGAATGGTTGGGACCGGGTGTATTATGGATAACTGATTGGGGATTAACACGGCACCTACTGATTTGATTGGTAGCATAAATGATTGGTAGCATAATTCTGATTAGAATTAAACATTAATTGTTAATATATTAGGAAAATAATGTAAAAGAGCTCTTAATATGATCAAGATAAATAATAATCATTTAGAGAGGAAGTAGTAAGTATATGATAACTTCTTGAAAAGTTAATCACACACTAAAAAAAATACCTTACCAGATTGCTTGCTTTATAAATTCTAGCTGTAGTACTCAAAATAAAAAACAAAAACATAAGAAATATAAAAAAAACTCATTTTTTGCTTTTATTTGAAAAATGATTCTGGATAACTGGTTTCCAGATAAGAGGTTCCATACTGTAATTAAAAGGAAAAAAAAATTCTTCCTATATCTGAAATTTCTAATGTTGTTAGCTATAAAAAGTAATGATGAAACAATGAAAATTTTTTTCTCCAACACAAGTACATGAATCCTGGCCATCTTCAGGCTTTGACTGAAGTTTTTCCTCTGTAAGAGCCATTCCCAAGTCTTGTCCACATGTGCATGTGCCATGTCATTCACAGCTTCTTTTGAATTCACTATTTTGAGAGCTTTTTGATAGAAACCATAACTTTAATTTCCAAATCAAACCTAATAGAAAATGCCCAGAAACCAAGGCAACAATTTACAAATGCAATTTCTTACTGAATGGGAGTTGGCCGAAGGATCGTCAATTTAGCTATAGTAAGAAAATGCAAAAATACCAATGAAGCCAGGTCTATTGTTTTCTGTAGACAAAGATTATACAAATCTTTATAAAATTAATTTTTCTCTCAAAAACAGTGATGCACATGGTTGTTATATAAGAGTTACACAATGAAGAATAAAAGAAAGATTGAAAGACCACTACAATGGTATTAAATTTGGTAAAATATCAATTACCTTCTCTTGTTTTGCTCTTAATACACCAATAGTTTTTGGTTTTTAATAAGGATGAAAAATTATCTGACTTTAAATTTTCAAAGTTATGATTATTACTGAAAAGCTCTGGAAATAGTGAATTCAAAAGAAGCCGTGAATGACATGGTGCATGCGCATTTGGACAAAAATTAGGAATTGCTCCTGCAGAGAAAAGAACTTCAGTCAATCCCTCAAGATGACCAGGATCGCCATGCAGAAAGTGCTATTGTTGGTTTAAACTTTTAGCATGTTTTTGCAGATTTTAGATGACTTTTAGCAACTTTTAACCATGCTCTTAATATTAACCCGTTCACGACCAACGTCACATATGTGCAACGCAACAATTCCGCTCTTAACAGAATAGCTGAGGGGTTTTGGAACACTACTCTAATACTGTATTTTTAAGAACTTGTTTTTGACTGCTGCCCCAGAGCTGCTCACTTGGATAGAGTTTACTGTAGAGTTAAAAAAAATAAAAGTAAAATTTATTCAGTTTGCTTTCTTTTTTTAACAGCACATAATCATGCAAGTCCAATAACATTCTTATCTAAAATACCTAAGTACTTATAAAATACTTTTAAGCTAATTTTAATACTTAGCTTTGCATTAGTCAGGCTTAACCTTATCTTCTTGACTAATAACCTCCAAGCTTTTATTTATTTATTAAACAACTGTCCTGAATGTGCTTACACCAGGCAAGAAAATGAAAGAGCACTCTAAAGCAGATGCCAATGGAAAATTAAAATAAATAAATAAAAGTAAAAAGTGCACGGTCGCCTTGCTGATGATTTCTGGTGGTCCCTATAAGTTGTTTTAAGGTTTTTCTTTTAATGAGCTGTATCACTTATGAATAGTTAATGTTAATAAATAAATTACATCTGCAAAAAGAAAATTTCAGCAATTAATATTTTTATAAGCTGTTTTATTTCAACTGAGACTGGCAAAACAGTGTGATCAGTGTAACAGTGAATCTCTGCAGCTTAAATGAAATTGTCTGCATTTTTAGAGTAGTTCAATAGTTTTATGATTGTGTAACATCATGATTTTGAAAAATTATTTGACATTAAACAGATGTACTAGTTGTTGCAAGCAAAAGCAAATTACAAAATTGTTTCATTTCCTATAACTTGTTTATAAGTCACATTAAAAGTTACCTTTCTTTAAAAATGATTGCATTGTAAGGTCATGTAATTTTATAATAGTGTATTTAAAAGTTAGGTAAGGCTTAAAGTTCTATATTTTATTTAAATCGTCATTGTATCATTATTCATAACACTTTTAATGTCAAGAACAAGCATTTTACCAATGTTTATTTGTTTATTTAATTTTTTTCAAAAATTTTTAATTTGTTATTGTTGAAAAACTATATTATTGAAATCTAAGTCTAAAGCTTTAATTTCATAAATTTAAATACCAAATATTTGTATGTTGTTGATTGAATTCTTGAGCTCACTTCTTGAAAGCATTTTTCATAACCACAAATCTAATTTTTATTTTATTTTAATAGGAGATTAATTAAAATTGGTGCTGAAATGGGAACTAATTATCACTGCCCTAAGTATTGTCATGTGTGCTTCACTTCATTTCCACGAGTAGTTGTGTAAGTTTATAGTTCTTGTTTACTTATAGAAGAAATACATGCATGTACAGTGAAAAACATTTAATACGAAGCCAAAGGGACCAAAATATTCTCACCATATTTTTCGGTGTTCTTATATTTTATATCGATTTCCTGTTAAACAACAAGTAGGTTGCATTCATTGGGATGAAAAGCAATTACAAAAAATATTATTTTGGGGAGAAAAAATCAGTTACTTGTTAAACCACAATCGCCGATTCTTTGATACAGATAAGAATTCTATTCATTAGGGTGAGGGGGGGAGGGGGAGAGACCTGATGGATGATTCTATTAATACTTCTAGGATGATAAAAGGTAGAAAAACCATTTCCCAGAATTTAAATAAAATTTATTTTCCACAAAAACGTTCTACCGATTTGTCGCAAACATGCCACTGAAGATTAAAAATGAACTTATTTTTGTGTTAAACGATTTTAGTTTCGAACAAAAATGCATTAAATTTCCTATTTTGCGTTCTGGACCGTTGTGTCATTTCGTCTTAACTGATTTTTCATGTTAAGCATTTTCGTGTTAAACATATTTCACTGTATTTATGTATGGTAGAGGACCTGAAATCTGGAATGATCAGAATTGCAGTTATTCTGGATTTTGCCACTTAAGAGATTTATTACGTAGCACAAACTTTCTCTTTATTTCAGTGTTTTGTGGGAAATAATAAGTAATGCATCAAATGGACCAAACTGAATTTAGTTTTGTTTTTATGTAACTAGCAGAGGATGTATGCATCATCAGCACTGGAAGCTGCTACACAGAGAATGCCATTCTTTTCATCCCTATGAAAACTGATTGTTCAAGAGCTGCATGGAATATATTTACACTATGGGAAATCAAAAACCCCCACATTAGATCTAAAATTAATGTAATTTTGTGAATTTAACTATTTTAATCAGTGAATAAGGAGCAGAAGGGAAAACCCCTTTTTATCATTATTAGATATCAGTAAATGAGTATGAAGACTGGCTTTTGTTCATTTTCCAAGACCAATCCATTTTCAAGTGTGTGCTTTTTTGTAATTCTTTATTGTTGCAAATCTTCGGTTTGTTTTGCCTCCCAGATGTTAAAAATATTTCAAAATTTGTATTCTACATGACAAATAATTAAATTTTTCATTTTGTTACATCAAAATTGGTTAACTAGAACAGGAGATACAGAGTTTTTGGTTTCCCCATTGGGTAACATGGGGTTTTCTAGAAATCTTGAGAAATATTGGTGCTAGGGCTTAGTTGACCTCACTTTTGGGGATTTATTTTTGGCAATATTTTGCCAAAAAGTCGCCAAGCTTGGCAAGATTTTGGATATTTGGCACGATTTTACTAATGGGGCCTGTAATGTTTGTTTCCCTGCCTTAATATTGCATAATAGCCTAGTGGTTAAACTGTATTTCTATGACGTAATCAAAATTCGTGCTTTATGGGGATCATTCGAGAAATTTTTCCTAGCTTCTGGGACATCTATAAATGTGAGGTAGCATGAACCAAACAGTTTAGATATTATCAAACGCATGTTGAATTCACTGCATTACGCTGTGAATTGTGCTGTTGGAAGCTATATTCTGCTTATTTTTTAGTGCTGTGTGTAAATTATTCATTACTAAGCCTTGAGGGAGTTGTGTTTACAATTTCCCTCATTAGTTTCCACTGAATTTTTCCTGTAGAAGTGTTTTATTTTGTCTGCAAAATACAGCATATCTTTGAAAGCTTCTGTACTGAGCGGACTGTTATAAGCAAGCTACTGGCCATTAGTGCCTGTGAATTTTGTACAGCCAATTGTTCGACCAAGTTCTAAAAGCTATAAAGTTTGTGTTCCATCCCAGGGGTCTGTCCAGGTCGAAATCGGGTCCGAAAACGGACCCTTCACAAAATTCAACAAGTTAAAAACGGACCCTTCACAAAATTCAATATCAGAAAAACGGACCCTTCACAAAATTCAATATCGGAAAAACGGACCCTTCACAAAATTCAGTTTGACCAAAACGGCCCTTTCACAAAATAACTATTGCACTTTTCAATTGAGTTTAGGAATTATTATCATTTAGCGATCGCCGATCGGCACCCAATAATATCTTGGCCTAAATGTAAACAATGTTGATGATGATGACGGGAGGTAGGTTGATTGGAGGCCCTAAGCCAGGGGGGTAAATTACACCGCCTACGATTGCAGTTTGAAGCAGACGCCTGCACTTGTTTGTTCTTCCTCCTAAGTTCCCCTCACCTGCTATGTAGGAGCTCTCTTTCTGGGAATAAAAATCGGACTAGTAGCGAGCGCTCATTTATTATTTCTTTTCATGTGAGTTGTGTTTATGCCAAAAAATTAAACATCAAGACATATTCCACTATAATATTAATAAGGCTCATTGCCAGAAGAAAAGGTGATGACAGCTGTCATTCTCGGATAATTACAACGTTCTTCATGAATAAAGCCAGTGGCGTATGTAAAAAGGGCAGCCAGGTTGAGGAGGAGATTAAAAGAAAGCACTTTGTTTTCCAAACTGGCACATTTATGCACCATGTATTAAATGTTCAGAAATCGTTTGATGCAATCTCAAAATGATTAACTTAGTCCTAAATCTTATTCTAAAAGACAGACATAAATTCAGATCAATGCAATGTTTCAAAATCGCGCAAACGTTCTAACTCGCAATAATTCGTTTTGCATTTTGAAATGAATCCGTAATTCTCTAATGTTTAGTAAATATCTGTAATAACTATAAATAATCTGAAGTAGAAAGGCCATGTAATGATTACACTAAAAGCAATCATTAAGAACAACTTGCAAGAGTGCATAACATCCAATTCAAAACAACGGGAGCTGCCGTCATTAAGGTAAATGCACCAATAGTGGGCCCCTTAAGGGTATTGGCTCAGTTATTATTTAAATTTTAGAGAAATTTTGTTGATCTATATTTTTTTATGGTTGTTTGAACTCTTACCTAAAATAATAATTACATGAAAGAGCAAAATAATTCCTATATATTTTTAAAAAAATTAAAAACTTAGATCATTTCTGTGCACCAGAAGTGGGCATAGCAAATTTTTCATGTACCAGTAGTGGGCATACCAAAAGTGGGCCACCCAAATTTGTTGATTGTGCTAAAGAAAAAATAATAAAATGATTATATACTGTAATAATAACATAGTTCACTATAAAAAATTCGATTAAAATGGCTTTGATATAAATTAAAATCCTTATTTAAGGAACTTAGTCACTACATAAGAGCATATACCAAAAGTGAGTCACCCAGATTTATTAAACGTGCTAAAGAAAAAAGAATAAAATCATTATATATTGTAATAATAACATAGTATACTACAAAATATGCAATATAACAACTTTATATAAATTAAATCTTTATTTAAGAATTTAATTGCATAATATTTACATTTTTTCTTTAACAGCCAATTTTTTGTGAAAGGTGTATGTTAACTGTCAGTCTTTAATTTTAAGTTCTGGTTGAGGCATTATAGATATTACATCTTTATAGGTTATATTGAGTACATCATTTTCGATAATTATTAAATCCTTTTTGTCCTTTGCAGACTTCAACCCCTGAACATTTATAACCTTTTCTTGTATATTTTGTATGATACACAAATACACATATTTTTGTGTGTTTCTTTCCCCCCCCCCCCCCCCATCAGAGACACAAGAACAAATTGGCCTTCTTTTAACTGTGACATATCAAAAATGGGCATCCCTTCTTCGTCACTCTCACTATAATCCAAGTCTCTTGATTCATTTACAGTAGAATCATTAAATGAAACTGAAGACTCTGATAAACATTTTCTGGTTCTTTTTGTGTAGTTGATTTTATTTTGTTCACTCTCCATTTTCCTCCTTCCTCTTTCTATTTTTCTCTTTTCTTTTTCAGCA
This sequence comes from Cheiracanthium punctorium, assembly GCA_038373885.1. NCBI lineage: Eukaryota > Metazoa > Arthropoda > Arachnida > Araneae > Cheiracanthiidae > Cheiracanthium > Cheiracanthium punctorium. Next base: position 160,887 of record JAWZYV010001022.1, on the reverse strand, counting down.
GCTTTTGCATTTTTAGCATCTTCTTTCTTCTTATAATACATAATCATTTGTGGTGAAGTAACTACAGCAGGAAGTTTCTCATACTTTCTCTTTTTTCTATTGTCATTTTCACTCTGTGGCCAGAAAAGAGCCCTCTTAAATGGTGATGGAATAATTTTTGATGGCCCAGCAATGGGACTGTCATTGTTTGCTTTTTCGGTTTTATAGATATGTTCAGTGATTGCTACCTGATCAACTATAGACCCAACATGTTGGGATTCTACAGAGTCCATAAAAACTTCAGTTGACTCTTGAACATCTAAATATTGGATTTGGTCCTTTCTTTGTTGCAAGTACTACTTCACCTTTTAATTTCCTTTGTAATGTTGCTCTTGCAATGTTGTATTTTTTAGCAACTGAACGAATGACCTTTTTCTACATCTTTAATAGCAGCTATTAAATTATCTTCTGAATAATGTTTTTCTCTTCTTTCCATTGTTCTAAAATGAAAATTTAAGGTAAGTGCTCCAATAGTGGGCCACGTACCAGTAGTGAGCCACCTGGATGTTTTATTAAAAAAACAAGAAATTAAAATGTTCCAATAAGATTAGAGATCTGCCTGTGATTTGCTGAAACACTTACTAATTAAATACCAATGGCACAGTCTGTATTTCCTGTTTAGTTAGGAACTAGAAGGTTTGTTCCTGAAGTTGAATTCTGAAAGAAGCATTTTAAACCTGTTCTTAGTGGTTTTCTTAAGAGGCAAGTTTTCATTCAGCTCCTTTTTTAGCATACATTCTACTTGTTTTCAAAATGAATTGTTATTGATATTATTTAATTATATACTGACTAGATTATAAAATATTATTTAATTAAGTAATAATTACTGTTTATAGATATTTAAGGGTGGCCCATTTTGGGAACACTATTTTACTAAATGTTCCAGTAGTGGGCCTGGGTGGCCCATTACTGGAGCATACACTTTTTTTCAAATACACAGTTTTCTAGTGTGTATTTTAGAAGTTATATCTTGTACAGTCTTGTTGTATAACTAGATTTGCTTTATTTTTATTAGAACCAGTAGTGGGCCAGGTGGCCCACTTTTGGTAAACTAATGGCCCACTACTGGTACACTAATGGGGGTTATTCTCACATGATAAATTTTATGTTCTTGGCTAAAATTAAGCATGTCAGACGTAGATATTTAAAATTTTTGAAAGCATATTTTTATAAGCACTGCAGCTTAGCACTTTCTGTATGGCTCATGAAATGGAGTTGGTGGCATTACTTCCAAATGCAACACATCTTCTTCAACCCATGGATGTTTCTGTGTTTCATGCCCTGAAAACAATTTGGAAACAAGAAGTTTCAAATTTTTGAATAAGTAATGATGGAAATCAAATACAAAAGCATCAATTTCCAGGTGTACTTAAGTCAGCACTTAATCGCTTGTCACCTGACACAATATCAAATGGGTTTAGGGCATGTGGCATACTTCCATGGAATCCAAAGAAAGTTATTGTTCCAAGGGAAATAAATCCAAAAAAAGTGATTGTCTCAAAGGGCATAAATCCTCAAAGACCAGCATCACCGATCGAGAAGGAAGAAAATCATTTTTTAAGAATACTGGAATCAAAAATTGGTGAAGCAAAGCTGAAAGCATTTCTAGAAAATGTAGAAGAATGGAAGGGTCCTGTAGAGCAAACAGATTTATATTACTTGTGGTTGGAAGCAAAGTCTTTATCTAATTTAAGCTATAACATACATAAATTTTTATATTTAAAAATGTACAATTTAAAAAAACAAAAAATTGATACAGTCTTAATTTTTTCAGCCTTTTAATAAGGTTAATGTTGAAACTCCAGAAAAAGAAATGGATATAGATGTTCAAGAGTCAACTGAAGTTTTTATGGACTGTAGAATCCCAACACGTTGGGTCTATAATTGATCAGGTAGCAATCACTGAACATATCAATAAAACTGAAAAAGCAAACAATGACAGTCCCATTGCTGGGCCATCAAATATTATTCCATCACCATTTAAGAGGTCTCTTTTCTGGCCACAGAGTGAAAATGATAATAGAAAAAAGAGAAAGTATGAGAAACTTCCTGCTGTAGTTACTTCACCACAAATGATTATGTATCATGAGAAGAAAGAAGATGCTAAAAACGCAAAAGCTGCTGAAAAAGAAAAGAGAAAAATAGAAAGAGAAAGGAGGAAAATGGAGAGTGAACAAAAGAAAATCAACTACACAAAAAGAACCAGAAAATGTTCATCAGCGTGTTCAGATTCGTTTAATGATTCTACTGTAAATGAATCAAGAGACTTGGATTGTAGCGAGAGTGATGAAGAAGGGATGCCCATTTTTGATATGTCACAGTTAAAAGAAGGCCAATTTGTTCTTGTGTCTCTGATGGGGGGGAAAAAGAAACACACAAAAATGTGTATTTGTGTATCATACAAAATATACAAGGAAAGATTATAAATGTTCAGGGGTTGAAGTCTGCAAAGGTCAAAAAGGATTTCATAATTATCGAAAATGATGTATTCAATATAACCTATAAAGATGTAATATCTATAATGCCTGAACCAGAACTTAAAATTAAAGACCGACAGTTAACATACACCTTTCACAAAAAGGTGGCTGTTAAAGAAAAAATGTAAATATTATGCAATTAAATTCTAAAATAAAGATTTAATTTATATCAAGTTGCTATATTGTATATTTTGTAGTATACTATGTTATTATTACAATATTCTTTTTTATTTATCTTTATTCTTTATTCTTTTTTTCTTTAGCACGTTTAATAAATCTGGGTGACTCACTTTTGGTATGCTCTTATGTAGTGACTAAGTTCCTTAAATAAGGATTTTAATTTATATCAAAGCCATTTTAATTGAATTTTTTATAGTGAACTATGTTATTATTACAGTATATAATGATTTTATTATTTTTTCTTTAGTACAAGCAACAAATTTGGGTGGCCCACTTTTGGTATGCCCACTACTGGTACATGAAAAATTTGCTATGCCCACTTTTGGTGCACAGAAGTGATCTAAGTTTTTACTTTATTAAAAAATATATAGCAATTTTTTTTGCTCTTTCGTGTAATTATTATTTTAGGTAAGAGTTCAAACAACCATAAAAAAATATAGATCAACAAAATTTCTCTAAAATTTAAATAATAACTGAGCAGAACACACAAACCCTTAAGGGGCCCACTATTGGTGCGTTTACCTTAATGGTTAGTACTATAAAATATTTATTATTTAAGTAATTGGTTAGAATATTCTATGTTCATCAGATAATGGTAAATTTTGGTTTAAAAAAGAAATAAAAATTCCATTTTTAAAAAAATCTTTATGCAAAATCATCTATATCTACTATAAGAAACACTCAGGGCCGTAACCAGAGGGGGGGCTACGGAGGCTGAGCCCTACCTAGAAGTCTCTCAGCCCCCCCCTAAGATTTTCAAAGATTTCAGTAAATTCACTGATGACTACAAAAGTTTAGCAAAACATACACTATTCCTTACAACTTGATTTGCTACTCGGGGCAGAAATTCCGAGGGGGTAAGGTAAATCCTTAAAACTGCCGCCACGCTTATCCCACGTTTCTTAGACTTGTATTTGGCAGTAAATCTCAATGAAAAAATTGTTAATGGAATAAATATTAGTAGATAAATATTTTAAAATATGACATTTTGTGAAATAAAATTCTAGGTGAAGATGTAAAAATTGGAAGAAACTCCTTTCCCCCGAACTACTAATACTTAGTCAGTCCCCCCCCCCCCCCCCAAACTAGATTCAAAGCCCTACCTAGCATGTCATCTTGGTTACGGCCCTGGAAACACTTACTAGCACGGATCATTTGTCTTAATTACAGCTTTGAATAAATGCAACTCAAAATATAAAATAGAATTATGAATTTAAATATTGAATTTTTATTGGAAAAATAGAACTCTTAAATGTGAATTAGTCATTAGAAGATTCTTGCAGATGCAAAGGTCTTGCAAAGTTATAGTCTTCATTTTTTAAGAATAATAATAAAGAATGGAATAAAATTGTTCTTAATTATTCTGAAATCAGAACATAACCTTATTTTCTCACAAAGCTCACTTTTATAATAACAAATCAAGCAAAAGCTTTATATTAATCTAAATTTGTATATATATAATATTTTTATGTTAAATTTCACTTTTATAAAATATTTAAACTAGTGTTCAGTGTAGTGCTTATAAAAATATGCTTTCAAAAATTTTAAATATCTACGTCTGACATGCTTAATTGGCATGTTTTAGCCAAAAACATAAAATTTATCATGTGAGAATAATCCCCATTAGTGTACCAGTAGTGGGCCATTAGCTTACCAAAAGTGGGCCGCCTGGCCCACTACTGGTTCTAATAAAAACAAAGCAAATCTAATTATACAAAAAGACTGTACAAGATAGAACTTCTAAAATACACACCAGAAAACTGTGTATTTGAAAAAAAGTGTATGCTCCAGTAATGGGCCACCCAGGCCCACTACTGGAACATTTAGTAAAATATTGTTCCCAAAATGGGCCACCCTTAAATATCTATAAACTGTAATTATTATTTAATTCAATAATATTTTATAATCTAGTCAGTATATAATTAAATAATATCAATAACAATTCATTTTGAAAACAAGTAGAATGCATGCTAAAAAAGGAGCTGAATGAAAACTTACCTCTTAAGAAAACCACTAAGAACAGGTTTAAAATGCTTCTTTCAGAATTCAATTTCAGCAACAAACCTTCTAATTCCTAACTAAATGGGAAATAAAGACTGTGCCATTGGTACTTAATTGGTAAGTGTTTCAGACAATCACAGGCAGATCTCTAATCTCATTGGAACATTTGAATTTCTTGTTTTTTTAATAAAACATCCAGGTGGCTCACTACTGGTACGTGGCCCACTATTGGAGCACTTACCTTATGTGGCTAAGTGTAACCTTATTGTTTACTAATTCACAACTGCATACTTATCAAACATAACATCCTTACGGGTGAAATCATTTTCAACTCCCTTCTTTCCCCCCAACTGAAAGCGTAATGTGCCAGATGGCCCTTTTACATTGCTGAAAAAACAAACATTCCAAGGGCATCTTTCAGATCAAGCAAATAAAAGAAAACAGAAAAAAATAATTATTTATAAAAGGACATTTTATCTCGTTGCATTTAAAAAAAAAAAAAAAAAAAAAAAAAAGCTGATTGGATTTTTTTGAAGGAACAGTTATACCTCCTGTTTTGTAAAGGGTCGTTTAAACATCAATTTTGACTTCATTGTATTGTCTCCTGTATAAGAAAACTGTATGGTAAGGAAAGAGAAAAAGTTTTGGCAAAAAAAGAAAAGAAAAACGGACTGACATACCCAGGCATAGGGGGGAGAAAAAGGACTGCCAGACATTAAAGGATTGCAAGGTGCCACGCCCTGTTTAATCAGTTGAGAATCCACACTGTGGAATGTGAAATGGGATAAATATAGGTCAATCACTGCTCTAAGCTGGAAAAAGGGGGGGGGGTAGAGATAGTGTAATACTGCATTTTTTCATTCTTGGGAGTGAACAACAAAGCATAGGAGTGATTTTATTGGGATTTAATATCATTTTAAAGAGCGGTCATAGGGGTACACTACAGAGAAATGCTATCGGCATAGGCAGGGCCGTAGCGAGCAATTGTTTGCTAGAACCTATCATTTTTGATAGAAGACTGAAAATTTATAACTTAATTAAATTTTTTAAACTTAATTAATGCATGGGCACATCTTACAGACTGGGAATTTTCTTAGGCAAGTTGGAGTGTATAGTGTGTGTTAAATCACTTTCTAAAAATGGGAATTTTCTGTTTAGAGACCATATAAAAATGTACATTTGTATTTATTTAGATTTAATCTTCCAACATTTATTATAATCATTACTGTAAAATTCTGTGCCTTTTTTTTTTAATATAAATTTGTGATTTACTGTAAAATATTTGTGAAAAATATTTAAGGAATAAAACCCCAGGTCAGTGTTTTGGGGATATTCAATTCTGTGTACACTGACAAGTAATTTTTCTTTAATGGTACAAGTTGAAATTAATTTTTAAAAATATTAGCTAATTTCTCCCATCTGTAATTATCTGCAACTTATTTTTGCTTTCCCTTCAATTGTTGAAATTTAACTAGATTTAAAAATTGCATTTTTCACATCGTTAGTATTAGAGTGTTTCTAGTCGAAACTGACAGACATTGTAATATTTAAAAATTACTAAAGTTTGAATTTGGGGTGTAAATAAGTGTTTAGTACCTGCAATTTAAAATCAAAACTACCAGGGCCTACGTTTATTATAAAATCTGTTTTTTAATCATTTAAAAGTAAAGATTTAAAGCTTTATATTTTTAATTTTAATCGAATTTTTTTTTTTTTTAAATATTGTTCCAGGGTATGACTATCCCGGATGTTCGGTGAACAGGAATTATTCAGTTTTGGCCAACTTTTTTTAAGGGAACTAACTATACCCATTTTGTTTTTAATTTTAAAAAAAATATTCAATTCTATTTCGTGATTGCTTTCTTGCTCAAAAATGAAAAAGAAAATTGGAAGAAGTTCACAAAATAAGGAAAGATTCACAAAAATAGAAAAAATTCACAAAATTAGGTATAAATTCACAAAATTAATTATAAATTCACAAAATTAGTTAAAATTTCACAAAAATAGGACCCTGGGAAAGAAACCTGGACTGACCCCTGCATCCTGACAGCATCAGCCTGAACAAATTTGGTGCCCAAGGCGAAGAATTTAATGGCGCCTCTTTAAAACAAAATATTTGAACATGTTAGGTAGTTGACATTCTATCTTCTAAAACTGTCTAATACTTAAGCAGAGTGTGCTGGCAGGTTTGAAGAAAGACAAAGTTTTAAAATCAAACTAAATTTATTTAACTTATAAAACATATTAATTAAACTGAATTTAAAATGATCGAATTAATCAGCTCCAGTGCTAAAACTATCGGATGGCCATGCGATATTGCCAATATTTAACAAGCAGCCCCTAGTTCTGATGCTAACCTATGTGAATATTTAATGTTCCTATCTTGCGTTCAAGTTAATAGATTTATATCCAACACAATGCAAAACTAATTTTAGTAACACTATTAACTTTTATTAGTGGTAATGTATGCTTCGTGAAAGTTAGTGCACCTGCTGCTTGTTTTTAAACTGTGTAATTTTTTTTTTTTTTCGTTTTTAAAAGGAATTTTTTTAATTTTTAAAATAGAGTCATCAGTTTTTATTTTGAGTATTTATTTATTTTTTAATTCACTTAAAAATTCAATAAAAAGTTATATTAACAATCCCATGATCTAAAATTCTGTAATTTGCATGCTTATTGATTCTGGTGTATGTAGTTTTGAAAGAGTGTACTTTGTTTTGCATTTTATGTTTGACTAAAAATACTTGGAAAGACATTGAAAACTGTCTGCTTTATAATGTTATGTTCTATGAACTTCTGCATCTAAGGAAACAGAACTAAAGCACAAGGATCATCTGCTACGGAGTAATATATAATGAATTTAATCTTCATAAATATTATATAAACTTCTTTCAGAAAACAAAAATGTGTATTTAACATTTTTTAAAACTTTGTTTAGAAGATTTCAGTCTGTTTAGATTGTTAAAAAGGATACTATTTTTATCATAAAGGCTACTATTTTGTAACCTGAAGGCTACTATCAGGCTACAGTGCAGCATCCATAATCTGGGCACCTATAATCCAGCACTAGCCTCGTTTTTTTTTTTTTTTTTTTCCCTTTCCCTAAAGGGATCCGGAATCTCAAAATCCAGAACTTTTAACGCTGATTTTAATTGATGTATGTCTATCTTTTTTTTTCTTCTTCTTCAATAGATCATTTTTCACCGAATATTTTTCTTTTTGTTTCGTATTTCGGCCCTAGCATTTCTTTGCCGATCACCATTACTGCTGCAAATATTTGAATCAGTGCATTCTCTACTACCGAGATAAAAACAAAAGTAAATATGGCTTGGTTCGCTTATTACATTTAAATTAATTGCAGTCAAAGGTGCAGTGTAGCTGAATGAAGAATTCAAGGATAATGCGGGTGCTTTCATAGAACATTAATGAGTTTTTAAAATGAGACAGAATGTTTACGCATCATCGTAAACACGTGGCTTCGGCTACTTTCAGACACGTTGCCTTGTTTCTAGACATTCTGTTATTGTGCAAAATGCAAGAACTATCGCGGGAAGGAATTTGCCAGTTCTTTGAAAAGGAGGGGGGAATTGGTATGTTTCGACGTAATTAAGAAGCTGTGAAGAGACTGAAGAGAGTAAAATTCGGAATAATTCAGCTTGCAAAATAAAACTCTATGGTACAAACTACGGAGAGATTTAATAAATTCAATTTTATATCTGAGAGTCAACTGATGAATGTGCATATGTTAATTAACCAATTAAATACTGAAAACCAAAAAAAAAAAAAAAAAAAATGAAGCAAGTGAAATTAACCGATGTATTTAATGTACTAAATACAAAAGCTAATCAGATTCTAATAATAATTTAATACACTTATTTTAAATTAGTATTTAAATAAATTTCAGTTACTATTTGTGTTATATTTTATGAAAATGTACCAAAATCAACGATCTTTTCTGCTGTATAGTTTTTAGTTTGAATTAAACACTAAATTACATTTGTTCCAGTGTAGTTTAGGATTTTTTTTGGCGGTTTATACAGCGATCGTATACATATTTTAAAGCTACTTTTCATTAATAAATAATACACTGGTCAATAGCACGTGATCGACGATGGTTTTAATGGAAATTTTCAACACATCTGTAATCCGGCACCGCGTCATTCCCGCCAATGCCGGATTATCGGTGCTGCACTGTACTATTTTATACCCTGAAGGCTACTAAAGCAACTATTTCTGTGGCTGTGCTGTGGTGAACACCCTGTTCTCAGGCTGCGATTCAGACCATATCTGATTATAATTTATACCCCTCTGAACTTGAATTTTGTAAACAATGCATCGACTCTCTTTGTACTGAAAGAGAGGTTATCCTCCAGTGGAACCCTGGCCATTGTGGCATTTACGGGAATAAACAGGCTGGCCTTTTGGATAAAGGAGCTTCAGCTTTACATCCACCTTCCCATCCAGTTCCTCTTCGAAATGCTAGGAGACTTTTTGCGTACAAAATCAGACATGGTACAATTTCTGCTCTTAGAAACTTGGCTGATGGAAAATCCTGGGCTTGCCTTCTGGATGGCCAGCAGCGCTCTCATCTTTCCCTCCTTCCCAGGGCAGAGGAAGTTGCTTGTTTTAGAATTATTACTGGACATGACTATTTGCAGGCCCATTTATATAAAATTAATCTGCCCTATTCACCTCTTTGTGTGCTCTGTGACACCTCACCTATGACTGGGAAGCATCTCTTTAGTTGCCCCTCTCTTTTTGACGTTCGTTTCAGTGATGACTTTTGAGCCCTCTCACCTTCTGGAGCTCTACTTCAATATTGTACTGGACTGCAAGACGCCTCATGTCTGAAAAGACGATGGCGGGCATAATTTAAAAAAAAAAAAAAAAAAAAAAAAAAAAAACTTTCTGGGACATCATTCCAGAAAAAGTTCCCTATTTCAGGTCCCCTACTGTATGTTATATCATCAGTGTTTAAGTGTTTCTTGGCCAAATATACTACATTATCTAAGCATAATAATTATTTAACAAAAATAAATCTGACTGATACATATAAACTGTTTACGATTTAAATGATAAATATTCTAAATATGTAGATTTGATGTTCTTTGCAACTTTAAAAGCTTATGTATTCTAGATTCTACATATGCAATAAAGATTTATAAAGAAAAGTACTCGAATAAGAAAACAACAATATTGCATTAAGAAACATTCAAATAATATAAATTTTTTATTTTGATAATTACATGTTAATTAAAATACATTAATTTGCATTGTAGAAAGTTAAATATTATGGGGGAAACTGAGGAGCTGTTTTGATTGACAAGCCAATGAGATTTTTATCTTTTATAAATCACATTGTAGCTATATTTTCAACCAATTAAAGGGGATTTTACCTGTTTTAAATGGTGGGAAATCATCTCCACTTCAGAATTTGAATAAGAGAAACTAAGTATCATTAGTACTAATCTGCTTATCCAATAACAATTTTATTATATTTATTGAAAATTTTATTAACAGCTTAAAATTATTAAAAGATTTTACTTTAAGAGTTGAAAAATTTAACCATATGGGTACTACAGGGTGGGCAAAATAAAAATGACGCAGAGAAAGAAACAGAATCTTGAACATAGTATGTATCCATGTTCATGAACTGAAGTTCCCTGTACAGACAATGCTTGAAATGGCCACTGATCATGTCAATGTAGCCATCAGTTACTGTCACATATTTGTACATGCTCATGTCTTGCATGCTCTGTCCCAAGTTCTTTGCGGTGTCATTGAGTGAATGAAAGGTGCAATTACGTGTAGTGTCCAGTTGAAAATGGGATTTGCTAAAGCAGCACATGTTAATCATAGAGTGTAATACTGAGCAATGCATAATAGTTGTTTAAGGCTGTTCTTCGAAAAAAAAGAACTCTGTTTTTAGTCTTGGTACACAAATTGAAATAAACTAACAGCACCATGGTCTCCAAAAAATTCCAGAGTGTTCTTCATAAGCTGTTTTACACACTGCGATAAGCGAAAACGCTGTGGCTTTTGTGAAATTTTCAGAAAAAATTCTTAAACATGGATCTGAGCTGCAAGAATTTTCGAAGAGTGACATGCTTTGCGAAAATTTCCGATTTTTAAGATTTTTTTCTAAAAGTTTTGAAACTGATACAGATTGACCTGTCTTCGTAGTATGTAATACAGCTTGTAAAGAGAGAGTTTCAAAATTTTGAAGTGCCTAGCATAATTAGTTTATTTGTAATTATGTACCAAAATCACATGATTTTTTCGAATAACACCGTTAAATCTTACAATTATTTTCCATGCCAGTTTTATTTTGCCCATCATGTATTTAGGCAGTGTTAACAATGCCCTAATAATTTGAAGCATTAATATTTTTTTTTAAACAAAATTTTTGAAACAGTGTGATATTTTCTTTGAAATCTTCATTAAAATATTTTCAAAGACAGTAATTCATTATGTGTCATTTGAACTAAAAAAAGAATTTTTATGATATGGATAATACATTTCAATATGAACTGATAACCATAAATATTGCCAGTAGAGGAATTTTATCTTCGAAGCCTAATGCAACACATACATTCGCATCCTTTTAAAATGTCCTTCCAGATTGTATGGCAATTAGCACACCACATTTTACAATCATGGGCTTAGATTCTTGGATTTGACTCCTGGCTTGAATTTGATTCTTAAATGTCTTTTCACAGGCAATAACATTTGCCATCTGCCAGGTGTTCCCATAATAAAATTGGCAATATTTCTGGTCTTGGTAGTGACGAATGCATGGATAACAAGTGCCCCTCATTTGAAAAAAATTATATCTTTATGTTTAAAATATTTTTTTAGCTTTCTGTATTGAAGAAATTTTTAAAATACTTATTTCTTTTCTTTTTAGCACTGTCAAGTCTAATTTACTTAATGGAGTGTTCAGTTGGCCTTGCATAGTTCATAAACCTAAAGATCAGATTAATCGTTTCAGTGTCCTTGCCAAGGAACTCAATTATGATATTTGTAACATTCTTTTGCATTTTTGTGACAAAACCAGGTGGAAAATGACAAAATTCGACTTTTGGATAAACAACTGTATTAATTTAATATCAGAAACTGTTCAGGATGTTTTTATAGTTAGCAAGGTAAAAAACGTTGAAGAAGTTTCTTCGCCACCATGCATTTTGCCAACCATCTTTAAGTTATCTTGTGGTGATAAAGTTTTAGCAAAGCATGTATGGATGCAGTTACTGCCTAACATATGGAACATATTGGAACAAAAAGACCAACAGGTAGGTTTTGTGTGTGTGTGTGTATGTTAGTTTCTTTGGAGATATGGATTTTTTTATACAACTAAAAAATTCTCAAAAGCTATTAACCCCTTAATGGTCATATTAATTTCCAGAAAACTGTCATAAAATTGCTTAATTTTTTATTCAAAAAATAGTGTATAAAAATAAGTGAATGCAAAATATGTGCATTCATTTTAAGGTTTTGGACATTTTGATCTAAAAAAAAAAATGTCCATGCATAATAATTGAAATGTTCTAATCTTTCTGCTGCATAACTTTCCAACTTTCTAGCCCGGAAATATCACAGGAGCGAGATGGAAGGGGTTAAGAGAACATAGAACTTTTGCACATTCAAACTATTTACATTTAAAAATTTAGTTAAAAAAAATTAAGAATGTTAACATTTAAAAAAATACATGTCAGATAAAACTTATGCACAATTAAATAATAAATACCTAATATCATTTACCATTTAAAAATTAAATATGTAATCCTTCATTAGCCAGTGTTCCAGCATATAGCATCAAAATAAAAATTTTAATAAAAATCAAATTTCTTTTATGGTACTTAACCCTACAAGGCTCATTTTTTTTTTCTGTGTCTGAAATAAATATATGTAATAGTGTTAGTGATTATTTTTTAGGAGAAAATAGTTTTAAAAATAATACCGAATATTTTACTAGAAAATCACATTTTTATTTCAGTTTTGTATGCAGTACACTGGGCCTTAGCTATACATTTTTGGTATTTATTTTAAAATTTTAGTATTCATATTATTTCTTGATATGACAAACTCCAACACACAGCAATTTTTTCTGGATCAAAACTCTTTGGCAACTATTTTTTGTTTAATTTTCTAAAAGAAACGAAATCACATTTGAAAAATCACTGTTTAAATTTCAATCAGTTTTGGCAATAATATGAACAGTAAGTACATCAACACGTAACAGCCTGTGTTATACATTGCTATCTATGTATAAGCACTCTTAAAAACCAACAGATGTCTATACTAGTATTTTATAGATGTAGAGGAATAATTAAAGTGGTTGTTCCACATATGGTACCAGGTGCCTTGTAGGGTTAAAACTGTGATAGTGGAGTAATGGCTTAGCAACAAAAAATAGTAACTTTATTTCAAACATCAAAAGGTTAAGATACAGCAAATAAAATACTAAAATTGGACCTTGTCATCATATTTTACTGAATTTAAATGCTGAAGTAGACTCCCTCTTAACCAGCATAAATAGGACTTAGGGGTAGGGTAAGGTACCCGACCCAAACAGGTTGACAGTTATTCTACCGAGGGAATAACTGCTCCTACCGAGGAGAAGCATCCATTTATTAGTTTTATCAACAGTTACAATAATTAACAATTTTTAAATACAATAGTTAAAATGCATATAAAAGCAATACAGACAAAAATATACAGGGTGTACCAAAAGGTATATCCATGGTATTATTATTATAATTTATTTATTTACTTAAAAATTTTAATGTTGGAAAAAATTTTTGAAACTACAAGAAATGTCAAATGTGTATGACTTAATTCACGATTGTTTTATTTCTCCTTTTATAGAAAATATTGGAAAGTGAAGACATGGAATTATTTATCAGAAGAATTTCTGCTGTGGAAAGCATATTCGTGCCAAGTCCAAATGAAATTTTTGTCGATACACTTTTACTGTGTAATCCTGCCTTTTGTCTTCATGTTCACAAAGATGTAAGTAATTTTTTTTATTATTCAACATATAAATTGTGTGAATGTTTTGTTTTCTTGACTTTTTTTGAAGATTTTGTACTTCAAAATAATTTGTAATCTACTCGTGTAATTTATTTAACATAAAATCTATGTTGATAGCAGGCACGTAGCCAGAAAAACATTTTGGAGGGGGTCCAAAAATTTCAGGGGGGAGGGGGGGCTCCGAACCCCCCCTTAAATATGTCCTTGGTTGAGAGTTCATGAGTGTTTTTAATGATCATGTAAACCAGACCTTAAAATTTAAGGTTTATTATTATTTAAGCTCCAAAAAGGCAAATAATTATGGTGTTTAACAGCAACCAAAAATGCTGAGGATTCTGCTGTTGTGCCCACCATTGCATAGGATAATATTAAATTTCTTTTTACAGAAGTGATAATTTCGATGATTATGAACTTTTGGGGTACTAAAAATATGAATGATTACAATTTTTGTGGCACCAAGATGTGTATAAATGAAATCATTTGGGAGTCAAAAATGCAGATAATTGTGATTTTTTTGAAGTGTTGAAAATACAAATGAATGAGATTTTTACTGTTAGTAAAAAGCAGATGATTATAATCTTTCGTAGTCTTGAAAATTCAGATGATAGCAGTCTTGTTCAGCACCTAAAATGTGTACCATTGCATTTCTTATAATGCCAAAGATTTGTGGGATTTTAAGTCTCTCTCATTATACTAGTTTAATACTTAATTTTGTTATTTTTGTTTTGTTTAGCACACATATACCCTAATATTAATGTTTTGTTGTTGTTGTTTTGGGGGAGGGATATTAATTTTCTTATCTACCCTTAAAAATCCTTAAATTTCATGAATGTGTATGTGTTTGCTTACTTTAGATATCAGATGTTAATGCTTGAATATTTTTTATGTAACTTTTGTGATAATAAAACAGGGTGTCCAGCAGTCACGAAATGTACTCTAATTTTTTCACGTCTGGAATTATGCTTGAAAACATAGAATTTCCGATCAGCACACAGTGTGAGATTTTCGTGATCTAGCTTGACAAAACTATTTATCTCTGTTGGTTAAAAATGCGATTAAGGGTTTGAATGAAATGAAAATGAACTATTAATGTTCAATTGATATATTTTTAAAATAATATAGCTATAAATAAAAACAATACAATGTAACAAGTTTAAAATGCTCAGTAAAATTAAGTAAACCATAAGAAATAGTAAGTATTTATTTACTTATACGAAAGAAGTAAAAGTAAAGAAAGAGGAATAGTAATATAGAAGAGTATGACGTATATAATATATTACTTACAAGCTTATTCAGAATCAACATCGGATTCTTAGAAATTGCAAGAACTTGACAGGGTTTCAGTCTGCAGAACTGGAGCTGGAGCTCTGATATCCAAGAGTTCACATTCTTGTCTCCTAATTTTTAAATGTTTCATTTTTGGAGGAGCACGTAGGCTTGTTATGTATGAATGGGTCAGAAGTTACTAATAATCTATAAATTAAATTTTTGTTTATTTAATTCTTGATGTTTTTCTGGTGAATAGCTCTCTAAGTTTTTTGTTATGCTTGTTTCTGGCCTGTACTTCTTCTGAAAGATGACCAATTAGAAGAATATCAATAATATCTTTGAAACATAATTTTATGTATGCTGACTGGCATTACATGCCAAGAGTATTTACTGGTGTATATAATTCTCTGACTTCTTTTTGGAACTCATAAAATTTTTCTTTGTTAATGGCAAATCCTCTATTTATGCATTCCAATATGATATGATGTATTGACAGGTTTGAGTCAGCCATAGAAGCTAGGGCTTGGTCTTCCGAAAGACTACATTGTTTTGGGGGGTCTGCAAAAAAGCCTCTTTATTTTTATTGTTATATCTCTTCGAGAAGAAAATACGCACAGCTCTTTAATTATGGCAGCTGAATCTCTCTTGCCTTCTTTGCTGCCATATAAATCTCTTCCTGGCTCAGTGCTTCTAGGATGTGTTGTACTTGCCACTTTTTTTGTTTTTGTGCTGCAACTTTCAAACTTATTTCAAGCTTTTTCCAGAGAAAATTAATGCTTAAAAAATGTTCATAGAACCCTTGCATTATGTCACTGCACCATGACAAACCAACACATCAACTTTCAATTGAAGTACAATCCGTGTAACTACAGAGCAAGGCGACAGCTATTTTCACTTCTACTCCACTTTCAAGGTAGCAGTGATTTTAAATCTAAAGCTACTTTCATATCCTATACTAAAAATATCTGGCAATGATAATTTGGTTGCTAAGGAAGTTAATATTTTTGAAATAAGTATATTAGTTCAAAATTAGCCGTGCGTGTTTGTAGTAGTAAAGTACTAATGTCCATATAATATCGCAAGTATGCACTTGGAAATTTAATTACATTCAGTAGGTTATAAGCTCTTATTTCAGGGCAATACAATTACACCGTATAATGCAATATAATAAGTCATATAATCGCTAAAACTAAAGTTTAAACTGACATAAGTTTTTCTCATATAGTAAAATATCTTACAATACTCATTAAATTAAAGCACTTATTAAAATAAAATCTTATGTAAACCAACTTTAATGCTTTTACAAAAACATAATAAATACACAATCAATAGCAGCAGACAGAAAAGCAGTGTGTTCATCAAGCAAACACAGACAAATGATACTTAGACCTGTAATTTTAGACACAATTAAAGCTAAGAAGAGCAGATAGTCCAGCAAATTTGTCGTGCTTTTGTTAAATAAAGCATAACAGTCTTTAACAACTTTTGTAAAAATGTAGATTTTATTAAATAAAAAAATTTGTTATTTTAAATTACAATTTCACCGTTTGAATTTTCAGTGCATGAAGAAAAAGTAAAATAATTAAGACAGCTAAAATGTACTTATTCATATCATAATTCCCAACTTTTGTGCTTTTAGCTTAAAGCTTACGCTGTTATGTGAATCTCCCAATTTTTAAAATTTTTAATTATGCTTTTTAATGAATTTTGAAGTTCTTTTTATTTTAATAAAATCAGAACCCATATATTGTTTTCAAAAATAATCTCTTAAAATTTACCATTCATACGATTTTTCTGCTGTTTTATTTATTTTAAGATAACTTGATTGCCGGTAATTGCAAAAAACAAAATTGAGAATCTATGATAAATTGATAGATTCCTGTTGATGTTTCTTTCCCCCCCCCCCCCCCCCCCCCCCGATTACAAAACTTGCATTTTTTGTGTTTTTGTTGAAATAAAGCATAATGATGTTCTTTCACAACTTTCAGTAGTGTAGTAGTGTTGATTTTATTAAATGAAAAAATTTGGTATTTTAAAATACAAATTCCACAACATTTTTGAATATTCAACAATCAAGAAAGAGTAAAATCATCAAGACAGCTTAAATATACTTATTCATATTTACCAATTTGTATGCTTTCAGTTTAAAGTTTACACTTTTCACCGATTTTATGCAAAACTACATTTTTTAAGCCCTTTTCCTGCGATTTTACACAAAACTTCCTTTTTAATGAATTTTAAATAAGTTTTTGAATAATTGAATAAGTTCTTTTTATTTTAACGGGTCCCGATTTTATATTTTGTTTTAAAAAACAATTTCTTAAAATTTAACTTTCATGAGATTTTCCCCACCGTTTTGTTTATTTTAAGATTCCTTAATTGCTGACTTCCCCCCACCCCTCAAAGGATCAACTAAATCAGCTATTTTTGCATTGAAATTCTGGGTAGGAAAAATTTTGTTGAGTATGCATTAGCATCCCAATTTCAATCTTTTTCCAACCATCTCACTGATATTTTCCTTTTAGTATATTTGTATTGGAACCCCCAATACCATAAGAGTAAAAATTGATTCGTATTTCAAAATTAAATTATTTTTTAATTTTGTTAAAAAAATGTAAAGTAGTAAAGAAAAATTTCATTGAAGATGTCAGGTTCAATATGAATGAAAATGATACAAAATAATAGTAATAATAATGAAACTGGAACAAGGGATGTTTTGATAGGGAAATACACTGGTTTCCAAAAATTAAAGAAAAATCACAAAAATATTGATAACTCGATAAAAAATAAACCAATCGGTATGAAATTTGAATATATTGTCAAATAAATGTTACTGAGTAAAGCTTCAATATAGAAATTACTTGCGCTGCAACCAGATTAAATTAATTACTACAACCATAAAACTGCATCTTTGAGATAATGACTGTAAGGTAAGAAATCGGGGATAGCCAATTCATAGCAATGACTTAAGTCACGTTTATAAAAAGAAGTTATAAAAAGAAAAATTTGTAGTTTTTGGCTAAAATATATCCATTTAAAATAAATATAAGACCTTATGGAAATAAATTTTAGTTTTTAAAAATGTATGGCAACATTATTTTTTGAGCAAACAGGCATGAATTCATAGCATGTGCATCCAGTTCACTGAACAAATTTTTGCCGAATTTTTGATTGCTTGAAGTTTTTATTGCTAAATGAAAATAAATACATAACTATTAAAAAGTAGTAGTATAGGTCTCAATAAAGTAGAATTAGGCTAAATTACTTTCTTTTGTTTTATGGGAGCGATAAACATTCAGAGATAAACATTCAGAGATAAACATTCTAATTTTTCGAATTTGAACTTTTTTCAATTTTATTTTCAACCCATTTTAAAAAATTATCATTGTAGAATTAAATGTGTATGCTAAAGTTTGAAAGACATATCTTCTTTTTCTGCTTGATGGATGACTATTTTTCTTAGCTAGGGGAAAGGGTTTTTTGAAAAATTGGCAATAACTTTTTATATGAGGGTCCTTGAAAATTTTAGTTGTGAGCCTTAGTATCCTTAAAATGTGCTTGAATTTTTACCAACAATTTTGCTGGACACTCTGTAAAAATAATAGTGTAAATATTTAGGAGCCTTTATAAACTTATTATTAAAAAATTTACCAACGAAACAGGAATTCTCTTGGGATGTGTACTCCATAAAACGCATTGTCAGATCAAACAAGTAGTGCATATGTAAGTGTGCATGCAAATCAAATTGTGAATAATATTCATTATTTTTTAGTTTATTGTTATCTTTTTCTCACAATACTATATTTTCTTTTTTTTTTATAGCATATTCATAGGTCTTTCCATTTTCAAATATCATGCAGCATGCTTCTTGAAAAACTTATATTTGATTGCAAGTCTTGTCCAAAGAATTATAATAAATATTTATGTATATTGAATGAAATTTACACCCATTTGGGAGAAAGGGATTTATTTTATTCCTTTCATAGTTCAAATTATACTAGACATATTCCGCCAACCATACAAGCACTGTCACAGTATCATGAAGGCAATATTCCCAAAGCTTACAATTTATATCGAGACTTGCTAAATGATATTTGTAGTGGCAAGATAGAAGGAGTGGAAAAAACTGAAAAAAAATTCTGTATGAGCCAGTTAATCAGGTAAGTGATATATATATTTACCTATATAAAATGCAATGTTCAAATGTCTGTTTTTTTCTAAGTCCATTTGATTGAAAAACTACTACACAAAATGATATCTACCGATATCATTTTGTACTAAACCTGGTAGTAAGTATTTGTACTAAACCTGAAGTAGGTTTAAAGCTATAGAATTGAAATTCTAAACCTGACCAATAAGAAGGAAGTTAAAGCTCAAAGTGTTCTTGTCACATTCATGCTTGGAATTTTCTCTCATTGTGAGAAGTAATAATACTGTTTTTCTTAGCAACTACATGAGCGAAAAATGAAGGAATTTTGAATCTTATGTAAAGATGTGTGTTTGTTTGTTTGTTTGTTTCATAGTGCCAAGGCAGTTGCTTTTAGGCCAATCAAATTCAATATGGGACTAAACAGGACCTGACACACCCAAAACCAATTTTTCAAAATTTGAATTAGAAAACTTTTATTTGTTCTTTTATGAAATTTTTGTCAGTTTTTTGCATTGATTGCTTACATTTGGCCAAAAGGCACCTCTAAAGATTCATAACTTGCATATAATATGGTAAAAAACATTTTGTAAATTAGGTTTCCTTAGACGGTTTGACCACAATAATAATAAATTATGTTTAATGGAAGATTGATCTATTTTTGTCATAAAATAGTCAGTAGAAATTTGTATTTGTACTTTTTCACTGAAGAATTTGTCAAGAAATTTTTTCATATTTTTATTTCAAAAAGTAAAAAAGGTTGAACAAAGATTTAAATGGATTTGAAACTTTCAGGAAATTTGACTCTATAGATAGTACATACTTAATATAAAATTGCTTAGAATAAAAGTACAGACATTTTTTTAATTGCTTTGGTCACTGACAAATTAGGCAAAGTAATTTATTTGTGATACTTCCGTGATCATTTCATTTTATTATTAAGATAATAAACAATTGCAGATGTAGCAAGCTATTTAATCAAAACTAGGTATAAATTTGTTGTATCTGTTAGTCATGTAGCTCCAAAATTAGTTGTCTTAGACCTACCAGTTGTGGTTAGGAAACTTAAAGCAGTATTTAAAGACCATAAGTCTGTTGCTGCAAGCTTTTGTCTGTAGATCACATATGGGCAACCTACAGCCCACCAAGGTTTTTGATCTGGTCTATGAAATATATCAAAATCAAGTATAAAACTCATCTAAACCATTCAAAATCCCATATGAATGTGAATTATACAGCCTACGACTTCGCTGACATCCTAAAGTTTGATCCGCAACTTCTCAAAGGTTGCCCATCCTTGCTGTAGATAAATGAATTAACGACGGATAAAAAAAAAAAAATTAGTTATTACAATATTGTCTTTTATATTATTTTGTATGCCAGTGTAAAGATTTGAATGTAAATATAAGTGCATAAAATAGCATGAATGTGCATGTTTCAAATTATCTTTAAGTAATATAATTATCTATAAAAAGGAAAACTGTTAATACTAAATGTACCAGAAACTGATGTTGATTTTTTTTTCATTTAATTCGAATAAATAAATGTTAAACAAGTTTTTAATAAGCAATTATACTTAAACAATAGATATTATATTTGTTACATTTAAAGCAAAAATTTCATAGATCATCAGTTTTTTTTTTTTTTTTTTTCTTTCTTCCTTTCATGAAAAAAGAGGAGGGTGGTGGCCAGACTTCGTGCCGATTACACAGACGTGTAATCGATTACGATTACGATTAATTTTCACTTTTAGACCAGGATTACGATTACCGGAGAAAGTATAATTCCCGATTATGGTTAGATTACGATTATCA
This sequence comes from Cheiracanthium punctorium, assembly GCA_038373885.1. Lineage (NCBI taxonomy): Eukaryota > Metazoa > Arthropoda > Arachnida > Araneae > Cheiracanthiidae > Cheiracanthium > Cheiracanthium punctorium. The sequence continues at coordinate 139,927 of JAWZYV010001022.1, read as the reverse complement.
TATAAAACCCAATTTCCGATTACGATTAGATTACGACTATGTAATCTATTAAAACTTTCGATTATGATTACGTTTGCGTCCGATTACGATTATATTACGATTACAAAAATTTTCTTTTTACCCTTCTGGCGTTGATATTATAATGTCTAAATTTTACAATTTTAATTCAAGAACAGAATAATGGGTCCATCTGTTCAGGGAGCTAAATTACAAGAATGCCATACAGCAAGAACTTCTATACTATTAGACGAACCTGGTTGATTTCCTAGGCCCACCTGTGAAAAGTTTTTTAATGCATACGAACCTCTATTTGAACATGGCATTTTCCGATTTTAACTTAAACATATGTCATTTTCAGTGTGCGTGTGGGGTGGGAGGGAGGGACAGGCTTGGTGGTTTAACACATCTTTGAAATGAACCCAGGTTTAACCTAATCAAGCAAAAATTAGTATACAAAAATTGATATTTGATCCCTTCTATGCTCGGCGTTGCTTCCTTGCCTATGTCCTGGTTTTCTGGTTTCGAAAGAGGTACTGGCAAACGCATGAAAAGTTAGCCGTCGTTCCTATTCAGCCGTGAAGGAGGAACCTCTGTCATTACGATCTTGCAACGTTGTGCGCGAACATATTAAACCAAAGTTTAAGATTTTTTAATGCATTGAGTAAAATGCTAAAAACAGGGGCTCTCAACAAATGCATTGTTTTCTCTACAATAACCGTTAGCCTGAATCTGAATAGATGAGGCTGAACGTATATTGCAGTTATTATTTTACAGAAAACTTCACGCACAGTTTAACTTCTTTTTTTATACTTTCATAACACGTATATGGGCATTAAATATCTAAAACTGGGCCTGCCGAACAAACAAACTTTTAATTTCTAGAATACTCACGCCGTTTTAAAAATTCAAAACTAACTACTAACTCAAAACTACATGCATACTCTCTATTGAGGATAATTTAAGAATTACAGAAAGACTTAAGAATACTACTAATAAGAATTACTTAAGAATAGCAGAATGGAGATGTCTAAAGATATCTCTAAACATACATCTTAAAAGTGTGGTGGGTCATATATAGTGTATTGGTGCTGGTACGACGTAATAAACAAAACTGGACAGTGATATTGGCGGTGTGAATGGTAAAACCCAACGTAATGCCAATTACAATAAAAAAGGCACGAATTTACTGTAAAACTATTTTATAAATAATTAACCGTTCAAAGATGCTAACTTTCTAAGCAATTAGCTGTTATATATGCTAAAGAACAGACACACATTTTTGTCTCTGGTCAAGAATTCCTTTTACATATTGAATATTTAATATACACATACATACATTTGAAATTTAATGAAAATAGTACAGTGCCAAAGGTTTTTTTAAACTTTTGAATGTGGTATAAAGGAGCTAACATTTTTATGAGAGATAGAAAATAGGTTAATATAGACGTAGAGATGTCAAAGATTTGCGGATGAGGGGGGGGGGGAGGGGGTGTGTGTATATAATATATTCAAGAGTGGAAATAGTGAAATTTTTATAGGTTTTGCGGGAGGAAAAGACTTTTGAATCGATGGTATTTTAAACAAAGTAGACGGCAAGCGGAACCCTGTCCTACGCCTATGTTGGTTAATGCGAATTCTCGGAGGAATTATAAAAGCTTATAATACACACAATAGAAAAGTTATATATAATTAGTCTTCAGTTTAATTCCAAATTGATAATAAATAAATGCCAACAATTCAAGTTCGAAAGACGTACTATGTATTAATAAAATATGTGTACAGTACAAATTAGATAGAAACAAAATATTTTAAATAATTTTCACACTCATCAGTGAAAAAAAACGAAGTATGAATACTTTGTGAATCATATTTTAAAAAATGAACTGTTTTCTGTGACTAATCACTAACACTGACATAAATGAAAATAAATTATTTATCCGTTAAACTTTTAGAACTAAGTCAAGGCAGCCAATCAAGTCGAAAATAAGACAAAATTGATTTTTAATACTTCATTATGTATTTTTACGCATTTTTATTCACCATAAAATTCTATTGAAGGAAAAAAAAATGTTAATTCTATTAAAGGGGGAAAAGGGGTTTTGTAGATCATTGTCTATGTTCCCTACTCTTTACCCATTTATCCAGAAATTTATCGATCATTAAAAAATATTGATATTTCTAAAGGTCTTTATAAAATTATTACATTCTTATGCAATTACATTCTTATTAATAGCACAAAGATATACTAATTTTTAACGGAAATATATGCGCTCCTACCTGCTTTTATCCAAACAACACAAGGAACCAAAGTTTATCTGTTGTCCACTAATCCAAACAACACATTCATAGTTCTTAAATGCACATCCTTTTCCATTTTTATTTTTATACTTTTCTAAAACTGAAAAAACATGCTGCACTTTTTTCTGTGTAGGTGCCATTTATGTTCTTTTTCACGACCGCAAATCAAAATGAAGGAAAGATCTGACACCACAAGAAATAGTTTTAGCTATTCCCTCCCGCGCAACCCTCACTTTCTTCTGGGAAGTCCATTCTTGTCTCTCACCAGTCCAGACTTGGATGAACAAAAGACGACAGACAACAACAACAACAAAAAAGAATGGTCATCTAAATATTTTCCCGGGAAAAAAATAATAATAATACAAGCGAGCTCCTGTCTTCCTCCAAACGTCGGAGCTCCAGGGGAACTTCCTGTCTTCAGGGCATGCCTGTGCCTCCCCATGAAAATTTTCCCAGCAAGCAGAACAAAAACTAAAACTGGGCAACTGTAATCGTTTTGTAATCCTCTCGTAATCAAAGCGACTACGATTACAGTCTCTTCGATTACGACTATCTGGCAAATGAAATTTTTAGACTACGATTACGCGAAAAAATAAACTTCTAGATTATGACTAGATTACGATTACATGAAAAATTTAATTGTCAGATTATGATTATATTACGATTGCACAAGAAAATGTAATCGATTACAGTCGATTATGATTACACGAAATCTGGTGGGGTCCACCCTTCTTGGAGGATAGTTCACAAAATGCCCTGAAATTGATTTTTAGCTATTCACCTGAGCTACATTTTACAGCTAGAATTAGATTTCTCTCTTTCTTTTTTCCCCCTCTTTCTTTTGTTCTAATAGAAAGGGATATGTGAAAAAAAGCTTTTTATCCTTCTACACCTTATAGGTTACAATTTTTTAAAAAAATCTTATTTTATCAAGAACCTTACAAACCTCACATACATGCAAAATTTCATATGATTAACTTCTGCAGTTTTGGCTAAGCGAAATATTGATACAAAAGAATGATAATAGTTTCCTGTCCCCCTAATGCAGAAAACGAGCAATAGGTTGTCATTTTAAACAAAAAATGAGAACAAATAATTGTTTTGTTTTGTTTTGTCCTAATTTGGAACCAATATCAGATGAGGAACTGATACCTGCATTAGAGATATCATTTGAACATACAGGACATTAGAGCCATGACAGATTTTATGTGTACCAGCTCCCTTTAGCATACACAATTCCACAGCAGCCTAACAGAGAGAAGTTGTCACCCTCCCAATTGCTGAGCAAGGTTGGCACCACTTCACTTTCAGTGCTCTTATGGGAACTGAGCTAAAAACGCCTAGGCTACTGCAGGATCATACAAAAAATATTTTTTAAACTCAGTAACCTGGAATTATTTGAATTTTTGATTCAAAATCTAAAAGCAAACTTTATTTGTAAACTTTCTTAAATTTGTAAATAGTTTTTAATTTCTCATTGATTTTTATTTTCTTTCCATTAAAACTTTTTAGCTTTGTTCTAAAAATATTTTTAAAACTGATTATAGAGTAAAGGAAAACTTTTTCCAGAATAATAGCTTTGTGAATATCCAATTAACGCTAAAGGTTTTGTTACAGAGCCTCTGTAGTGTGTACTGTAACATATTCCATTACTAGTCACCTCCGGCAGCCAGTTGGTTCACGATCTTAATAAATCTTGCTCGGAGAGAATCCTGTTTCTCATTGGCTTCCTTGGCACTGAAATCTCTCAGATTCTGAATGGAATTTAAAATTAAGATGGTTACAAACAGGGGCAGCTCTAGGTTAAGTGGCACCCCTGTAGTATTGCTACTACAGAACACAAGAATTGATTTACTCTGAAAGAAAAGTAGACATGCATTGTGATAATTTTGCAAAAATGACCCAGGTAACGCTTACCACCCTTGTGTGTAAATAGTTGAAATTAAGAATTCAAAAATTTGGGATTGAAATCAATCATTTATTTAACATATTAAAATATAGTATCAAAAAGATAATAATACAACTATTGCAAAAGGAAACAAATCAAATTAACTTGGTACTACTTAAATAATGCAGGCTACAGCCTCGTCATACACAAAACTCATGTCGTTGACATAATTGATTAATAGCTATTGATTTCTGAGCAATTAAATTTATCAAATCATCTAAGTATACATATAAATTTGGTAAAATATTAAGACCCCTGGGTACCCATGAAGTATTTAATTAATTAAAATATTAAAAGTAAATCATACTTTTGCACCAAATCCAAAGCACTAAAATAGTTGATCGTTACCAAAAAAAAAAGTTACATTTTATAACATGAGCAGATTACAGTTTGGACAGTTTGCTTGCAACATTACATCTCAATCCCGCTTTTTATAAGACTTTAACATCATGATTGACAGATTAAAGAAGATTTACTAGCACAGACCAAAGGTTTTAAAGTAAATAATAATAATAATAAATAAAAGGGCAAAAAGAAAAAAAAATAACATTTGCACATCCATAGAAAAAAAAGGAAAAATTACCCACAAAGCAAAATACATTGAATCTTGAACTAAGAAGGTTAAATGACTGTCATGCAAAAAAAAAAGGGGGGGGAATGGGTAAAAAATAAAATGGCGCTGGGTCACGCCAACGACAGCTTCAATCTCCTCTGCAAAAATAGTAGATGGCGTAGGCCAGAACACAATCCTTTACACTCTTGTTTCACCAGGAAAACTGTCCTTTGTGTTTGGAAAAATGTCAGCTGGGGATTCTTGACAGCGAATAAAAATAAGGTAGAAAATACCTCACCATTTCCAGGCACGTGGGAGGACTATCAGATGAGGCTGGCACACTGGTAGCATTAGAAACGCTGATGGCACAGGGGCCGGATCAACGATTCCACACTCCAAAAACAAGCGGGCTTTTGATCATAATGCTCCCGGCAACGGTGGCGAGCAGTGTCGTCAAGGCTGATACATCGTTGTTGTTGAAGGGGCGATCCCAGCTGCAGTAGGCAGTTTCTTTGAAGCTGACGATAGGGTGATCTTACACCCAATAAATTTTTTAAAGATAAAGAGATGAAAAAGAAAAACTTAGCACATGGCTAATTCTATCTGCACCCAAAGGTGCCTGTGCCTACAATTTATCGGCACCTGTAGCACATAGCCATTCTTATGTAGCTCGCTCCAGTGGGAGAAAGGACGAATTCCTTGCTACCAACCACGAATCTTGGCATTCCAAATGAATCTGACTCCAAAATCGCGCGCTCGAGCTTACCTGCTGCCCTGGAAAACCACACTCAGCCAAACAGAAAGTCATTCCGGGAAAGTCCGACTTGGGACAAACGTGTGGGGGAAAAGCTTCTAGAAACTTTTTCCCCACACGCGATCGCTGGAAAGACGCGAATTTAAGAAAAATGGCATCTTCCATTGCATGATGCAAGACACACCGAACATGACGCAATTGTGCAAAAAAAGTGAAAAAAGCATAAAAGATAAAGAGAACTTCTGAAAATTTACTGGGAGAAGCCTGACAACAGGAAATAAAAGCAATAAAATTTGAAAAGGATGGGATTACGGGAACATGCGAAAATTAATTAAAATCCCATCAAACCAAATCTTTGATGAAAAGGGAGATATGGTGCACTGTCATTATATTTTAAACCCCAGATTAACCACAGAACAGGAAATTAATAAGGAAATATTAATTTTAAATACCCTAATGCCTGAAAATAGCCAGTGAAAAGAAGATTTAACAATATATATATATATATAAACAAAAGAGAGAAAACATTACTTAGCTAACACAAAACAATTAACAGCCCCCCCCCCCAAAGGTAAGAAATAACTTAGGTTCTTTCCAGTCAAAATTTTAAATAATTACTAATTTACAAAAAAGTCCTGGGTAAAGGTTAAAAAATAATCACTGACAAAAATTAAGAAAAAGGTAGCAGTGACAATACAGCACCCCCTGGTAACATAAAAAAGACGCCCCATTTTATGCTCTACTTAGTTTTTTAGTTCGAAATAAGGCCTCTTCAAAGCCGGCTGCTAGATGCGATGCTTACTGTGCCGGGTCACCCCTAGCTACAAAAATAAGATGGTTAAATGATAAAAACCTACAAAAAGGTATAAATTATTTTCGTCCTATATTAATTCTGAAGAGCTTCTACATACATTGGCCTTTATCAAAAAACGGAAAGGAAAAAAAAAAAGTAAGAAAATTCGGAACACTTTCAGATTTTAAATATGCATATTATAATCCATGGGTTTTCCCTATTTTCTTTCCTTATTAAGTTGGATAGTATATCATTATTCATGAGTATGATTAAACAAAATTATAATTGTTATTTCTAACATCCTTTTTATGGATGTAATACATTAGAAATAGATGGGGAAAAGCTGTGCAGAAAAATGCACAATTCGAACTGAATGAAAGTTTCAAAAACTTATTTAGGTGTATTCATAATCCAAGTATTAGACAATAAATTGCGCCAAATGTTAGAATCATATCCTCAAAATTGCACATCGATCCTTTTATTTTTCGCCAAATTAAAAAGTTGCACATTTTAGTCTCAGAAAATTTCCAAATCCTATTTTTCTTTTGCGTATAAAACATTTCATTCCTACTTTGATTTCACGTCACACGTTATTTTAATTAAAAAATAACCTTGCAAATAATCTAAACCGCCAAAAAATCGTTCTTTTATTTTTACTTCATGAGTCTGAATCATTTAATTAACTTTCCAAATTTGGCAACCTAGATAGGCTTAATCCTCACTCTTTCCAATGCAGGGGTTACAATTGCCAAATGGCAGAGAGCAAAAATTAGCCTTTTGCGACACATTTTTTATTGATATCTCCTAAAATAATTTGAATTCGAAAAAATCGCTTCTAGGTATGTTGGGACCCGTCCTGGAGAATTTCCATACAAACTTTGGTAGGTCTGCAATCGCCTGTCTCGGAGCTACGCAAGACACAGACAAACTAACTGACAGACATTTTACACTTTGTTTTATTTATATAGATTTGCTTTCTTCAGTCTTTGTAAGCACAGGAGTCAAGGTAGTGGTGCTCTTTTTGACAGTAAGATTTGCTACATTGTATCATTAATAAAAAATCATTTTCTAGTACACTGTATTAAATTGGCAGTTACATATATCTTATACACATTCATGACATTGTAGAATTGAAGATTTGAAAAAATGTTGGAATCATGTTTTCGGAAATTGAGTGGGGATCTTTAATTTTCACTTATGTTCATTCTGTTGTATCATTCTTTCTATTAGTTTTGAAGGTGTTATTCTTATGGGCAGTAAATAAATTATTTGACAGAAAATGATTCATTTTGTTAGAAACTGTGAAGCTGTTCTTAAAAAATCTGAAGTTAGGAAAAAATAATTTCAAAAATTGAACTTCCAAAAAAATTTCCATTCAGTTTTCTCTGTTTGATAGTTCTTACTGTATTTTGTTGCTTGTTCATTAATATTGCTGATTTTGTTTGAAAATTTCTATTTGCAGGTGTGCTAAGGACCTGACAAAATGGGAATATTATTCATCCAAGGACTGTGATTCCTCTTCATTGCACATTCCTCCAGTTTTCTTAAATTGGAATATTCAGGTAATAATAAAAGTAACCTCTGAGCATATCTAGAAGGAAAAAAAATGCCCATGTAAATTTTGTGATATTGTGTATTAATGATACCCAAGTAAATGTAGTAATCAGAAATAATGCAACCATGGTTAGACAAATTCAAAATGTGTCTAGCTGACTGGTTTTGATGTATACCAATTGTCATGATCATGTCACTAAAACGAAATTTTAGTGCTGATAATGATCTGTGATAGAACACACCTGTGGCCATAGAAGGTGCTGAATCTCTACTCGCCAATCCATCAGGAGAGTAGGGAATTGAACAAACTTACCGCATTTTTAATCGTATATAAAATCTATGTAATTTTCCCAATTTATACATTTTTCTCATTAAATATATGTTGGTGAACTTTTAGAACTTTTTATGAAATTATTCAATTACATACTCAGTAAATAATTAGAAATGCATTGCATAAAACATCTTATATTTTATAAATTTATATAAGAGTGTTTCATCAAATGCTTCTCAATCATTATTGTAGAAATATGTTCATTGAGAATCTAAAATAAAATAAATTTTATTTCATTTCATTAATAGCACTACCCAACACCAAAAATGTATTGGGCTCAAACATAGTTATTTCTGAAGTATTTCCCTCACTAAACATGAAAACTACTATAAAAAGTTTAGATTATCTCTTCTTTTCAAGATACAGAACCAATTTGGGCAATAAAATCTCACTATGGCTGATTTATATGGTTACTATAACTCATACAGTACCTATCCCTGCATTCCATCAGCCATTCAGCTTGTTCCTCACTGGGCTAATCTGCCAGTTCCTGATCCTCCTCAGAATTATGAGATTGAAAATGATGATGCTGAAGAAAAAAAAGTCACCAAAACTGGAACTTCCCATGACCCAGATTTTGAGGCACACAATTTGAGTGTTTCCTACAGTGTGGAAGGGGGCTTCATTAGAGCAGGTTTCCATGAAAAATTAAATTTTATTAAAAATAGTATGAAAACAAGGGATACTCCAACTACCTTGTTAAGAAAGTACATAAAAATAGACTAAAGAAACTTGAACACTTTAAAGATGGACAGAAAACAAAACCAAAATACACTAAAGCCATTCCTTGCTGCTAAGGAGCAGCCATAAAGATTCTAGCAAATTAACTAAAAAAGATGTCAGAACACCAATCAAACCTAATAAAAATAACTGCAGATGCATCCATAAAGACAAAGACCAGAGTGTAAAAGAAGACACAGCAGGAATTTATGAAATAAATTTAACTTTGAAGAAATAGAAAAATTAGCCGAAAATCAAAACTAAGATTTTGCCCTGAAAATGAAAGCTCTTCAAATTGTACATGGGAAGAGAGTCATCCCCAGGAAAGAGATGGCGCCGTCAATGATACCAGGCATGCTCTTGAGCATGCAGGTGAGGTAGTCTCTGAAAGTTCTATTTTAAAAGGATTTTATGTACTTTTAACATTTTAATAAGTGTTTCTATATATTTTTTATTACTTTGGATGTTTGGGTATGAAAAAGAAGGACAGAAAAGGCTGAAATCTGAAATATTTTGAAAATAAATTAAAAAAATTCTTGAATAAAAAATCTTTTGTATTGATTTTTTAAATTTAAATGGGCTAAATCCTCCCTTTTCATAAATGTTCTTGTGACAAGGGGCTACATAAGTGAACCTTTCACTTATGTAGACCCTCTAGCAACATTTAACAATTCAGATAATCCTTTCCATGACCTTCCAAATCAAATTCAGCACCATAAAACTATCAAACAGTGAGAAATAGGAGTCATATCAAGGAAACAGTGGTCAATGGAGCAAAATGGTATCATATTTGTATTCATGGGGTCATTTTACTTAAGAATCAACCAAACTATTTTCAGTGATCGATTCGACAGTGATCAAATCAGTAATTAAGAACATTTTCATGTGCCATATGTGTCACTAATCTTAAAGTGAATCTTTCAGTGGGTTTTGAATTCTTTGTTGAGAGACAAATTGTATTAATTTTATGTTTACAATATCTAATTAGTTTATTTATTTATTTTTATCTATTTATTTAGGTTGCAAAAGAGACATTGGCACAAAGTAGTATAATGAAATTACAGTCAACTTTTACATCAAACAAAATATTCCTTCTAGTTTTACAATGCATAAATTCATGGAGAACTTTGCCTCTGACTTTTCTCAGTTATCGCCATTATTCACTGTTGCAATTGTTTCAACAGCTGGTTGAATTTGTGGAAGTTTGGAATTTACCTAATAAAGTTACTGTCTCTAAAATCAGGCATAAAAATACAAACGTTATAAATATACAAATATTTAGAAAAATATTTGCATTTATGAAAATACAAACATTGTGGAAAAGTTGGATAGAATGTCCATATTTAATGAGTGATGATTCTTCATTTTTAGCTGAAGTTTTCAGTTTTCGTAAAATCTTGCTGAGGAAGTTAAATACAGTGATTTCAAAGGACTTTGAAAAAAATCAAGATCTAAATCCACTTCAGGAAGAGTTTACTACAATACTATCTGAATTAAGTATTAATTCTCATATAGAATTGTGTTCTGCTGCACTGAAATTTCAGAATTTATATCTAAGGGATACCAGGTTAGTATTTGTTTAACATACTATTAAAAGCTTCAAGTCTCATTAACATGAACTACTTTCAGAATAGCTATCAAAATAAATAAAAGTGTATTCTGCAGATTTCATAAGTGGTAGAATTAGTTTTAGCAATTCTTTATGTCAAAAATTGCATAGCTGTTTTATTTGGAGATATAAAAAAAATTTGCTTTACAGTTACCGACGTGTTTTGATGTTAAGTGCAACTGAAAAAATCATCTTAATCTTAGATCTGATCTGAAAATAATAAGCTCTTTGAATTTTGTCAATAGCTCTGTTATGCTTCATGTTTTACTACTGTAACTCTTCACTTTATGCAATAATATGAAACTTAAAACCTCTAACTCTTTTTCCTTTTTTCTTTCTTTAGTCAGTGTGAATTTTCCCAAACCCTGCTTAAGTGTGTAAAATTTAAGTTCTTGTGTTTGCTGATGAAAGGAAAAGGATTATCTGCAAGCATTACTAAAAAGGTACCTTTCTACATTTCTACATGTTTTTGGCCTATACTAATTCCTGTTGAAAATGTTTATACTTCTATTCATTAGATTAATCTGGTTTATTTTTGTGTTACTAAAATCATGGGATTTTACCATGATCTTAAACAATTATTGTTTCAAAGTACTTTAAAAAAAATTTAATGCATATCTATAAATCATAATTTCTAGCAATGGCAAAAGGCTTGATCTTTAAAATAGTGATTGATTCCATAATTATTTATCGCTATATACCTGATTTTGTTGGCAGAAAAAAAAATGATACAAACAAAGACACAATCATAAAAAAATGACAAGTACTGTGATTTAAGAACAGATAAACATTTATTATTTTTGATTAATCACCAATTTTACTACTGCAAAACATTTACTCAAGTCAAAGTATTCATTACATTTAAATTTCAACATCTTAAATGTTACTTATTTTCTATTAAAATTCCACATGGTATTTAGAACTTCTATTTTGAGCCAACACAAAAATAAATAAATAAAAGGAAAGAAGACTTATCATGTATGAAGAAAAAGGGAAGCCACCGTCAGCTCCTTCACATTGTCAACATCATTAAACTTAAAGAGATTGTGGGCTCAATCTTCATCTTCAACAACATTTGAACGGCCAAGACCAGAAGAACAAGATGAAAAGGAAGGCCACCAAAACAACAGCTCTCGCTATTTAAGCACAGTGATAAAATCCTTCTGCATTGGAAGTAGTTCTTGAATGAAATTTTTTTCATTATCTTGCAAAGACTCGTTAGTTGTATTCATTGACTTGTAAACTTTGTAAATTTGATTACGTTGTGAAGGTTTATTTACTTATTTCTATAGAAAAAAACCTTACGTAAAAACTCTCAGTTTGAAAACATCATTAAATTAATAATGTGCTGTGTTCATCCACGATCCTCTTCAATCTTCAGAGCATATCTATTTCATCAGGACCGATCGACTCATAAATTTAATGAAGAAAATATAAAAAGTACTTTAAAATATTGAAAGAGAAAAATTATTTAGATTAGAGAAATTAGTGTTAGAATTATCATAAATTTTAGTTTAGCCAGAACTCAAAAGTTTTAAACATACATTACAAAACTTAATACAATTTCAGCTCATGAAATAAAAAAGATAAAAATTTTGGCATTGAAAAAAGGAAAAGTCAGTTCAATTAAAAAAAAAATAGTAATAATAACTTTAAATATTGTTAAACTTAAATTAATTTACTAGCATTTTAAAATATCATAAATACCATCTTAATTCAAATGTTTTGTTTCTCCTGCCTGGCAACATGTTTTGACACCTGCCTGAAAACTGCCAAAACATGGTGCTCAACAGGACAATTGCCGTGGAGGAAATATAGTAAAGAATACTAAGGAAAAATAACTCAGTTTAAAAAAATAATTAATTAATACAACCTAATTACACAATGCTTTCTTAACATTTTCTTGCCCCTTATTGAATTAACTGCAATTAGTTAAGTTTACTCATTTTAAATCAGAACAGTTTTAAATAATGAAACATTAAAAACCAATATAACGATAAATAATATTGTAGTGTAGATAATGTACTTGTAGTGTAGATAATATACTTCTAGTGTAGATAATATACATTCTTATGAATGAAGCTGAAAATCTGTTTGATTGAGATCAAGTGACTGTGATATGCTTTTGAATATTTAATGTTTCTCATGTTTGCTATGTACCATATACATGGGCTCCGGCAGCAAAGGGCTGGGGGGGGCAATGCCCCCCCCCTTGATTTTTGTATGCAGTGTTTTTCCTTGCTTTTTTGCTCTTCCCAACATGGCAACCATGTGTTGAAGTAGTCTTTGCCCCTCCCCCTCCTGGGAAATATTCTGCTGGCACCCATGACCATATATTCAAGTATCAGCCAAGAAATTTTGGCGAAAATTTATATTTAAAAGTTTGTGGGTTTGGGTTATACTTGTGTCATTAAAAAATGGAGAAGATGTGGGAAAAAGAAAAATCCAAAATATCTCCATATTGAACAAGTATTATTTAGTATCTCAACTGCCATTTTGAATCTTTTAAATTAGTTGTAAGCTAGTTGAAATATCTATATAAATAAAAGAAAGTGTAAAATGTTAGTTAGTTAGTTTGTCTGTGTCTTGCATAGCTCCGAGATGGGTGATTGTAGACCTACCAAATTTTGTATGGAAATTCTCCAGGACAGATCCTGACATACCTGAAAGAGATTTTTTCGAAATTCGAATTATTTTAAGAGATATCCATAAAAAGGCGTGTCGCAAAAGGCTAATTTCTGCTCTCCGTCGTTTCTTAATTGTAACCCTGCAGTGGAAAAAGCGACGATTAAGCATATCTAGGTTGTCATATTTGGCAAGTTTATTAAATGATTCAGACTCTTGAAGTAAAAATAAAAGGATACCGATTTTATTTTTTTTTTGTTTGTTTAGATTATTTGTAAGGTTATTTTTTAATTAAAATATCGTGTGCATGTGAAATCAGAGCAAGAATGAAATGTTTTATAATCAAAAGAAAAATAGGATTTGCAAATTTTCCGATACTGAAACGTGCAACTGTTTCATTTGGCAAAAAATAAAATGGTTGATAAGCGATTTTGAGAAGATGTGATTCTAGCACTTGGCGCAATTTATCGTCTGCTTCTGGTACTACTAATTGTGCATTTTTCTGTGCAGCTTTTTCCCATCTATTTCTAATGTATTACATCCAGAAAAAGGATGTTAGAAATATCAGTTTTAATTTTCATTAATCACACTCATGAATAATTATATACTTTCCAATATAATGAAGTAAGAAAAGACAATAGGGAAGACCCATGGATTATAATACGCTTTTAATATATAGCACTTTTGTGCGTATTTCAAATCTGAAAGAGTTTCAGATTTTCTTACTTTTTTTTTTTCTTCTTTCCGTTTTTTGATAAAGGCCAATATATCCAGAAGTTCTTCAGAATTATTATAGGACGAAAATAATTTGTACCTTTTTGTAGGTTTTTATCATTTAACCATCTTAATTTTGTAACCAGGGGCAACACGACACGGTAAGCATTGCATCTGAGTTTTTGAGTTCGAAATGACGCCCCTTCGAAGCTGGCGTCATTTCAAACTCAAAAACTAAGTAGAGCATAAAAGGGGGCTTCTTTTTTACATTAGAAGGGGGTGCCACTTACCCTAGGGCCGCTCCTGTTTTTAACCATCTTAATTTTAAATTCCATTCAGAATCCGAGAGATTTCAGTGCCAAGGAAGCCAGTGAGGAACAGGATTCTCTCCAAACAAGATTTATTAAAATGGTGAACCAACTGGTTGCCGGAGGCAGCTGGCATTAGATAATTAAATTTATTGATCCATCCAATAAGGGATTATCAGCAAATCTCAAAATTTTATTATAATATCACTGGTATTGTAATCATATATCTGCTGCTTGTTTTTGCTATCTGTAGTGAGATGTCTGTTATAAGACACCAGCAATCTACATAATACCTAAGTTGGATAACTTCAAAGAAGATCCTATCAGGCTGCAAATTAGATTAAAATTGCTGATTGAAATTAGTTTGTTTTCTTAAAATTTTCAGTTAGTTTGTGGCTGCATCCTGGAAGTAGCAAGGAGCTACTTCAGTAGTATGCTTACTTGTTGTCCTTTTTATGCACATATATTATTTGTTAACAGCTTCTTTGTTCTTGGTTTTGTCAAACTGTGATTTCATTGTTCATCTTGTTTTAACAACACAAATTTAAAATGTTGTAACGCTTTTTCTATTATACTTATTTCTTTTCTTAAGTAAGAGTACAACTGTACATTTCTCAAGATAGTCCTAAGAAAATTCCAGGTTTTCAAAAAAAGAAAACTTTTTTACCCACAAAACTGAGCTTCTTTTTTTTATTTATTTATTTAAACTAGGATTTTTATTTGATTGATTGAATGGGGTTTTTGGTTGATTAGCAGTTTTGAGGAAAGAAAACAATTTTTGATGTATACATAAATATTAAATAATCATTTGGAATAAATGCAGTAGAAGACTCAAAATCTGCACAGCTTGGTTCCAGACCTTTTGCAGAATTTAGAATTTTCCGGAATTTGGGTCATAATAGGGAAATTATTCTATTTCCTTCCATCCCACCAAACCTTCATTAAATGTTATTTTTATCAATCTTTTGATCATCCTCAGAAATGTTACTCTGCCAAAGTCTATCTTTTGACTGTCATTCACTGTCAGTTGTGTCACTCAGTCATCTGAAGATTATCGATGTTGCCATCAGAGTTCACAACTTCTAAAATATATATATATTTTTTTTTTTCAAGTGGGAATTACTTATTGGTTTTACTTTGTGATGCCTCACCATGGCACAGTGGTTATATCACTGAAAATGGTAGACGGCCGAAGTGTGAAGGTTAGAGCTGAAGCAAACCGCATGTATTCGGTACTAAGATACGGATAATCACTCAGACTCGAAGTAACGAATTGTTACTTTTCGGTTGATATCGTTACTCGATCCGAAGGTTTCGGATCGAGCAGCTTCGAACTTCGAATACAGACTGCCAGGCGAGGCGAACTAGGGGGGAAACAGGTTCCAGTAATCGAGTACTAATATCTTTTGTTATTTGTTACTGGCAGTTACTGGATATCGGATCGCGGTTTCAAGGGGGAAAATGACTTTCGAGTGTGCATTTCGGATCGACCAGGTTCGAACTTCGAATACAAGACTGCGGGAGGGAGAAAATGAATTTCGGTATTTGAGTAATAGTATGTTCCGTTCCGTTACTAGATACCGGAAGTATTATGGATTTTCGCTGTTTGAAGGGAAAAATCAGTTTCGGTATTTGAGTAGTAGTATGTTCTGGTTGCAATTCGTTTGTGCCGAGCCGGATGGTATCGTTTTGATGAGGTTTGGAAGAATCCGTATGTATCGTTACAGTTATGGAGATGGATATACTATCTGCTGCTCTATTGATATGGGGGGATAGGATCCGGTGTATAGTATGTTCTTACGCGCAGTTGAACTTTTTTTGCGGGGGGGGGGGGGGTTGTTCTTATAATTGTAGAGGAGCAATACATATAAGAGAAGCATGTTAGTAAGGGGTGCTAATTTCGGGCTTTCTAACATTTTGGTACTAAATAGTGGTGCAATCATAATTCTTTCTTTCACGGTGGTTCCGAAGCAGGATTGCGAACTTAACTTTTTCTTTTTTTTTTTTAGCTAGAATCGAAATATGAGTAATAAATAACAAATTATTTAAATACACCTTTTAAAAAATATATTTTTATAAAGTAAACGAATTCACACATTTTTATTATTTAAAATATTATTTGGAACTAAAAAAAATATTTAGCATGGAAACCTAAACACATTTTTTAAGTAATTGTTTAAAAAATATATAAAAAATTGTGAGCGACCCGGGATTTCTATGCCCACTCCTGCGTAAGCCACTGGTATTAAAATAATTCAATGAAGTTCAGTATGTTTCTAAACTGTCGGCGTTTAGGGGGCCATCTGCCCTATTTTATGGTACATTTTATTCCATGAACTCATGGAATACGCATAGCCCGATGCAACCATTCTTTCTGTATGAAAGGAGTGATAATTTTTGTTTAAAGAATGCTCTCATATATGCACCCACAGAAGAGGCTAACCCCTTTCATCCCAAAAGTGCAGAAATAGAACTGGAAATATCTTAAAAATAGGTAATTCTCATTGAATAAAACAATTTTAATTTAAAATATGGTAATTTTTAATTTACTTCGAAAAATGGTCCAGCAAAAGAAGTTTTTGATATGAAATAAGAACTCACAAATAATAAAGATATTATGCTTTTAGAGACGCAAAGTAGTTGATATCATACTGAGGTCCCCTGCCCTGTGAATTTTATATATGTGGCCCAATCCCTGGATCTCAGTATTCGAGAACCCGCTCCCAGAAAAAACACGAGTCACAAGCTTTCCTTTACACTTTTTATGATAAGAATGAACAGGTTAAACCAGCGTTCAGAATTTAAGAAAAGGGGGGGTTGAGAAAAAAAAAGAATGGCATATGTCTTTGGAAGATTTCTATGTGTACTCAGTAATTCGGATAATTTAGCATTGTATAAAACCATAAATGTGTATAAAAACAATCTGTAAATCAGAGAAAATAAGCTCTAAATACAACTTTGTACAACTTCGCTAAAAAAAATTCTTTTTGGTTATGGGTTTATGTATGGGCGGCATATACCCATAACAACACTGTCCCGGATGTGTTGTTATGGGGCACTATATAACACCCTATTACCGATTCTATTAGTAGTAACGAAAGTAACGAGTAACGAATACTTAGTAACGAATAGCGAACATCTAAGTAACAAATACATACGGATACTCATTTTGTCGTTACTTTTACAGCACTAGTGAAGGTCCCGGATTCGGGTCCCATTGCGCAGTCATCGATCTAATGGTCTATAGTTTTGGTAGGTTTTCTCCAGATGTAACGTGAATACGCGTTAGAACCCCTTAGAAAGTCCTCCTACCAAGGCATCCCTCATCTTAAGCAGATACCCCTCGTGCAGGTTTGCCTTAATCATACACAATTTACTTTGTGGTTATACTGAAGTTTTCTGAACTTGCAACTGGCAGGGTAGATTTCAATGTTTACATTGAACAGACAGAGCCAATTTTAGAGCCTTGTGGATTTCAGATCAGCGAATTTTGGCACTACTGTATTGAAGTTTTTTTGGTGTGTGTGTGTGTCTGTGTCTAAAAGTAATTGTACTTAAACAAAGTAATAGTCTTTTGTAACTTAATTGCTTTATTTGCATATGGACTTCTAATTATAAATATTAAACTTTTTATTTTGATGATGTCAATGACTTCTCATAAGATTTAAATCATGATATATTAAATATAAATCTTACTGCATTTAATATTTTTTAAATATTAAAATGATATATTAAAATAATTTTGAAACTTTAATTTCTGAAGTTAAACAAGTCTTTTTTCTTTAGAAAGCAAAGTAGTTAAAACAATTTGAAACTTATTTCTTTTAAAACGTGAAATTTTGGTCATGATAAAAAAAAATTGATTAAAATTGATAAAACGCATCTTTGGAATCGAATTCTATCTTAAAATTGCCTATTAAAACTGTTTTACAATCTTTGCCAAGCATATTTCAACTATATTTCACCATTTTAAATACTGCAGTTTATCGTAATCTATGAGTGTACCATACATGTCTTCTCTTTTCCACAAAACACTTCTTGAATTTAAATCTATATTAAAATTGCCTACTAAAACTATTTTACATTCTTCGCCGGGCATATTCTAAAATTTAGAAGATATCGCCAAGCTTAGTTCGGTTTCGAAGACTTATGTTTGGCACCAAATGTGGTGGTCAATCATCGAAAATTGCAAATCTTGTGTGACTTTCAACATTTTATTTACAGACACACACACATTATCTGGCAAACACATTTGAAAAATGCCCCGGCATGACAAGTTATGTCGATGCTAAAAAACCTGCTCCATTTCAACTGCACTGTAGTGCTAAAAAGTAATAATTTTTTTCTATGTTTGTAGTAAACGTTTAATTATTAGTAACAGATCCATTACCAGATTTTTGACAAATTAATTTGTTCATTAATTATTGCAAGCATAAGTAAAAAGTTTTTTGCCACACATTTTTCAGGTTTTTTTTTATGAAGTATCACACTCACCCCTGCTAATAAAACCCCTTAATATTTTGTACTGTTAAAGTAAATAAATAATCGGGTATATTGTATCATACAGAAAACATAAAAAATTAAGATTTGTTTTAAAGTGGGAGTAAAAGAATAGTTTAAATGTCTTTTATTATTTAATTATTTATTTATTTATTTTTAATTTACCTGGTGGATTAAGCTAAACAACCTTTGAAACTGTACTATACTCTTGTAACTGTTTTATGTAAAGTTACTGTTTAATGATTTTTTGATTCCAGTTTCATGAGTCCATTGTGTTAATTTTATAGCTAATTTATATTCTAGATATTGTATATTTTGTCTGATAGCACAAGTTATATATATAAAAAAAAAATGAGTGTTTATATGGATTCTTTTATTTCCATTAGACTAAAACGTATTTGCATTTCCCACTAATCATATATATTTAATTTCATAGTGTTAAACCAACATTTACATAGTCCCCCCCCCCTCTCTTTTTAAGAGTAATTTATTACTTTATTTTTTACCAGGAAAAACTTATCAAAGAAGCTGATATTTTAAGTAAAATTAAATTTCCTAAGATAGTAGTTGATCCACAAGAGTTGACTGACCATTTCTTGGAGATTGCCCAGCAACTTGGATATGACCAAAGTATTTTGAATACAGAAATTACATCAAAGACTCTAAATGATGGAAAATTTTGGGAGATTAGGAGCAAAGTTTATGAAAAGATGTTTTATCAAAGGTAAATTGTTTTGCTTATTATCTTTTTATTTGCATCCTTCTCTGGCTCTCGATCATAAGTAGATTTTTAGACTGCTAAAGATAACAGAAAATAAAATAAAAATTTAAAATATGGTGTTAAAATATAATTATTTTATCTTTTAACACTATTTTGAGTGTTTTTTGTATCAATAACAAATAATATTTTTGAATATAAAGATCTTTTTGCTACTGAAAGTTAAACTGGTATTGTGTGTAGCAGAATGTTTTTAAAGCCAACTGACGGAAAATTTTGGGAGATTAGCAGCAGAATTTATGAAAAGATGTTTTATCATCTTATTTTTTTTTTTAGTTGCATCTTTCTCTGGCTCTCAATCATAAGGAGAATTTTGGACTATTACAGTAGTTATACAATACCAGTTACACATAGTCATGTCCAATTAATTATGTATGATAAGATCAAGTATGCGTCCAGTCTTAGGCTTTGCTGTAAGGCTTTTTTTTCAGAAGCCCTACTATTAGAACATTTCTTTTAGTTGATCTTTTGCTTTTAAGTCTTAAAAATATCTTAACGATTTTTAAATGTTCATAAAGAGTTTCTTTCTAGGTCATCTCACCATATGCTGAGCTATCTGCTTACTGAAAGATAATATAGTTATAAGTTACTTGTTTCTAAATTTATATATATATTTAGGGTGTCCCAAAAAGGTGGTAACAGGCTTTAATTCTTCTCTATCCAACTCTATCAGAGATAAGTGAGCAGTGTAAATTGAATTTTTTTTTTTTTAATAAGGTCAGAAATAAGACCTCATGAAGAAAAAAATTCCTCTTGCTCATTTACAAAAAAAAAGTACACTTTTTTAATTTGTATACAACCCCCATTAAAAGTATTCTCAATTAGTAAAAGTGCCCCATACACAAATAAGGTGATGTATCAAACTTAAGCCTTTTGTCGTGCAGCAACACAGAGATACCTTTAAAAAAAGATGATCGGGGACTATAGATGATTTTGAATATAATCGTTTATTGCTAGAGTGAGAAAAAGATTTTCTTTCATAATTTCTGTACAGCTCCTGAATTGCGATCATTTGACACGATTTTTTCCCTTTGAGAGCCATCGAAAAGTGGTTTAAGTCAGCATTATATTTATATTCACATCTTTGACACTTTTTAAGGTACAGCTCTCAAATTTTATGTAACCTCATTAGTGTATGGGGCACATTTTACTAATTGGGTATTGCTTTGTACGGGGATCTTATATAAATTAACAAAGAGTAACTTTTTAAAAATTAACGAGAGGAATTTTTTCTTAATGAAGTCTTATTTTTGATCTTATTTTGAACATTTTTTTCAAGTTATGTTGCCCACTTATCTCTAATAGATAAAGAATTAAAGCCCGTTGCCACCTTTTTGGGACACCCTGTATATATGTATGTCATGCTTGAAGTGGGTGAGAAACGATATAAAAGGCAATGTCCATCTTGAGTATCCATCTTTATTCTGGTGTATGTAGTTTTGAGAGAGTCTACTGTTTTTTTTTATTTCATGTTTAACTAAAAATACTTGGAAAGACATTGAAAACTGTCTACTTTATAATGTTTTGTTCTATAAACTTCTGCATCTAATGAAACAAAACTAAACCGCAAGCTTGATCTGCTACGGAGTAATGTATAATGAATTTAATCTTCACAAATATTATATAAACTTCTTTCAGAAAACAAAAATGTGTATTTAACATTTTTAAAACTTTGTTTAGAAGATTTAAGTCTGTTTAGATTGTTAGAAAGGATACTGTTTTTCACCATAAAGGCTACTATTTTGTAACCTGAAGGCTACTAAAGCAACTAGGTATTTCTGTGGCTGTGCTGTGGTGGGTACCCTGTAAGCTCTAAATATAATAGGTAGCATATGAATGATATGTCCTTACAAAAAGATATTAAGTAAAAGTTCCTGAAAGATAGTTGAAATAAAATAACAGTTGTATATATCTAATATATAGATTTGTATACATTTATAAATTTACTGTAATAAATTACTTTAAATCTCACATAAGTCTCATAAGTCTGAGCCTCAATGCAGTTTTTACAACAAATGCTCACAGAACTTTGTACAGTAAAAGCTCGACTATCCGGAAAGCACGGGAAGCGTCGAATGCCGGATAAGTGAAAATTCCGGATAGTTGAACCTGTTAAAAAAAAAAATAAAAAAAAAAAATAAGGATAGAAACATTCGCCAGCAAAACCAGAGGGGGAGGGGAGGAGGCATTATGCGTGTGCATACTGCTCAATTTTTATTTATGCAGTTTTGTAACAAAGTTTTAATTGAATTTATGCTAATGCATGTTTATATTGCAGAGTTTAAAGACGTTACAAGACTTTTATTATAATATGTCTTTGCATCCTTGAGAAGATTAATAATAAAGAATCACTACATTTAAATAATCTGCAATCAGCATTTCTGCTATGTGATTATTTTAGTGCAAAAGATGAAACATATCATAGTTCTGTGTTAATCATAAAAAAAAATAAAAGAACTTTTTGAGAATAATGTAAACATATTGCTATAGTAATAAACAGCATGATCACTGTTTTATCTCCTTGTCATCCCTTCTGTGCTTGCAGACGCAACAGTGAAATGTTGTGTTTTTGTATTTTGTAATCATTTGGGCTGTTTTTCTTTCGTATTTTTAAACACACCATTGTAATTTATGGAAATATTAGTATTCTCTGGTAATTGGAAATTTGCACCTGTTGCCACCATACTGTTTGGACAGCTGGAGAGGGGGGTGGGGGTTCACCATACTAATCAATCTTTTGAGAAGAAACAAAAAAAGAAAAAGAGGGAAGTTGAAAATTTTCCGGTTACTTGAGCTTTCCGGTTACTTGGATGCCGGATAATCGAGCTTTTACTGTATCCCCTTTTAATATTGCACAAATAGTGCCTTTTTGGAAATGACAATAACAGACTTGTGCATGACATCGAGAAACAATTGTTAAATACCTTTACTTTTAGCATGCTCCACAGCCATCAAACCTAATAAATTTCTTGAAATATCATATAATAGCCCTTGTATGGTGACATTTGATTTTTTTTAAAATATCTATAATGTCACAAATATTGGGGTATTCATTCGCTAAGGGTTAATCCAGAATGGACTTTGTTATCTTTGTGTAAAGCCTTTTTCGTGACTTATAATTTTCTTTTATTTATTCTAGGAGATGTAAAGAAATTGCTGTTTTATTCTTGAACTCTTCACTAAAAGCTTGCATACTTGGAAATTCTTTGACAGCTTTAGAACTTATACCGAAGATTCTCTATATTGTAGAATTCTATGCAGACAGGAGTTCTACACTGTCATTATTGAATGACTTTTATTGTGATATTCCTGCAAGTTACTGGTTACCTCATTTGCCAGTTTTGTTATCAAATCTGTATGGCCTTCGGAAAGTCTCACCTTCATCAGACTGTAGTAAAAAAATCACTGTATTCACCAATATTCTTCTACACATTGGCCTGACCCATCCCCAAGAAGTTTTTTTCTCTGCACAGTATCTCAGAGGGATGAAGTTTAAAGTTTATGGTAAGTCTGTCTTTCTATTTTTAATTTTCTTCTATCTATTCTCAAACAATAAATTATGTCCAGAAAGCTAACTTAAGTCATTTGCCTAAGCTAAAATCCATAAAATAGCTGAAAGTCTCATTTTGAAATCCTGTTTTGTTGCCTTGTGGTGTGTTCTGGCACATCTAGTGTATATGTTGAGTGGATGTAAGCTCTATCTGTCGTCCCACTATACTTTACTTGCTAGATTTCATACTTAAGACATTCACCAAATTTTTTTTGAGAAATTTCATTGCACAATTAAATTACAAGACGTTAGACATCAATGTGCGAATCATCAAACGTGTTCCATTACAAAGCCTCAATGCCGGGTTCATGTTCCTGAGCAGCATGACGACAGCCCCGACTTTTAAATAAAGTGCAAACTCACTTTCTCAAAATTAGCATATCAGCTATTTTATTTTTTGCCAAACTAAAAATTTTAACATATTAGTCTCGGAAATCTTCAATACTTATTATTCTGTTCAGAAAATATTTCATTTCTGCTCTGATTTCTCATACACATGATTTTATATTTAAAAAAATAATCTTAAAAATATAAACTAACAAAAAAAACATTATTGTTCTTTTATTTTTACTTTAGGAATTTAAAACATTTTATTCAGCAAAATCACCCCACATGCCTACCACGATGCTTATTTCACACTTTTTCACTACAGGAGTTACAATTATGGAATTATGGAGAGCAAAAATTAGCCTTTTTGACATGTTTTTTTATCAATATCTCCTAAAATAGTTGAATTTTCAAAATCCGAGTTAGCGGAAGACCTGCCTCACAATTTTCCGAATCCGTAGACACCTTGGTCGAAACTCAACTCCCCGCTGTTTTGGAGGAGATAGGTCCACATGGATACATTCATACACACGTTTGTTTACCTCCATATTTTATTAGTAAGAACAAAAATCTTCAAGACTAGAAACATTGTTTTGCTTGTAAGTATATATGTATTTTTATTCCCGAGAATGAAGTTGTTAATAGGCAAAAAATTCGGAATCTTCATCTACTGTTCTTAAATTGGAGATAGCCCCTTAAAATCATGCAGTGTCTCTAGAAATTACCATAGAAAATTCATGAAAATTTACATTCAGGGTAATTTGAAAGTTTTCTTTTGTTTGATACAGTTAAAATGGGTGCCAAACTTTCACACAAGGACAAGACAGTGAAAATTACACATGACGTGTTTATGTCTCAAACTCACTTTAAAATTATATAATACAAATTGAGGCTCCGATGCACACAATTAAAAACTTTGATTAAAAAATTTCTAGCACCACATATGTTTAACATATGTATGCAATTTTGAATTCCTTCTAAAAGCTTCTTAAATGGCTTGTGAAATACCGAAAAAGTTTAAGCTAATTTTTTTCTTAATGCCATTCACATGCCTGCTTGTATTAAAAAGTGAATTTAAAAAATGATTTTCACCTCATATACAAAATGACTGATATGTGCCTTTCATCCTTTCCCAATGAGTGCCACATATAAGAGGTAGTGCGAAATTAACCGCAATGGATGGGTAATGCACACACATGACAACATCATCTAAATAAATTTAGCATTAAAAATCTATCTTCCTTCTGGATAATTTGTACATTGCCAATTTTTGTACCCAAGGTAACTTTTGCAAAAGTCAGCAGCCATCTTGAAAGGATTAAGAGGAATGGTATTCCTTGAAATCATTTGCTAAAATATTATATATATAAAAAATTAGATTTCAATAAATATCTTAAAAGCAACAATGATTTAGTCCATATTTTATCATTGATGTATCACAGAATTATCAGGTAAGTCAGGTGATGAGTCTCAATTTAGAAATTTCAAAATATCATCCACCCTATAACACACTATTGTGATTTATATGTAATGTCACCTTGGAAGTGGTGTGACTGCTGTGTTGGTGACATTCTAAAGTCACTGTGACTTTTTGTTCCATTAAATTTAGTACAATAGTGTAGAGCCATGCATGATTTTCAGCTCATAAGTATTTGTCTTTTTTTAGGAGAGGTCAGTTATCAGAAACCCTATGATAGAATTATGAATGCTTTGAGAAAATTCTATCCAAAGCTTATCTGCAACATTGAAGGCATTCTAAAAGATCTTGAAAGATTTAAACCAAGTTTTCCTGAGGTGCTTTTGGCCAAGTTCAAAAAAGCTTTAGAGCAGTCTTATTTTTATCTTTTCCAGAATTCAGACAATGTACATAAAGCAAGAAAAATTGTTCAATGCATTAAAAATATTTTTGAACCTGAATTTGATGAGGTAGATAGTTCTACATCTTCATATCAAGATCTTTTTCATTATCATAATTTTATTCAGAGGTATGTTTGATTTATATTTTTATTTACAAATCTCAATAAAATTTGTGTTAATAAGTGCTATTATACATGAAATTAAAAACTTATTATTTTACCTCAGCAACAACATTATAAAATTATTTTAAATTACCTTGTTATTGATTGTATTAATTCTGTTGTCATTTTATTTTATTTTATTTTATTTATTTTATTTTATTTTTTAGAAAAGTATTGAATTCTAAGAAATTTCAATGAGAAACTACATTACAATAAATATGTTTTACATTCTGTAAATTAATCCATTATAACTTTCTATCATTGAATACATACTGAAAATTAAAGTGAATTTTAAAAACTTTAATTTTTAATAGCAAAAAGGCATAGCATTCTAAAAAGACCTAGCTTAAAAGCAGTTATTCTGGCTCTTCAAACAACTGGTATTTTGCCGTGTTGGCATTTATATAGCTAGCAAAATTTTTTTCAAAAAAAGTTAACCAACTAAACCATTGTGTTGTGATTGCAAAGAAAAAAAAGAAAACCACCTGAAAGAAAAATTTACCCCAGTGTTATGAAAGCAATGTCGAAATTGCCTGAACAACAACAGCAAACAAAAAAAAGCAGGTTGTAGGTGTAACATGCATACGCAATTGATGAATGCAGGAATGATATATCGCGTTTTCACTGTATCATTGGTAAAACAATGTAATATATAAGCAGCCTTTTTTTTATTGCATAAAATTTCTAATTTCTGCAATAAAAAAGTAAGTATTTTAATATTTATTATTATTATTATTTTGATAATGTTTGATTTGCTTGACTATTCATTTTTTTTTTTTTTTTGTCTAATTTATTTTTAATGTTCTGCATTTTAGTCGAAGGAAATTTTATGAGATAGGATTCCATTATTGTTTATTCTTTTACCAACTAAGAATACTGAAATCCTGTTGACTTATTACAAACTAGGGCGTGTATGTTATAGAAGGTCATAGCTAGTTATAATTCTTATTCCATTCCATTGAAAAAGTTTTTATTATTTTGTGACTACAATTTAGTAGTTTGTATCTTACTGTATATAATGCGTTTCTTTAGCTAGCTGCATTATATAAATTCTGTACTTTCCTTTTATACAAACATATTTTAAATTTTATTTTTATAGCCTATGGTTTCGTCCAATAGATCAAGTCATTGATTTGTTAAAAAGTTACATTGCTGAATTAAAAAAAATTTGTTCAAATTTTACTGGGTAAGTTATTTTCCTTTTTTTTTTTTTTTCTTTAACCTTACGCAATGTAATACTATCATTATTTAAAATGTGAATTGTAGCATTAAATAAGTAAGATTAACTTTCTGTGTTACTTAGACATTTTTCCTTCTTTACTGTTGTGACCTAAGTCCAGAGCTGTAATCCAAAGAGGGGAGTATCTTTAGCATGAAATTTCAAATGTTTTTGTCATGCAGAAAGTTTGTTTGCTATCTGTTTTTGTTCATGAGAACCTTTTGTGCATTTAGGCATGCATCGATTGTCTTTGATTTTATTGAACTAAGGTGAAAGGAGGGTCAGATACACTTATTTTTTTTATTCTTTATGGTAAAGAATACTGATTTTTGCTAAAGTGTTCTACTGTTATCTTTTTAAGTTAAAAAAAAAAAAGAAAGAAAATAAAAGATTGATTTTGGAAACATCTTTACTAAAGCTATGTAAAATAGTTCACATGAAATAAAACACTAGTAAATATTATCTCAGAATAACAACCTATACATAAAGCAAGATTGAAATATAATTATAGCCATTATAACAAGAAAAGTCCTCCTACTTTATATTTGAAAAACAAACTATGAAAGATGCTTTCATACATGTTAAGTTCCACTATGAATGTTTGTTTTGCTGACCCCATCAGAGTAGCACATAGTGATATTGGTTTATTAGTACATGGATGACTATGCTCACTTGAAGTATTTCAACAAAATTCATTTAACCATCAAAAGTGAAACTCTCTCAGTACATACTTAATAGTATGTAGTTTTTAATAAAACTAAAATAACTTCACTTTTATAGTTCCATTAAGGCTTGAGCCTGCAATTTCATATTTGAGTAATCACTCTTATTTAGACATCATAAATTTATTAATGGAGTTACAAAAACACAGGAAATTTTCCCAGTGAACAACACATACAACATATATTTTACAATCATTTTTTTTTTTTTTTTTTTTTTTTTTAGTCCCTTAAAATGTTCTCATGACATCATGGACTGCTATCACCATCTGCAGCTGCTAATCTGAGGATATAATACTCCTCCCTTCATGGTTTAAATGACTTACCTTTTTCAACCACTTCATTGTACTGGTTGTTGTGCTATCTCAGACTTCTTAATAGTCTCTGTATTATCCAGTAGCTTAGCCAAGGGGGGGTCACATCCCCCCTCCAATCAAGAATTTTTTTCCATGCAAAATGTACAGTACAAAGCCGAAAATCCGGAATGGACGGGACTACGGCGATTCCGGATTCTCGGATTTTCCGGAATATTGGTCATTAAAAAAAAAAAAAAAAGTAGCGGCTACGTCATGGATTACGGGGTCTCGCCATGAACTATGTATTTTTATAACGTTTTTCGAAATCGCCGCGATCCGTAGGTTGTACTGTAGAAATTGTTCTATTGAATTCACTTAAAAAAAAAAAAAAAAAAAAAAAGGAAAAAAAAAAAAACTACAGGCGCCCTACTAATTGCCGCGTATATATTGCTTGCCCAATAACGTGAACGTAGTCACAAAATTAAAAAAAATCTTCCAGTATCAAAGGATAAAAAGATATAACAGCAATTTTTATCACCATCCCATGCACTAAAACACTGATTGTGGGTGCGCAGACGTTCCCCCCTTCACCGGAGTGACTGGAGCCGGTTTGTCTGTGACTGGAGCTTTCGCTTTCCAAACAAGTTGTTACATTCTTGTCTTCGTTGCACGTGCTTACTGATATTTTTATTTATGCGTTTTTTTAAACAAGGCTTCCAATGGTATTTACTCTAATGTATGTTTTTACTGCAGACTTGAATGATGTTATAAAGAGTTTAATTAATTTCTTTGCCTCCTTAGAAAGAATAACATTAAATTAAAAATAATATCTCTACCGATTATTAAAGCTTAAATGCTTTACACTAACAGGAAGTGTCTCCACCCCCCTTTTGGCGTTTCTGTTTAGAAATAACAGTTAAATCTTTGGAATGAAAAGAAGGAAAGTTAGGTCACGAGTCAGATTTTACCCTGAGGTTTTGGATATATATATATACTATACTATATATATATATTAACGCTATTGTTATGATAACAAACTAGTCTAATGCTTGAGCATCCTGTAGTTTATTTATTTATTTATCTATTTTTTTTTTTTTTTTTTTTTTTTTTTTGAGGGAAGGGAAAAAACTGAAGTCCAAAAAATGTCCGGTTTTTTGGTCTTTCCGGTTTTTAGGCGTCCGGATTTTCGGCGCTCTACTGTATATTCTTCACTCTCTTATCACACACATATGTACATATATGTGAGTTGCAGTAGTCGTAACCCCCCACCACTAGGGTGGTTTTGCTGCCTATGGAGAAATTTTTTTTTTTTTTTTTTTTTTGAAAAGTTAAACTCTCACCCTCTAGTTTGGTAGCATTAGGCGAGTTAATGCCCCTCTTAAAATATTAGATTATTTAAAGGTAGCTCAAAGGCTTTAAAGTTTCAGCCTTTAGTGTATATGGGAAACAACATGTTTTCCGTATAAGAACTTACATTTCAATTGGTATAGCATTAATATGTGTTTATAAAATAGATATTTGTTTTAGTGACAACAAGTTTAGTACAATTTAAGTTTCTGACAAGGATTAGTCCTTGTCTGGAACTCGCATAACAACTTCTCGAACTAACTAAATAATTTTTACTCCAACTCCAAATAATAACTTCTACTCCAACTCAAAATAATGTTATTGCAGCAACTGTACACAGTTTAGGCCTTAAAATTGATGACTGCAATATATCAAGAAGCAGTGTAAGAAAAGCAAGAATATCTTACCGAAAGGAAATGGCGGAAAATGTTAAAGATGATTTTAGTGCATCAAATCCTGATAATAAGTTTTGTGGTACACTCGGATGAGAAATTACTTCCAGGGATTTCTTGCAGTGGCACAGAGAAAATAGACATACTTTCAATCTTAGTTACAGGAGGTGGATTAGAAAAGTTACTTGGAGTCTCTAAAATCCCGAATGGCACAGGTGAAGCAATAGCAGCAGTTACAGTGAAAACCTTAGAAGAATGGAAATTAACTGAGCAAGTCAAGGGATAATGCTTTCATACTACATCAAGCAACACTGGCATAAATTCTGGAGCTTGCACTCTCATTGAAAAACATATAGGAAGAAACGTGCTATACTTTGCATGTCCGACATCATATCCATGAAACTATTCTTGCAGATGTATTCACTCTGTGTTTTGGGCCATCATCTGGACCAAATGTTCTTCTTTTTGTTGTATTGTTTTTGGGGGATAATGTTTTTTACAAATCAAAAGCAGTAATTTTTTTTTAATTGTTTTAACCATTAATTATTTATTTTCTTAATACTTGTAATTAACTTGGAAGTTTAATTTAAATACCTTTTGTCAGGAGATATAATGGTCTGGATGACTCTTCTTCTATAACTCAATAGCTAACTTCTTTTAAATTACTACTAATTATCTTTTTTTTTGTTGGGATCTTTTTTTTAAATAATTACCTTTTCTTTAAATTAATCCTGCCTTTGTTTGCCCGGTCTCCGGAGGTGTAATTTTAATTATCAGGTAAATTCTGTCGATTTTCTGCTGACTATTAAGTTTCCCTCTCTCTTCAATTGCATAACTCATTTCTTGCAATATCTCTTGTTCATGTCCGGTTTTTAATTAGTTTTACTCTCTTCTAATTTTAATTTTTATTCCAAATTTTACCCAGGGTTGTCTCGGACGATTAGCTATCTCCCGCTAAAATTTTAGGAAATTTAATAACGTTTTTAAGTCCCCTATGATCAATTAAGTTTTTTTTTCCCCATTTCAAGATGGCCGTTCTTGCCTGCGTTTCTTCTCGGCCAAGTTGGTTCCTTTCCCGCGTGCAGTTGTTGCTGGCCGCCATTTTCTTATTTTCCCGCTTCCTTCCCCCGTCGATCGAATGTTCTCGAAGTTTCCCGGCTGAGATGGCGCGCTCTGATTGGTCCCCGCGGCCGGCGTCTCTTCCATGCTCCCCAAGCGCGGGGCGAAAAAGATTCATTCTGAGAGCTGACGCGGTGCTGTAAGGAGGGTGATTCCTGGACTCTCTTCTCGCCTTTTTTTTTGTCCAAGTTCGACGTTTGACGGCGACGACGTTCGACGTTTATAGGATGTGATCCCCCAAAATCGTAGGCCAGAGGGCCAGGACTAATGATGATCACCTTTTCACAAATTTTATTATTTTTTTTGACATTTGGACGTCAAATCACTTGAAGCAATGTTTTTTTTTTTTTTTTCCGTGGGAGAGATAGTTTTTTTTTGTTGTGATTGAAGAAATGGGCTTGCGGCTCCCATCATCGTTCAAGCAGACTACCTGATGGGCGACAAGTTTAGCGCCCCTGCGCCATCGCTTATGCAAGATCGACATACCCAGGCCTGAAAAGGGATCGTGGTTGCCCGGCTCAGGAGCCGTCGACGACCGAGTTCTGCACCATCTGTACCCAGTGGAGAGCCGTTATGACGCCCACCGCTAAAGCCATCATGTTTTAGACCTTGTGCTCCCGCCCAAAGAAGGTCTATGCTGCTCAGCCCTGCAGCTAACTGCGTCCGACCATCCGCGCCCTGAGGATCACTGTCACCGAACAACTGCTGGTCAATCGGGTGAGCCCATTCCTATTACATCTTTTCTCCCAGATATGCTAGACAATCGACTCAGGAAGCCTGTCCACTCTTGAACTATCCTAACCTAATGAAGTTTCTTTTTTTTTGTACCTAACCTAAGAGAGGGGGGGGGGGATTAAAGACAAATGTAAAGCTTAAATTTTTCTTCAAGTATTATCCCGAAGTGTAACTTACCTGTAACGCCATGTTTTAATCTTGTCAATTGTTGAGTTCAGTTCATTATGTCAAAATATGTGAATATCCTTGCCACATTGGGGGTTGTTAATTATGTATTCTTTTCTTGTCTTACTGATTTTGCTTGCTGAAACTTCTTGATTGTGTTTGTTTGCATATCCAAATTTTGTGGCTTGTGGGGAAAAACAAAATACTGTAATGTGATTCTTTCTTTATTTAGAGGGTGGGGACTTGTTTGCCCAATTTTCCTTTTTTTTTCTTTTTGGTAGGATAAATTTTTTTTTCTCATGCTGCAGCAGAGCCTTTTAACTTAAGTGCTTGGATCCAATCAAACTACCTTTGTCATGACAACTTTATTTAAGCATTTCCTTTTCCTTTTTTTTTTGTTTAACTTTCAAGGGCTAATAATTGGGTAATTAAAGCATTCTAGTATTCTTTTGTTCCTGAGCAATCCTACCATGCGCAGTAAAACCCCTGCGCAGTGTTTACTTCCTTTTCATTTTCTTTTACTGATGTCTCGAGGCCACTAGCTGTTTACCACTGTTATTTGTTAAATAAAATTTTGTGATTTGGTGATCTAATACGATGTCTCTGTGTTTATTTTACCACTTTTCAAACACACACTTCAGGCAAGGCTAAGATCATTGGGTTATTTTCTACACTTTCGGACACAACGCATGGTAAAATCTTATTCTGATTTTGGTAACTTGCTCAATTTGAGAATCAAATTTTTTTAACTAAACTAAGCTTTCACGGCAGTAGTAAGTAGAATACTACATTTTTAAAAGGTTTAAAGAATATTGGAACTTCATTCAAGATCAAGATAAGTTCAAGAAAAGTGGGATCAAGAAAAGTTTGAAACATATAAAACTAATGAGATTGGTCGAAGAATGGTTGCTGCTGAACTGCAAGAGCTGAAGAAAAATGCTATAGAATTTGCCTTTACAACTTTACGAAATGAGGAGCAACCCCACGATGACTACAGAGAATTTCTTGAATTAGTATTGATCTTTTTGGGCGAAAATCCTCCTAAAGGTATTCACTTCAGAGCTCCGGGTGCCTTCCATCATGCACGGTGGATGGCAAAGATTATTATTTACTCTTTGAAGATATGGCTATTTCATCAACAGTTTAAACTAACACCAAGACAGAGAATGCTTTCATAGAGTTTAACCTGTTTGTAGCATTTTTATATATGAAGCACTGGTTTACTGCTAATATTGCAACAGAAGCTTCTGTTCATGATCTGCAATTTTTGATAAAACTTCACGAACATGCAGAATTCAACAAAAACATTGCAAGCAAGGCAACAACCGCAATAAAACGACATCTTTGGTACCTAGGAGAAGAACTGGGTGGGCTCAGTTTGTTTTCTAACAATGTGTCTGCGGAAATAAAAGTGAGCATGGTTCAAGGTTTAAAAAAAGAAATGACACAAAAGCAATTGAAACGACTTGATGACAAAACAAATTACATTCACCTAAAACCTTTAGAAGATTTTGTGACAGTGAAGTCTCTGACGCTCTTCAATTCAATGCAACTTGATACTTAATTCTTAGAAGTAGATCCCTCAGAATGGAAGGGATAAGATTCTTACAAGAAATCCAGAGATATAGTGAAAGGTATTAAAGTAGTTAATGACTGTGCTGAAAGAGGTGTCGCTCTTATTACTCAGTTCAATGACAAATTAACCAAAAATGAAGAGCAGAAACAATATCTTTTGCAAGTGGTTGAGACCTATAGGAAGCAATTCAAAACCTCTGAGAAGACTACACTGACGAAGTTGGGTAAAAAATTTGAAACCACCCTACCCACCACCCATGAAAATTTTCTGGCTATGCCACTGGTATTATCACATACTTTTCTAGTTGGAAGAGTTACATCATTAGAATTTACATTTTCAGAAATATCATTTCCATTAACATTTTCTGTTACTGTATCACTAGGAAACTGAGAAGAATTTGAAACACACAAATGATCATTTCTAATATCTTGATTTATTGATGTGTGTTTTTCACTTGAATTACTTTCCATAACTGCA
Organism: Cheiracanthium punctorium; assembly: GCA_038373885.1. Lineage (NCBI taxonomy): Eukaryota > Metazoa > Arthropoda > Arachnida > Araneae > Cheiracanthiidae > Cheiracanthium > Cheiracanthium punctorium. Next base: position 106,502 of record JAWZYV010001022.1, on the reverse strand, counting down.
TCATAACCATCTTAGAAACTTTCAAAGTTTTCTCCCATAGATCAGATTTCATTTTCTTTTTGCCTCATTCCTTGACTTATTCCTGTATTATGACTCAATTGATTAACATAACATTTAAACATTATTCCATCATTTCTTTTTACTAAAACAAAACTCATTTGCTACCTAATACTTTTATAATTTTCCTTAGCATCTATGTTTCCATCTTTCAAAAGTTAAAAACTGATTCAATTAACTCATACTTATGAAGTGGTGCACTAGTTTTTAATTTTGAAGGCATTACCAAATGTTGGGCTGTTCTCAATGATCTAATGAATATTAATTCAGTTGGTATTTTAACCAGTGTCTGCATGGCATGTAGTATGATCCGCTAACAAAAATCGAGAAATTTACAGTGTCATATCCAAAAAATCAAGTTTTTTAAGGGAATTCTGAACTGTTTGTATATGTCTTTCCGCTTGATCATTTGATGGTGGGTGGTATGGTAGAATTATTGTATGCTTAATACGGTGGCATAGCCTGGATTTGTTTCAAGGGGGGTTCAAAAATTTTCCTTCAGCATTTGTACTTATTGAATATAAATATATATATATATATCAATTTTTAAAAAAATAGGTATAAGATCCCTTTTCTCATGTCAGTCTCCTCTCATTTCGGAGGGGGAGAGGGGTCTGATCTCCAACCCATCCCCTTCTTCCCCCTTGGCTCTGCCACTGGCTTAATATCATTCAGTCTTAGGAATTTTTATCTGACACCATCTGATCTGATATATTGGTAATCATAGGTTGCAAAAACTTTTCGTAATACATTAATTGTAGTTTTACATTTATTTTTGTGCATGATCTGTACCTCTAACCATTTAGTTTGAATTTTGTAAGAATCAACCTCAATTAAAAAATATTTACCCTTAAATGAACCTGCATCCCAAGTTGCTCTGATTTCCATTCTAAAGGTTTTAATTTTGGATTATCCCTAGCAAACATTTGACACTTTATGCAAGAACTAACTAATTGTTCTATTCCTTTATCCATATTAAGCCACCAAATCACCCCTCTGCCATTTGCTTTCATGCTGCGTATAACCCAGTGTATAAGAATGCAATTTTAACATTGAAGCACATCCCTACTTTGTTGTAATAACTGCATGTTTAGAAATTTATTCTTCTTAGGCCAACCATATGAAACCCAGTATAAAACTTGTTTTATTATTGGATTATTTTTAAAGTTCACTTTGCAGCTGTTTCAGAAGTAACAGACCAGTAGAGAAACAAATATTACTCCTGGAGGGTTATCTATGACATTTATAGTTTTAGCTTCTGTAAGAGGTAATCTGAAAAAGTGGTTCAACGTTTGTCATAATTTTAAACTTTTTTCTAGCTGAATATATTAGGGAAATTTAGTCATTCTAAGAATTATTACCAGTGCTTCATGAGTTTGTGCATATTCTGTTGAGATTTATTCAATGTCTCTGAGGCGTATGCAATTAATTTTTTAACTCCATCTAAATAATAAAAGCCATTGCTGTCACAATTCCGGGATCAACTCATCACTCCCGGCGTATCTGCGGCCATGTTGAAATTTTGATAAAAATGAATTATAAATATTAATTAAACAAGTACAGTCTTTCATTAACTTTAAATGCCAATCTTAAGTGGGAGGTGGTGATAAATCATTGGCAAACTCAGGTGTGGAATTGGGAGGTGGCAAAATCACAGGGGTTGGAAAAATTTCTCTCTCAATTACCTTAATTAGTCTGTTTATATGCACAGTCTGAGCTTGTGAAGGCTTAGCAAAAAGTGGAATTTCAAAAAGAACAGGAGAGAGCTTTAAAACATGAAAAGGGCCTTTGTTAAGTTTACAGCGTTTATGAGGTAAGTGTGGCCTAATTGCAAGAACATGTAAATACACAGTATCACCAACCTGAATAGACTTCATGAAATGTTTTGGATTCTTAGGATTTGACTGAAAATGGGCAGCAGAAAGATTAGTTTTAACCACATCAAAAGTATGTTGCAAATTTGTAATTAATTGTTGTGCATAAGATTGTGTATCATCATAGGTCTTAAATTTGGAAGAAAAAATTAAATCATAAAGCATAAAAAGATCACGACCATAAGTTAGAAAAGCAGGAGACTCTTGTATAGTTCTGTGATGTGCTGTGCGAAACGCTAGCAAGGCTAAGGGTACTTTTTCGCACCAGTCTTCTTGGGATTCAAACACTAAATGGCTAAGGGAATCAATAAGGGTCTTATTCAGTCATTCAATGGTGCCATTTTACTGCAGATTATATGCAGTTGTATGTTGTTTTTGAATACCCAACACCTCATAAGTTTCCATCATAGGTTTTGAAAGAAAGTTAGAACCTCTTTCATTGTACAGTACCTCCATAACACCATGGCGAAAAATAAAATCAACCCTTGCAACAGTAGCATGAAATGAGGAACAGAATGAGGAGGGGAACCTCTGATAACTGTCTAGTTGAAATTTACAACAATCTTCAGCATACTCCAAGGGAGAGACAAACACTGAGTGTGGGAATCTGTCAGTTTACTATTGGATTTTTCACTTAAATAATCATTGGTTTTCTAGTTAAATTTGTTCAATGCACAAATGTAGTAATATTGAATGCCTTAAAAAATATACTCTTCTAAAATCTGTTTAAGCAACTGCAAATGCCCACAGTAAATAGTATTACTTCCTTGTACGTAGTATAAGGAAGTAATGTGATCCCGAAAAATTTTGGGGGCAAAATTTCGACATAAAAACCGATTTTGACTACCTCTAAATTTAATTAAAAAAATTTTTTCGATGCATCTCATTGTAGGCTAGCATGCACGATCATATTAACGCGTCTGCAACTCATTTTGACCAGTGGCGAGTCTACTGTGGCCAGTTTTTCCATGCCGTCTGTACGTACGTACGTATGTATGTAACACGCATATCTCAAAAACTATGGGTCGTAGAATGTTGAGATTTGATATTTAGGATTGTTCTATGATCTAGTTGTGCACCTCCCCTTTTGGTGGCAATCGAATGGATAGTTTATGTACAGGACCGCCCAAAAGATTCGAAATACATTACGCTCTATGGGCCGAAATTCATTAAACTCGCCTAACTCAAAAGCTATTAGGCGTAGAATGTCGAAACTTCATATTTTGGATAGTTGTAACATCTAGTTGTGCACCTCCCCTTTTGGTTCCATTCGACTGGATAGTTTATCTATAGGACTGCCCAAAACATTCGAAATACATTACACTCAATGGGCCGAAATTCATTAAACTCGCATATCTCAAAAACTGTTAGGCGTTGAATGTTGAAACTTTATATTTAGGATTGTTGTAATATCTAGTTGTGCACCTCCCCTTTCGGTTCCATTCGACTGAATAGTTTATCTACAGGACCGCCCAAAAGATTCGAAATACATTACTCTCTATGGGCCGAAATTCATCAAAGCGTTTTTTAGAGGTATTGGGCTATTTCAAACGACTCAGAAGTGATATATGCTGTAAAGAGTTAGAAAATGAATTTCTCTATTAAAAAAAGTGTCTTTATCATTTATAGTTCTGCTACAGGAACACTCAAAAGATTTCCAATACATTACGGTCAATAGCAATTTTAGGGGCATTCATCCATTTCAAGGACAATACCGTCCTACCACATAAGTTAGGTAATGGTCCGACCACGGTCACGTGCCTCCCTCAAGAACTATGCCAAAAGTCGCCAAGCTTGGCGACTTTTGGTGTACGTGTGTGCATATTTAACTCTCAAATCTCAAAAACTATTATGAAATTTCATATATAAGAATGTTGTAACATCTAGTTGTGCATCTCGATTTTTGGTTCCAATCTACTGGAGAGTTTATTTACAGGACCACCGAAAAGAATTTCAGTAACTTAATATCTATGGACATCTTCATTATAATACAACTGTAGACAGTCATTGTTTGGTACATGCCCAAAATCTCGCCATCTGTCTTTGACCTTGGCGAGTTTTGGCGAAATATCGCCAAATTTGGCGATAGTCAGTCATTTCGTCCATGCCCAAAGTATCGCCATTTGTCAACGTTCTTGGCGAGTTTTGGCGAAATATCGCCAAATTTGGCGACAATCTGCCATTGTTTGGTTTATGCTTAAAATATTGACGAGTTTCGCCGAAATATCGCCAAATTTGGCGCCAAAAATTATTTCCTATTTTGTATAACTCTAAAACTTTAACCCGTAGATTTTTTAACTTTGTATTTAGAACTATTGTAATATCTAACTGTTTTCAATATCTTTTTTGACAGCAATCGACTGAGAATTTATTTACATGGTGAGCCAAATGACTTTGAATACATTGAGGTGTATAGATGCATTCAATTCATTGAAGGTCTGTGGTCAATGATTACTTTGGCTATCCCCAAAATCTCGCTGACTATCTCAAGTTTGTCGGCTTTTGGTGAAATATCGCCAAATAAAGTGTCAGAAGGAAATCTTTCAAATTGAACTCAGCTTGGCGATATCGAAATATTTGTCTAGAAATCGCTAAACCTTACTATTATTGATATTTTATCTCTTTCAAACAAATAAGTTTAGAGGAAGTGCGTCGAAAATATTTTTGATCTAATGGACGTGCAAGGAAGTCATGTGTTGGACACATCAGATTTTTTTATAATCATTAAAAGGGAGCTAGGTGGAAAAGGAATGTTAGACTTGTGGCAAAGATTGGATTTGGCACCCCTACAGTATGGGAAAAGGTTTGACTTGCTTTCTTTACTTGTAATCAACAATAAAAACAGACTTTTGGCAGTAGAAATCATGGCAGGGCCATTAGCATTTGCATTGTAGAAATATCAGTAGTTTTGGTTCTGCATATGTTAGTGTTTAATGTGACATTTTGTTTTTTGTTTTTTCCAGGCCTATCATGTTAAATAAGGAATGCAAATTTCTTTCGAATTTCCATTTTTTTGACACTTATATTGATATGTTTGGTCAGTCACCAATAGGGGTAAGTTTAAAGTTACTTATTTTAATACTCTTTTCTTTTTTCAATATTTTTGTTATGTCAGTACAGGTTTTCTAAATGCTGTGGTCCAAGAAAAAGAAACAGAAAAGAACTCAGATGTTCACTAATTCATTCCTGTGACTTATTTTCGCAACCATTAATGCATTAAGTGAATGTGAATTGGAAAAACTTTAATTTGCATATGTCTGTGATTCTTCAAGCACTGTGTGTGATATAGCTACCAAAAGTTGTTAATTTCCCTAATAGTAATAATAATATTTAATCCTTTAACTAAAGTAAATTGTCAAGCACAAGCACTGTTATACTAAAAGTAAAATTAATAATTTAATATCTATTTAAATTTAAAAATATAAACTACCAAGTTTTATTATTGTAAAAGAATAATAATAAAATTATCCATTACTATTTAAAAATTAAAGACGCTAGCCTGCAATAGTTGTATTTTTTAACTTTTAATAATTCATTCTTTTTACTTCCTTGTACGTAGTATAAGGAAGTAATGTGATCCCGAAAAATTTTGGGGGCCAAATTTCGACAAAAAAACTGATTTTCACTACTTCTAAATTGAATTTAAAAAATTTTTTCGATGCATCTCATCGTAGGCTATCATGCACGATCATATTAATGCGTCTGCAGCTCATTTTGACCAGCGGCGAGTCTATTGTGGCCAGTTTTTCCATGCCGTCTGTACGTACGTATGTATGTAACTCGCATATCTCAAAAACTATTGGTCGTAGAATGTTGAGATTTGATATTTAGGATTGTTCTATGATCTAGTTGTGCACCTCCCCTTTTGGTGATAATCGAATGGATAGTTTATGTACAGGACCGCCCAAAAGATTCGAAATACATTACGCTCTATGGGCCGATATTCATTAAACTCGCCTAACTCAAAAGCTATTAGGCGTAGAATGTCCAAACTTCATATTTTGGATATTTGTAACATCTAGTTGTGCACCTCCCCTTTTAGTTCCATTCGACTGGATAGTTTTTCTACAGGACTGCCCAAAACATTCGAAATACATTACGCTCAATGGGCCGAAATTCATTACACTCGCATATCTCAAAAACTATTAGGCGTAGAATGTTGAAACTTTATATTTAGGAACGTTGTAACATCTAGTTGTGCACCTCCCCTTTCGGTTCCATTCGACTGGATAGTTTATCTACAGAACCACCCAAAAGATTCGAAATACATTACGCTCTATGGGCCGAAATTCATCAAAGCGTTTTTTAGAGGTATTGGGCTATTTCAAACGACTCAGAAGTGATATATGCTGTAAAGAGTTAGAAAATGAATTTCTCCATTAAAAAAAGTGTCTTTATCATTTATAGTTCAGCTACAGGAACACTCAAAAGATTTCCAATACATTACGGTCAATAGCAATTTTAGGGGCATTCATCCATTTCAAGCACAATGCCGTCCTACCACATAAGTTAGGTAATGGTCCGACCACGGTCACGTGACTCCCTCAAGAACTATGCCAAAAGTCGCCAAGCTTGGCGACTTTTGGTGTACGTGTGTGCATATTTAACTCTCAAATCTAAAAAAATATTATGAAATTTCATATATAAGATTGTTGTAACATCTAGTTGTGCATCTCGATTTGTGGTTCCAATCTACTGGAGAGTTTATTTACAGAACCACCGAAAAGAATTTCAGTACTTTAATGTCTATGGACATCTTCAATATAATACAACTGTAGACGGTCATTGTTTGGTACATGCCCAAAATCTCGCCATCTGTCCTCGGCCTTGGCGAGTTTTGGCGAAATATCGCCAAATTTGGCGATATTCAGTTATTTGGTCCATGCCCAAAGTATCGCCATTTGTCATCGTTCTTGGCGAGTTTTGGCGAAATATTGCCATATTTGGCGATAATCTGTCATTGTTTGGTTCATGCTTAAAATCTCTCCAAATGTCGTCGAAATTGACGAGTTTCGCCGAAATATTGCCAAATTTGGCGCCAAAAATTATTTCGTATTTTGTATAACTGTAAAACTTTAACCCGTAGAATTTTGAACTTTTGTATTTAGAACTATTGTAATATCTAACTGTTTTCAATATCTTTTTTGACAGCAATCGACTGAGAATTTATTTACATGGTGAGCCAAATGACTTTGAATACATTGAGGTGTATAGATGCATTCAATTCATTGAAAGTCTGTGGTCAATGACTACTTTGGCTATCCCCAAAATCTCGCTGACTATCTCAAGTTTGTCGGCTTTTGATGAAATATCGCCAAATAAAGTGTTAGAAGGAAATCTTTCAAATTGAACTCAGCTTGGCGATATCGAAATATTTGGCTAGAAATCGCTAAATCTTACTATTATTGATATTTTATCTCTTTCAAAGAAATAAGTTTAGAGGAAGTGCGTCGAAAATATTTTTGATCTAATAGACGTGCAAGGAAGTCATGTGTTGGACACATCAGATTTTTTGTTGTTGTTATTGTTGCTGAATCTCAAAATGACTTTAATTTTTTGCAGATCATATATTTTTTAAACTGTCAAATCTTCTAAAAATAACAAAAATATCACACTATAAAATTGCTCTGCACCTTCTCATAAATGTTTTAAAACAAATTTCATAATAATTTACTTCATATTCCCATAGTTAAACAGTTGAGGGGGTATTCAATGATCTTGTGGAAGTAAATAGCTAGAGACGACACCCTAGAGATGATTGAGAAACCACCTTAGACATCAGGCCTTTACAAAATTGGATAGGTAATTCTATTAAACTAGAAGTCAGAACCAGTTGTGGAGGCAATTGCAATGGGCACTAGAACAAACATTTGACGAAAATATGTCTACACTCAATATATTTAATCTTTATCCACCTAAAATAAATTACTTCATATTCAATTCTTATTACATACCCAAATCGAATTTCATACTTCTGGAAACGCATGGAAACTTTCCGCATTCGAATAATTTTGTTTTGTGTACACTCAGACGATCATTTTAATTGAAAAAAAAATTTAACAGTGTTAGCTGAAAAACAGTTTTAAACAAATTGGAATCACAATTTTTCCTTCAAAATCTGATAACCGTGATTTCACTATGACATCATTGTTACTTGAAACAGCTAATTTTGTCATGCAGATAATGCACTTTTTTTTTCTCTTGGAAATAAAATGGAACTGAAAAGAGCGAAAAATCACTTTAAAATGAGGGAACAGGTGGATTTTCAGATTTTTAAAGTAGCGCAGATTGTTGTCTATATTTTTATAAATAATAATGAATTTTTTTGAGCGGATTGCACAAATGGTGTAGAAGTGATTACACTTTTTGTGCTTTTTAATCCTTTTGAACTTATTAATCTTCTTGGACTAATGGCGGTAAAGTTTTATTTTCGAGTGGTTGCCTGGAATTGTTAGAGAGGGAGTCAGGGATCAGTGTAACTATATAGTATGATGACTTCACCATAAGATTTTATTAAAAATATTACAATGAAGATTTATAATTTGAGAATCCCTCTGAGAATGCATAGTAGCATGCTGCCCTTTCTACTGGGAGTAAGGAGAAGCTGTTCAAATTGTCACCTGCCATGTTTCCATAGAAACCCTGTTGTCTTGCAATCAGTTCCCACTTTGGCAAGCAAAGAGAATTTAAATCAGAGAGCATGCAGTTGAAGAAGCAAAAGGGGGAATTTTCAAAAGATATTTTCTCTATAAAATTAAAATAAATAGAAATTTTAATTCTCTTTTACTTAATTTTTAATAGCAAGGAAATTGTTGACTCCAGTTTATTATTATGTTTTTAAAAGGATATAAATTTACATTCAAATAGTTACATCAAAAGATGCTATAAAGAGCTATTTTATTCAAAACTTTTATGAATATTGTTTTTTTTTTTTTTTAATCTACGTACAATATTCCAGCATAGTTCAAAATATTTTCTGGTCTTCCCAATGATATGAATAAAGATAGTTTTTGAATGAAAGTTTAGCTCTCTATAATGCAAAATGCTGGAAAAAGTGTTGAGTTTTCCTGCAGACGAACTAAAAGTATATGCAGAAACTATTTTGTATGGAGAGATTCATTTTGTAACCCTTAACAACATATAACACTTTTTAGTCATTTGAAATAGCCTAATATCTCCAAAATACGCTTTAATGAATTTCTACCCATAGAGCATAATGCATTTGAAATATTTTGGGTGGCCCTGTAAATAAACTGTACAGTCGATTGGAACCAAAAGGGGAGGTGCACAAATAGATGTTACAATAATCCTAAATATAAAGTTTCTACATTCTACAACCAATAGTTTTTGAGATATACAAGTTACGTACGTACGTTCAGACGTCAGGGAAAAACTGGTCAAAATGACTTCCTGTCGGTTAAAACGAATTGTACATTCATTTATATGAACATGAATATGTGTGCACAATGAAATGTATCTTAAAAGTTCTTGCAAAGTAAATTTAGAGGTAGTTTAAATCTGTCTACCGAAATTTTTCACAATCACATTACTTCCTTATACTTTGTACAACGAAGTAATAAGAAAAGTCTTCAAAAGTGCTATTAGTCAGTCAACTTTGCATAAACTGTGATACTATTTTTAATTACCGTAATTTATGGAAGAAACGCTGCGGCATTTATGAATATAAAAGTTTAAAAATAGCAAGTGCGGCATTTACAATTTAAAAAAAAAAATTTTTTTTAGTCTATCTTCAACGAGAAACTGTAAAATTTGTTTAGTGATAACTGTCTCAAAAGATGTCTACAAACAGTCATATGGGTGTTCATGCTCACAGGCATTTCTGTGCAATGTTTCTATAAGATGATATGCGTAGGCTAGAGGGATGGGGTCCTGGACATGCTGCTCTTTGAGGATGGCACAGTATTGTTACAGGGAAGCGGTCAACTTATTAATACCAAAAGATTGTTATTTTCAGGTATAATTAACCTGTTGCTATGATCAATAATGTAATAATATGTTACTACATTTTTTATTTAAATGTACACTTACATTAAAAATTTGCTTTGTCTTCATTTATTTATTTATTAAATGATTTCAATAATTCAAGTTTTTGATAGTTCGAGGTAGGCCCAATCCCATCCACCTCAAATTATTGAGACTCTTTCCTTTTGAGGAGACAAAAATAATAACAAAACAGAAAATCTCAAAACCTTGCTAAAAAACATCTATGTGATCCGTTTTAAGATACACCAAAGTCTTTTCAGAAAATATAAATAAAATAATTTTATGTGAATTAGTTATCTATGGTATAAATTTGAAATTACCAAATCAAAATTTGTTTGGTAATGTTTTTAGCTGTCAACATGGCCCTCTTTAGTTGTTACTATGTCCTTTTGCTTGAGAAATCTCCTCCATTCTTCGCTCATGCATGCATGCATCATGGCATTTATGTCATGAAGACATCTATCTTTTCAATTTCAAGGGCTTTGCACCAAAGTGCATAATTTTTGTTCCTGTAATTCGCTATTTTTTTTTTTATATTATTGAAATCTAGTTCCAGAAATTTATTTTGGCCTGATCTAGATGAAGCAGTGTTGAATTTGCTGTATTTCAAATCGTCAAGATGCTCTCTTCCACGACCTTTTATTTTTCTTTTAGTAACACCTATGTAGCAGCTTTTTTCATTAGTTTCTTTATTTATTAGATTGATTTTGTAGGGACTGGATGCTTCTTACTGCTTTATTGAATCTTATTGGACTATATTCTTTTTAAAATTTTATTACAGAATGGGAATTTTAATATTTCAAACACCAGCAGAGCATCTAAGTATCAAAAACTAGCTAAGTTAAAACTTCTTGCACTACCATGCATGTAACCATCATGCCCATCTATTACCTTTTAAATTATTATAATTTGGACACAGTAAGCGTTTTTCAGGAGATAAGCTCACTAAAAGTTTAATATATATATATATATATATAAAGAACAGCATTACATCATAAACAATTTTACATGCATATTACATACATCATGATGTAGCCGAAAATTGGCAATTACACTAAAATATGCTTTATTGCATGTCTACCAACTAGACACAAACAAAAAATAAAAGCCCCCAAAGATGTTAAGCCACATTATTTATACACTGCTAGCAAATCATGAAGAAGCCTTTGCATAATTATCTCTGGTGGGAGAAAGATTACCTCATATGCATGTGCAGATTACTATTGCATAATACTGATAAGCGATAGCATATTTGAAGTTATGTTTTATTCAAATCATATTAAGTAAGACTATATTTCAGAAAGAATTTTATGAATGAATGAAAGTTTATTATTATTTGGAAGGGGGTAAAAAAAAACATGCTGTTACGGAAATTACATACAGAGTGTTTACTCGCAAGTTATAGATTACAATAAATATTATTTTAGATTGGATTTGATGCTTATATTGAAGGTTAATTAGATTGTGTGTAAGTTAAAGAAGGGAACGAGATAAGAAAATAATTTTTTGGCTGATAGGGCTATCCTTTTTTAACCTTTTGCCGGCAGGGACAACAGTTATCCCGTGGAGTGATTTACATCAAAAGCTTGCTTCTAACACTCACAGTAAGAAAATCATAAAATTATTTTATCTGGCACATGTTTAAATACAGTTTTCTAAATACCCCCCCCCCCCCCCGCATAAAAATAATAAAATTCTGAGTGCACTTATGTAAATCATTCCCCCCCCCCCCCCCCTGTGAGGGAGTTGTCGGAGATAGATTAAGAAACTTATCTATCTCTGGCCGTTTTACATAACTTACAGTGAAAAATCATGAGTCACACAGAAGTCTGAGAAGAAACCGACAACTTGAATTCTGAAAAGCTACATTTATTGGAGGTATCAGCAAAATAGTTTTAAAGGAAACAAGTTCAATCTCATACAGTACATTGCTTCAATCTATATAAATAAAACAGAGTGTAAACTGTCCGTTTGTCTGTCTGTCTGTCTGTCTGTCTGTCTGTGTCTCGCGTAGCTCCGAAACGGGTGATCGTAGACCTACCAAATTTTGTACGGAAATTCTCCAAGACGGGTCTCGACACACCTCGAAGCGATTTTTTCGAAATTCGAATTAGAAAATGTTTTATGTTTTGTCCGATTTTTAGCGATTTTTCTTGCGTAATACATAATAACGCCGGTAATTGCACTCGCAAGAAAATGATATTTACATCATCGTATAGAGGAGAAAATTTTCTTTTAAAAACTGTTTGTTCGGACTGTGTAACATAATTTGCAGATTTTTGGGAATTTTTCAAATAAAATTAAATTTGACGCTGACTGTCGTAAATTATTTTTAAAACTGCTGCATCTTGAATTCTAGCATTCATAACTTTTTTATATTTCGGCAAAAGACGGAGCACACAAATCGCCCACTTTTAAAAGAAGAACAGAGGAAAAATATAAATTAGGAGAATTTTTACGAATTTTTAAGTAAAGAAGGATTTTTGTTTCGATCGCAGCTGCTTAAATGCTTAAGAATTTCGGTATGATATCTTGCGGTTTGGTTGTCTTGGAAACAGTAACAATGATTAAAATTGCCAGCTGAAAAAAAAAAAAAAAAAAATTACTTTAAAATAACAGAGTTTTCACATGTGAAATGACGTCATGAGTCACTTTGACGTCACGAGTTTAAAACCCCTTTCGAAACTCAATCAGAATAACGGACTCACAAGCAAAACATACACCACGCATGAAATAATTCCATATTTTATTTTACGTTGCCAGAAAAAGAATTGAATGCTGTTTTTTCACCAGTGAATTATCCAGCATTATTTTCAATTGAGATTTTAAACGGGACACGTTTTCGAATCGCAAGAAATATTTTGCGGTGCTAAACAGGGCCTGATTATGGCAAACAGGGACCCCGGGCATTGATGAATTTTGGGGTCTCCATCTATGAAATTTGTTTTATTTTTCATACAATATGCTTATAAAAAAGAATATTTCAGAACAACATTTGAAATTGGGGGCCATTTCGAGCCGGAGGCACTGGGCAAAGTCCCGATTTGCCAGTGAGATAATAGGGCCCTGGTGCTAAATAGGCCAATCTGACAATAATTAAGCATACAAATGTATGGAGAGCTGTTTTAGTGGCAACCATAAAGTGAAATGATTATCGTTTATACTAATGCGTAAATTGGAAAAGCCACCAAAGAATAAAAGACTACATTCGTGGCAAATATCTAAGCCGTTTCTTTAAATTAAGTATTAACGACTGAAAAACGAAAATATATTGTATTGGTATCAATAAAAGATAGTATAAGTAATAGTTAGTAGATATGCTTGGGCAATATTGATCAAAGCACAATATACCGCATTAATAAATATTTCGTGAAACTAAGTGTTCTATTCCTTTTACAACAACCATCTTACATCACAGCTAACTAGGCATTAAGTAATTCTACGTCAAGTTAATATATCCCGCGGTTGTTTCAACAGAAAAGACTGTAACTGAACTTTTTTTTCTTGGAGATTCTGTTTTGTCACAAGTAGTCATGATCACATTTTGGGAAAATGTTCTCTTCTTGCCTTGCGAAGAGCAGGTACACAACTATTTAACTATAAAATAAAACGGTTCGCCACTTCATGTAGTGTCTAAGGTGGTATAACTTAAATCTAAAAAAGAGTATGATGTAGAAATGAGACATTTTGAAAGTTAGGAATTTTCGCTGCAAACCGTCACGCTTTTCTTTTTCTGATCGGCAATGACACCGACATAGTTTTTGTCATAATATTAACAATGGTCTCAGGTCAGTACTTATACTAACTTTACGAATAACGAATGAGAAACTTTATGCCAAGAGTCAAATCATTTTGCTTATTTTGAGATTCCAAATCACTGGAATCAATTCAAATTATATATGTAAGAAAAAGTTTCGTTCCCTACCGTGCGGAGAACGGGTGCGCAGCTAGTTAAAAATAAATACCAGGATCTGATCTGATCGTTCCGGCCACATGGCGTGCCGGAATCCCATAATTATCAACAACCTCCTGTGATGGAGAGCTATCTAGAAGTGTTTTTAAAAACTTTTACAAAACTGCCAGCTTTTTACATCTTGGCGAGTGAAAGATGAGCACTCATAAGCCACTACCTCACGTGACAACAACTGTCCAGTAGGCATTATAAATATAAAAATTTTTAAAAAACATTTAAATGGATATTGCCAAGACAGAGGTACCAGAATTTGACGATCGCCAAAATAAAAGCCTACAACCCCCATGAGAAAGCAAAGACGGACAACCGAGGAGCACCAAGAACTAACACAACAAATGTTAAAGCAAAATTAATTTAGAAGAGGAACCCCAAAATCCCAGACATACCAACACGCATAAGGAAGAACATTTTATCGAGCCGAAAAACAAAGTAGAGAGAGAGATTAATAAGGAATATTTGATTTTGAAAGACGAAACAAAAGAACATTATTTTAAGACGCAAAAAATATGTGAACTTCGTCACATATATTGCTCCACAGCCCAACAAAAAATTTAGATGATAAATTAACATTCACTTCTCAGTTTGGCTCATTTAAACTTAAAAGAATGGTTTTTGGTTTGAAATCCGCTGCCTCAACTTTTCAGGCTCTTATGGATCTTTTACTGGATGTGATTAACTCAGATGGAATTTTCGCATATGAGGATGATCCTATAATAGGATCACATTCTTTTGAAGACACTGTACATAAACTTGAGAAAGTTTTAAAAGTTTTATGTAAATATAATTTGACACTTGCTCCAACTATATGTTCTTTTCATAAAACGTCAACAAACTATTTGGGTTTTCATATTGAAAATCATTTTGTCAAGCCTATTCAATGTAACATTGCAAAAGTTGTTTCTTTTCCAACTCTTACAATAAAAAAACAGATTAAATGCCTATCATCAAGACAGAAGTGCCAGAATTTGGCGATCGCCAAAACAAAAGCCTACAATTCCCATGAGAAAGCAAAGACGGACAACCGAGGGGCTCCAAGAACTAACATAGCAAACGCTAAAGCAAAATTAATTTAGAAGGGGAACCCCCTTCCAGACATACTAATGCATGCAAGGAAGAACATTTTATCGAGCCGAAAAACAAATTGGAGAGAGAGATTAATATGGAATGTTTGATTTTGAAAGACGAAACAAAAGAACATTATTTTAAGACGCGAAACCCCCCACCCCGAGAGAATCGGAAAATTTGGGAACAAAATCATTACTAGACCACAATGGCAAGTAAATTAATTAAAATCAAACAGGTACTAGGATATTTCTAATAATGTGCTTATGTGCATTTATAAATGAGATAGCAAAATTCATAGTTCAAATCAACTAAAAAGAAATTAGAAGATGATCTTATACCAGTGTTTGAATTATATAAAGTATAAAATTTGCTAATATCATCACAAATCCTATTTTTACAGGTGGAATAATGTTTAATCAAATATACTTATTTGTGTCTTTGTGTGTACTCTTATTATTGCAAATGTATCTCATTATCTTACATTTAATAGTAAAATTGTCATATTTGATTTAATTTTTCTTTGCAGGAGACTTCATTTTGTATCAAAATACATAAATTTGTACCCAAAGTCTCAGTTATGAAGTGGAATGATACTTTTGTTTATAAAATGAATATCATTGGTCATAATGGAAAGGTAATTATTTTTATATCTTGGCATAAGGCATTGTTTATCTCTTTATACTAAAACAAATCCATGTTTTCTTAAAATTTGCATTTTCTTAACATTTCAAAATACTATTCAATATTAATTTTGTCTGAAAAAAAAAAAAAAAAAAATTAAGTCACCCAGTGGTCAGGCTCGTTTTTGTTTGATAATAAGATACAAACTGGCACTCTAGAAAAAATAATTGTAACTCATCACACATTTTCATAAGCACAGAACAACATTTGTGGAAAAAATTTGAGAGTACATCTCAAATTTAGTTTTTGAAAACATTGTTTTTGTCAAGAATTTTGAAGACATTAATCTTAAAGGTCCTTTAAGATTAATGTCTTCAAAATTATCCTTTAAAGGTCTTAAAGACATAGTGCATCTCTTCTGCAGGCTTAGGCAGTGAAAACTAGATAATTTTTCTATACATCTGCAATAGTTTCAGAAAAAAAATGGGACCCTTTACTTAGCTTACAGTTGAACTTTAGCTTTAAATTTGATACCCAGCCCACCCTGAAATAAAATCCTGACTACGCCACTGGTGCACAGTCACAGTTTGTACTTTCCAACTTAGTGTTCCTTAGTGTCTTATGAGAGATATCGAAAATTAAAAATAAATTTTAAATAAACACAGTTTAAAAAATCTAAAAAACACACTTTTATAGCAAATTGAACTAAAAAGTGAAAAATAAAAATATGGTTAAAAAAAACTAAAAAACACGCTTTAATGATAAATTGAACTAACTAAAAAGTGAAAAATAATTCTTAAAATAGAAATTAATTAATGAACAAAAAATAGTATTGCTGTGAAAAAAGCTTGGGGTGCTCCATATATCAGTTCTTGAGAATATTCAATTGGTACGATTAGTACAAAAATGACACAAAAAAAATATAGCATAAAACACCCCACACTTTTTAGATAGTTCAAATTATCGCTAAAAAGTGTTTTTTAGTTTTTTAAACTTTTTTTTTTTTTAAATTTCTTTTCCGTTGTCATTTTACTTTACTTTTTTTTGTATTGCAGAATTGCTTTTTTCCTTCCCTAAGTGTTTACAATTATATAAATTTTGGGTCCAGTATTAATGTTTGTTTGTTTGTATTTTCAAATAAAATTTTTATTTTGTTTAAGAAATATAAAGTGTGTGTTCTGTAAATTTTAATATTTTATACGATTTAAACTATGCAAATTGACTGAACTTAAGTCTTTCATGTGTTTATTTCATGGAAAAAATTACAATACTGTTCTTATGCTATTTAGTACCTTTAAAATGTCATTCTCACATAGTAGGAATCGTCAAAAATTATTTCTACCAAATAGTTGTATCCTGAACTGGCAATAGTTCAATATTACATTTGTGTATTATTTTACACCTTGGGAAATTCAAAAATTGGCAAGTACATCTTCAAAATTTTAGAAAAGTATATGAGTTACCTACCGTCCTTACTCCTCCTCAAAAAAAAAAAAGTTCAAATTTTTGGATATAATAATAATGGTTTTTTCTTTCTGTATTCCCTTTTAAATTCCACACTTTGATTATTTTCTGCATTTTCTTTATTAAACAATTTCTGTGATTCCACTTAATTATAATTATCGCTGATCACCGCGTTTAATATTTAACAACATCCTAACTAATATTATAAATACGAAAGTGAGTTTGTTTGTTTGTTTGTTAGTTTTTGGT
Organism: Cheiracanthium punctorium; assembly: GCA_038373885.1. NCBI lineage: Eukaryota > Metazoa > Arthropoda > Arachnida > Araneae > Cheiracanthiidae > Cheiracanthium > Cheiracanthium punctorium. Next base: position 89,195 of record JAWZYV010001022.1, on the reverse strand, counting down.
TTATGACGCTTTCACGCCTAAACCGCTGAATCGATAAGGATGCATTTCGGTTTAGATATAGATGGGACCCTGGAGTTGGTTATAGGCTACTTAGAATTTTAGATTTTTAATTACTTTTTTAATTATTAATTAAAAACCGTTTTTACGTTGCCATGCTTGGCGAGTTTCGCCCGTATCATATGATTCATGTTTTGAGCTAACAAGAATGCTATCACTTCAATAAAGAAGCACGTGCATCTGAAAAACATTAAATAATACGGAAATTATCCCAGTTTTATGCCAAATATATCTATCTCTAATAATAAAAATGAATGTTCTCCTGACAAATCTACAGAAAGCAGAGATTTGAAAATTTGAGCATGCCTGGACCCATGACTTCGGTAAAGTGTACCTGAGGCTCAGAATTTTAAAATTTAAGTACTTTTCTAACTATTAATTAAAAACCGTTTTATCGCCCGCACAAAATGATTTATGTTTTTGAAATAAAGCAGAAATTCTATTTGCAAAATCACATGCATTTGAAAAACATAAATAAGTATGGAAATTATGTTGATTTTACGCCAAATTAAAAAGCAGAAATAAAGAAAAGTGTGCTTACGTATTATCCCGGCGGTCTGCCAAGACGAGCGATTTTTTGCCGAGATAAATGCCGGGCACATGAAATTATTAATGGTTTTGAATACGATTGGCAACTCATTTGACGAAAAAACAGTTTGGTGGGAATGACCGTCGGGATAATAGGTAAGTACCAAGAAAAGTCCAGATGTGTTTCTTAAAGTTCGTAAATTTCCAAATCCTACAAATAATATAAATGTGTACGTTTATGTGTTTGGATGTTTTTGACTTAATCACACAAAAATGGTTGGAAAAATTTGTAATGAAGATAGCTTATGTCCTGGATTAACATACAGGCAACCTTTCAAGCATATAGCATAAAAATTCTTTTACAAAGACACTCAAAATAATGCTAATGCATTGCGCTCTATGGAAATTTTGTAGCAACTAAACCGATTTTAAAACTTTCTTCACTAATTGAAAGTCCTAGGCGTATATAGAGAATTCCTCTGTGCAGAATTTCCTAAGGGATCCTAGCCCGTATTTTCGCGAGGTTTTTGAAAAAAACACAGAAAACTGCGAGCGGCTAGGTCGACAGGCGCGACCGGTGTTTGAACCTGGCACCTCCCGCCTTCCAGGTTTGAGAGCAGACCCTCTTAGACACTGGGGGGACCCTGAGTATTATAGGCTACCTTTTATGCATATATCACAAATAGTTCTTTAACAGGGATACTCATAAAAATTACATTACGCTCTATGTGTATCTCTGTAAGTACTGAACCGATTCCAAAACTTTTTTCACTGATAGTAAGCTACACTATTCTTGAGTATTATAGGCTAAAATTAATGCATGTAGCACAAATAGTTCCTTTACAGGAACACTCAAAATAATTCTAATACATTATGTTATGATTTCAATTTTAAGTAGAGTTTAATTAATTAATAGCCTACTTAATTAAAAATCCTAACCTTAATTAGGGAATTTTAAATCAAGTAAAATTAAAATTTCTAAACAATTTGTTTATTAAGATGGTTTTGTTTTGTCACCATATTTATACCAGTATTCATAAAGGAAGTAAAATAATAATGAAGTGTTTAAAATTTATTAAGGTATATGTTGAATTACTATTGATGACTCATGGCTGACTCATTTTTATTTATTTGTTTACTTGTTCTATATTTTGGCGCCAAACATCTAAAAGATCGTTATTCTGGCGATCGTGTTGCCATCTTTGTGTAAGGTAACTAAGACCTTACTTTTAAACATATTGTTCAAGTAATTGTTGAAATTGTTGTATTAGTTGTCAAAACAGTATTGTTCAAGTATTGTTCATGTAAGTTGACTTTTAAACATATTGTTCAAGTAATTAAAATAATTTGTACAACAATTTTCTTTTAAATTTTAAATTTATGAAAATACGTTTTGTGAGAGCTGACATTATTCAGAGGGTTGGTAATAAATTTTTAGAGCTGACAATAAGAGTTTCATAAAAATGTTTGTTTTGGAATTGGTAATTTTCCTTAGAAAAAATTAAGTGGTTGTAATTACAGTTAAGTTTTTTTTTTTTTTCTTTCACTATAATTATATTTTCTGGAATTCTCTAACCTTCTTTCTAATTTTTTAATAACATCCAATAACTACGTGCATCGATACCAATACTTCGATTCAATATATCAAAGAAGAAAACAACAACGGCGCAAGGATATGGAGATCGGCACCCAAGCATTTTCAAATTTTTAAATCAAAAATAGAACTTCTACAATAGTTACAACGATAAGAACAACTTTCACATTTTTCATCATAGTAAAAAATTAAGTTTCAACGCCCATCGATAATAAATCTACAAGTTTTCATTAATAATAATTGTATCTTCGACCGAACTACTTTACGAGCGGAAAGCGCCAACAAAGGAGGTAAAAAGGTGACCTAAGCCGGAGGAAGCGTGGGTTGAGTCATTCTGGAGGTTGGTGTGATCGACTGAAGTCTGAGTCCTACGCGCTGTCTTGCTAAAGAAAAAGAAATGGCGCTGGCGTTCTTGCTGGAGTTCTTGATGATGACTTGATGAAAGATCATAGATGGGGGCCCCCCTCTCTTCAACCAACGATAAGTTTCTATCTTTCTTTCTTTTATTTAAATTTATTTTATTTTTTTTGTGCACAAACGTTAGGTAAATTTTTAAGAAAAAAAGTCAGCTCGGGGTAAGGGAAAATGGAGTGTATTGAAATTATAGTGTTTTCATATTTTTTTCTACGATTTTATCTAGTTTAATTGTCTGATGTAAAAGATTTAGAAGTTTAATTAAATAAATGTAATTGTTTAAGTAAAAAAAAAAATGTTGCATATTTTTTTTTTTCATGTGAGAGGGAGGTATTTGTTATGATTTCAATTTTAAGTAGAGTTTAATTAATTAATAGCCTACTTAATTAAAAATCCTAACCTTAATTAGTGAATTTTAAATCAAGTAAAATTAAAATTTCTAAACAATTTGTTTATTAAGATGGTTTTGTTTTGTCACCATATACCAGTATTCATAAAGGAAGTAAAATAATAATGAAGTGTTTAAAATTTATTAAGGTATATGTTGAATTACTATTGATGACTCATGGCTGACTCATTTTTATTTATTTGTTTACTTGTTCTATATTTTGGCGCCAAACATCTAAAAGATCGTTATTCTGGCGATCGTGTTGCCATCTTTGTGTAAGGTAACTATACATATTGTTCAAGTAATTAAAATAATTTGTACAACAATTTTCTTTTAAATTTTAAATTCATGAAAATACGTTTTGTGAGAGCTGACATTATTCAGAGGGTTGGTAATAAATTTTTAGAGCTGACAATAAGAGTTTCATAAAAATGTTTGTTTTGAAATTGGTAATTTTCCTTAGAAAAAATTAAGTGGTTGTAATTACAGTTAAGTTTTTTTTTCTTTCACTATAATTATCTTTTCTGGAATTCTCTAACCTTCTTTCTAATTTTTTAATAACATCCAATAACTACGTGCATCGATACCAATACTTCGATTCAATATATCAAAGAAGAAAACAACAACGGCGCAAGGATATGGAGATCGGCACCCAAGCATTTTCAAATTTTTAAATCAAAAATAGAACTTCTACAATAGTTACAACGATAAGAACAACTTTCACATTTTTCATCATAGTAAAAAATTAAGTTTCAACGCCCATCGATAATAAATCTACAAGTTTTCATTAATAATAATTGTATCTTCGACCGAACTACTTTACGAGCGGAAAGCGCCAACAAAGGAGGTAAAAAGGTGACCTAAGCCGGAGGAAGCGTGGGTTGACACATTCTGGTGGTTGGTGTGATCGACTGAAGTCTGAGTCCGACGCGCTGCCTTGCTAAAGAAAAAGAAATGGCGCTGGCGTTCTTGCTGGAGTTCTTGATGATGACTTGATGAAAGATCTAGATGGGGGCCCCCCTCTCTTCAATCAACGATAAGTTTCTATCTTTCTTCTTCTTTCTTTTATTAAATTTTTTTTATTATTTTTTTTTGTGCACAAGCGTTAGGTAAATTTTTAAGAAAAAAGTCAGCTCGGGGTAAGGGAAAATGGAGTGTATTGAAATTATAGTGTTTTCATATTTTTTCACGATATTATCTAGTTTAATTGTCTGATGTAAAAGATTTAAAAGTTTAATTAAATAAATGTAATTGTTTAAGTAAAAATGGCTCCTCTTCATTTATCTCACTTCGTGTGAATTTATTTCAGCAGTTCTCTTTCAGGTTTTAATCTTTTTTTATTTAGCCATAATTTCTTTCGCACGTATGCCGAGAACCTGGTTGGTATATTGCGGTCACAACACTTTCTAAAACTAAGCATTTATTTTCTAAGTGAGAACTATGAAAAATGATAATTAGTTAAAATTTAAAATAGTAAATCTTTGAGTCAGGACAAAGTTTAATGAATGATATAAAGATGAAATACAACAATTATGCTCTATGGGTATCTCGTAACTATAGAACCGATTCTAAAACTTTTTCGCTAATAGAAAGCTGCACTATTCCTGATTAACATAGGCTAAAATTCATGCATATAGCACAGGGGCGTAGCCAAGGGGGGGGGGTTAGGGGGGTCATAACCCCCCCCCCCCCCATGAGGAATTTTTTGCCATACAAAATGTATATTCTTCACTACATTGTCACACCCACGTATACATATATATGAGTTGTAGTAGTTGTAACCCCCCCCCCCATGAAATATTTCTTTTACAAGAACACTCGAAACAGTTCGCAAATACTGTCGTAACTGTCATTATTCGCCAAATGCCTGAAAAAAATCTAAATTTAGTAATTTTACATACTCTGTTATTTTAAATGAAGTATACTACCATCATTATACTTCATTTAAAATAAGTAAAAAGCAAATAATATTTAAATGCAGTTTCTTTAGTCGCAAACATATTTGTTATTCACACATGTTTCGTTTCTCTCGGGACCTAATTCTAAAGCCGACGCGGACGATGTCGCGGGTAACCGCTAGTAACTTTAATATTTCTTCATCCTTTTGGTAAATGAATATTCACCCTTAAGTTTTTTTTTTTTTTTTTTTTTTTCACACTTTTTACTAAGCTTCACATTTTCAGATTTCACACTTTGTTGGTAAGATCACTTATAGGGAATGCAATCCCGTACTGTTTTCCATCTTGCGGTATTTCGCGATTGAGATTTATTGATCCCACGAGATCCCACAATCCCACGGAATTGACATTTCATTTAGCTAGGATTTCATTTCAACAGAGAAAAGTAAAAAAAAGTAAGATTTTAAGTACTATAAAGCTTAACTTTAATAATAATAATTTAATCTTATGAGATAATTTATACAATAACTTATAGAAATATGAAAATTATAATCATGATTTTCAGAATGATATAAAGTTATGTCTTAATATATTAGCATTAGTTATGTTAGTTGCTAAAAATCTAGAATTTACTGAAAAATACACTTTATAGATGCATTCACATACCTACATTATTTTCTTAGTTGCTTAAAAAGTAACATACAAAATCGAGCAAATCCAATGAATCATTTCCTAGTCTAAATTTGATTTTAGTTAAATAATTAAAAGTGTGAATTACATGAAAAAATTAAAAACTAAAATGAAAACTTTTTATAATTAATTCATGACTGTTCGCTAAAAGATAAATTAGCATGAAATATTTCCGTTCATTTGGGATCGGGAAGTTTGCGAAAAATTTAGATTACGATGTTTAGATTTAGATGTCCGGACTTCCATTGGAAAATAATTTAAAAATAAATAAAACTTTAAAATTTGTAATTATTGATTCATTTATTGGTAGATAAGAGACATGAATAATATGAAAAATTTCGGTCTATGATTGGGAAAGCGGCGTGAAATTGTAATAAAAATTATTTATTTCTCGGTATCAATCCCGCAGGATCGGGATTGCATTCCCTAATCACTATCTACACAAATCCATATTTTGAATTTTTTCAATGAAATTCTTTGTAATGGATCTGAAAGCTTTTATACAAACTTATAAGATATTACATAGCATTAATTGTGATTTTAAAAGGGTATAGATTAGCATTTGACTGATTTTACATAGCTAAATGGGGGAAAAAAGAAAGAAAATGACTGATTTTATTTTATATTCTTTTTTTTAATGCAGTTTTTAATATTTGGTTGTTAAATAAGACATTTTTAGTAATTCAACTCAAAAGCTCGAGTACTCAAACTGTTATTACAGTGTGCACATTATAAAGTGATTTAAAATAAATTTTACTATAGATGCTTTTTATGTAAAGCTTTAAAGAAATAAATTTGTAAAATTTACTATTGTCAGCAATTAAGTATTACATATTATCATAATATTTGGATAATGCTTTGTATTATGTTATTGAAAGCATGTTTTCATCACTTAAAGTTTAAGAGGTAATTGCTGAAATATCTGCTTTATCACCCGGTATATTTACTGATAGTTGCCAAAAAATATTACAGAACAAAAACTGCAAAAAAATATCGGTTTATTTCAATTCAGTATATTTTGTTACTGCAACCATCAGTATTTTCTAATTAACGTCAACCATATAATTATCATCATTACATGTACAGTCTGTTATCATTTCTCAGAGCCTTCTTACCATTTACGCATGCATCAGGTCTGATTCGATTTCATCAAAATAGGGCGAACAGAAGTTTAGCAATGCTCTTTTGTGTTTAAAATTCTGTTTACACTTGAACTAGCGATAGTTGTAGAATAGTTTCTGAAATTCCAAACTGAAATAAAACAAAATAGGAAATATCATAAAAAGATATCGATCCAAAATAGAACTTAAACAAAACAACAACAAAAAAAGTTCAACCTATCACCCCCTTTTCCATGTAGAATCGTCTTATTTGCAGTTGCTCTAGCAAAACAGATGGTACATTGCTTCTCAATTTTCTGTTTTGATGTTCACTGCTACTTTTCTGTTTCAGTTTCACATGAAACTACTTGTAGAAGGCAGATTTAATTCAGCTGATGATAGAATTATACTTTTAGTACAAATTAGAATATACATAAAATAAAATTATTCATTTGGAACTGAAACGAAAACAGTTATTTTTGGCGGAACAAAAACCGGAACTGAACCAATATATTTTCTTTTAGTTGAACAGGAAGGAATAAAATTACAGAGCTCTTCTGTTTCCTTTCTCTTCGTTTAGTCATGCTTTTGTCTTGGAGGTGGGGCTAGGGGGAGGATGTCTCGTTTTTGTATTTCAAAATGAGTTTATAAAAAAGCCTCAGAATGCAATGTTCATGTTGCATTTTAATTGCGATGGTAAATTCAAACTTATGCTTTTATTTCTAGATTTTTTCTGAACATTATTTATAATATTGTTTTAAAAAAATACTCTAAAATTATGAAAATAAATGAAAAATCTTGTAATTTGACTTTCTTCTTTTAGAAAAAAAAAAAAAAATCTTTGCTAAATCTTTTAATTTTTAACCTGAATATTCCTACTATTTTTGGCAAAGTAGGTTGAGGAAGCTTTGATAATAGTGTTAAGATAATTCAAACTATAAACAGAGTATATAATTAAAAACATTAAAAGCCATTAAAATTTCCGTAAAATCTAAAAAACACGCACCATTTGAGCGCTTTCGGCGGTCAATCCACTGTCGTCTTCAGAACTGAGCCCGTCTGGCTCGCTCCCCGTTTCTTCATTAATTCCTGCCACGATTCCTCTATTTGCACATGCGCCATGACGTTGACAGCTCCCTCTTGTGTCATTATTTCCAACGCTTCCCGTTTCAAGCCATAACTGTGGTTATTGTAATTAGCTATTTTCTTGACATTTATGAAATCTATATCTATATTTTCTTTTAAGGCTAGGCGGGAAAGGGCGGTACTCTGTCTATTGTATTTTATATCGTTTATGTGTTCTTTAATTCTGTCTTTAATTTTTCTTTTTGTAACACCAATGTAGTATCCGGGAAGGTTGGATTCTCTATAAGTGAAATTTATTTTGTAAATACCTGCGGTTTCTAGAGGGTTTACTTTATCCGACCAAATTCTTTTAAAGATATTGCAATTGGGTTTAATCGGGATGGGGAGGTTCATTTTACGGGCACGGTTGGATATTTTTACAGCGAGACCGCAACAGTAAGGGATCGGATGAGTGAAGGTGGGTTTTTCTTTCTCTGCGTCGTTGATGATGTTTAGTTTCTTTCTTCTATTTTTGATTAGGTGGGGAATAATATTGCTGGAATAATTGGCTTCGCGAGCAAGTTGCTGTATAAATTGTAGTTCATCCTTTAGTAGTTTCTGGTTGGAGCATATTTCTAGTGCCCTATTGATATGGGAACATAGGATTGAAATTTTGTAGTTATAAGTAGTTTTTGAGGAGTAATTGACAATTTTATTGTTATTGGTGGGTTTTCGATAGACTGTAGTTTCGATATTGTTTGCGGTGGTTCTAATTACTTTGACATCAAGGAAATTTAGGCTATTATTTTGTTCGAGTTCTATAGTAAATTGTATATTTTCATCAAGAGAGTTAATTTCGTCGAGAATATTATCAATGCTATTGTTATTTGCTATGGCAAAAACATCATCAACGTAACGATACCAGTATTTGATGTGGGGGTGGAGGTTTTTACTGATTAAAGTTTCTAGGTTTCTCATTTTCCATTCCGCTATAATTCCGGAGATCGGGGAGCCCATACGGACATCTTTATTCTGTTTATAAAATTTACTATTAAATTGGAAATAAGAGTTATTGAGGATGAGGGACAAGGCAGCTTTAAGGGTTATGGAAATATCTGTATTAAATGCATTCTCGATTTCTTTGCTTATTGTATTGTACATTTCTGTTGTGTCTATTGGTCTATAAATTGGTGACAATAGAGGAATCATGGCAGGAATTAATGAAGAAGCGAGGAACGAGCCAGACGGGCTCAGTTCTGAAGACGGCAGTGGATTGACTGCCGAAAGCTCTCAAATGGTGCCTGTTTTTTAGTTTTTACGGAAATTTTAATGACTTTTAATGTTTTTAATTATATAACTAAGGTATTTCCGTGTTTGAATTTTAATAAATATAAACAGAGTAGTTAATAACAATCAGAAAGAATCTAGATTATGAAAGAATAATGTAATAGAGAGAAAATTATCAACATGATTTTACTATATCAAGATAAGATTTCACATTTTACTGAAATTCTCACTCTGGTGAGTACCAAGTGTTTATAAATTGAATAAAGAAAAATGTTAACACTAGAAGTGCCATTAGGGTAATTTTGACCCTTTTCCCAATTTCTCATGCTTTATTTCAATTTCATTAGTTTAACACCGCAGTTCATTTTTCTACTTTTCCTAAATTTCTTCCGAGCATGTAGTGGCAAGCTTTTACATTTCTGTTTTAATTAGTAAAATAAATAATTATAGAAATATCTAAAACAGCCAACAGGAGTCATTTTGACCCTCCCTTTCAGCTGTTCTAGTGTTAACACATTATGAAATTTTTCCTTTGTATAAATGTCTTTTTTTTTTTTTAACATGCTAAGTTGCTGCAAGTTGCATGTTATTTTAATTAAATTATCCTAACAAAACTTATTAGTCTTTTATTTTCTTTTCAGGCTTATTCTTATGTCATTGGAAAAGATATATACAGAAATGAAACTGTCAGAACAGTCCAAAATATGCAAGTATTGAGAAATCTTAACCAGCACTTGGAAAATGATGTTCAGTGGTCCAGACGCTTTTTTGTTTTTGATTTTCCTAGTATTACACACATTCATTCTACACTAATGATGATACAGCTTGATGATGGCATTCAACCATATGAAGATATTTTTAGAAAGGTATTCCTATTCTAGTATACTATCAAATACTACAGTTTAAAGTAGTATAAATATGTATGTATGTTGTGATCAGCTAGGTGAAAAACTACTATGGGTAAAAATGCAATTTGGAGATTTTCACTGTTTATGAATCTGTAAAACTTTCTATTGTAGTAGCCTGGGTTTATCTGTTAAAAATATTGTTTAATTCATCATGAATAGGGGTTAGTACATTGTTTAGCAATCTGTCAAAAATCATTTCAGAATCTATTATTCTTAAGATAAACTTTTTTAAAATTTAAAATGACAGAGTTTGACAATACGAAACCACACACACAAAAAAAAAAAAAAAAAAGAAAAGAAACAAGAACAAGAATATAAATTTTAAAAAGATGAAACAAGGTGGCAAGAAATCAGACCAATGTGGTGTAAACATGCTGTCTGTATTGAAAATGTATTATCATTGTTGTTATTTTTATTGTTTTTCCTTGGCATGACAATCTTTCGTTATATTCTACTAAAATCTGTTATGAGTTCTTGGTGATTTCCTTTAGGATTCTTTTTGGGGTTTTAATGTTTTTTATAGGTTAAGCGTGATTATAGTCATAACTTACATATATTTTTTAATGTAAATTCTTACTGCCTTGGTGGTATTTAATCTGAATATAAATGCCAAACTTGTTTAAATAACTGCTTCAGTTGAAGTACAGTGATATTGTATTTACTACATTCTAAAGACTACAGTTCAGTGTGCTGAATTTTTTAAGAAAGCAGTTGGGAATGGTGATTTTCCTTAGACAGCTTTAACAGCCTGATCAGCCATGTTTTTATGAAGAGTAGAAATTAAGCCATGGCTTCTTGTTGCAGCCAGTAAAGAATGCTGTATGATCTGAGATCTTTTCTTGTTTTTCTCAAAGTTCTTTCCATTAATTCAGCATGCAAATCAGTAAATTTATTTTTATAAGTAATTTTAAGCTAAAGGTAAACTAAGAAGGTACTACTCATACTCAAAGATTGTGACTACATGCATCAAGTATATTTTATATACCCCATTCTACTGTCACCCCACACAGCCCAATGGTTGAGAAATGGAAAAACTAGTTGCATTGGAAAACCAACCTTTTCCTTGCAATATGTCTACTATTTTTTGAAGGTATGTTTACTGGGAAACAGAATGGTGATGAGGTTAGAAAGGTTCTTTTGATATCTACAGGGTGTCCATAATTAAACTTGAAAAGTGCTAGCAGTCTGTGGCAAAAACTGCAGCCGAATTGCATGAAAATGGGGTAAAGGTATACTGAAATGGTGGGAATTTTATTGAGGAAAATGAACAATGAGTTTCAAAAACCACCCCTTGGTGGCGTATCGTAGCTTTATTGAGAACATATCAATAAACTACTAAAGTTTAAAAAACATGCTCGATATGATGTCCACCATTGTCTGCTACCATCTTGAAGCTTAAAATCGCATGTTCGACTGTTGAAAGCAGCATGAGCTGGGGAATGTTATGCAGATGGCATTCTATGCTTTCTTTAAGGCCGGAGGGAGATGTGATGGGACCACGATAGACCAAGGCTTTGAGGTATCCCCACAGCCAAAAGTCGCAAGGATTCAAGTCCAGAGAGCTAGAAGGACAAGGCATACGAAATTGCTGGCTGATGATTCTATCATCACCAAAATGGCGGCAGAGCACTTGTTTCACACATCGAGCAATGTGTGGAGGAGCACCATCCTACATAAACACTGTGGTTCTATCAGATCACTTTGCCTGGAGAGCTGGAATAACGGATTGCTGTAATAATGAATCATATAATATTGACTGGTGACAGTGCACTTCACAGGCTATGCGGCACTCTGCTCATCGAAAAAAAAAATGGATCCACAATGAAGGTTGCTGTAAAGCCACACCAAACCGTTATATGCGAAGAGTGTAATGGAATTTGTAGGCATTGATGAGTGTTTGTACAGCCCAAATATGGCAATTGTGCGTGTTAACTGCACCTTCCATATGGAAGCGGGCCTCGTCAGTCCACAAAATGTTCCATGGCCATTCATCCTGGAGCTCAACTCGTACAAGAAATTTCAACGCAAAAGTTTGTGGACTATCCAGATCAGCTGGTATGAGCTGCTGCACTAACAATAGTTTATAGGGATAATAATTTAAGACCTTCTGCATGATCTTATGATCCGTGGAATGAGGTTGGTCAACCAATGCTATAATATTCCAAACACTAGTGCTGCCGATTGTTTGCAATATCCTGTCTTCCTCCACTTGCGTCACTATATCACTCACTATGTGTGCTGCAACTTACCTTCATCCCCCTTCCTGATTGAATCGCAAATGTTTCCATTGCTTCAAATTTCCTAATCATGTTTGTTAGTCCTTGACTAGTGAGTGGACCTATTCGTAACCACTTCAAAGACCGAAATTTCTGCAAAGTGGCAATAGCAGAGACTCTGTTTTGGTAAAACAATATCACCAGTAAAGCACGTTCCTGGACAGTCAACACATCTTACTTGACTTGGAAACAAGTATGACTGCACTTTTCTTCTCGGATCTTTATATCCCACGGGTTGCTGTGCACGTACAGGATTACTACGGTTATGACATTTGCATATACCAATAGTTTACATTGCACAATGCCACCTAGTGGTGGCATTGTGCAATGAAACATTTTTGAAACTTTTTTTTTTTTTTTTTTTTTCGGATAAATTCCCATCATTTCATTATTTTGCCATTACCCCCTTTTCATGCTATTCTGCTGCATAGTTTTTGCTACATATTGCTCCCAAATTTCAAGTTTAATTACGGACACCCTGTATCTAAATTTTTAACAAAAACCTCTCTTTTCACTATATAAACATATTATTGAAAACTTGTTAGTTTTTGTGGCCTCCCAAGTTATGTAATGCCTAAAGGACCATTCTGTCATGCGCTTTGGGTCCGGGTTTGATACCCAGCTTGGTCCTGGGTGTTGACTTTTTCGTCCCTTCATAGGGAGGTCATTCCATGTTAAATCAACAAATGGGCTGTGGCACACCATTTTTTATTTTCAAGAAATTTTGTCAGTGATATGTACCTATCTTCTGTAACCCAAAACAGTGTATTTTAATTTCTTTTAAAAAATTTGTTCTTGAGATATAGCCATTTGTTTGCTCAATGAGTAAAATTTGCCATTTTAGGCTCATTTTCTAAAAGCTGTAGAATTTTTATTTGAAATAGCAGGAAGATCAGATAGGGCTTATTGGAAAGCTTAAAGGGTGGACTTTTAAATATGCATAATAAAAGAGATTTATGATAAGCCCAAATACAGTTTTTTGGACATGTTAGACCCTGTAAAGGGTTTAATAGTAAGTGGGGGGGGGGATAAATCCAAAGCCCATGTATTGGCAAATCACCAAAGAACGAATTTACTTACTTTACATGAGTTAATATAAATGCAGTGTCAGCAATTGCTGTAAGTTTCTAAAAGCCTGATAAATTTAAATATATTTGGATAGAAAAATTAACCTTGCTTACCATCTCTAAAAATATCAAATTGCAGACTAACTCAATAAACAGTCATTAAATAAAATGTTACAAATTAGTTTATTAACAATAACAATATAAATAAGATGGTTACATTAAAAATTTGACTGGATAATTTAATATGGCTTGCAGATAAAAATATTTTAATTAAAACAGATTATCTAATTAAAAGCAAACTTATTGTGGCCATGACAGTAACAATTTAAAAAGGAAATATTTTGATGAAAAATAGCATTCGTAATTACCACTGGATACCAGACTGCACACCACTCTGAAGATTCGATTCCTACTAAATTCTACAACACTGGGAAGTCATACTTGACTGCAGAAGAAAAGCATTACATAACTTCCATTATGCCCTAAACAAGGTAGAAGCTTGAGAGGAAATCACTACTAAAAATCCTAATATGAAACTGCTGATGGCTTGACCTGACAGCCTTTTAAACGATTCCCGGGTAGAAAACAAGAAATGCCCATGAAATTTCGCGATCATGAAAAGCGTGAATCGAATTATGATTCACGCATTCAAATCAGAAAACGATAATTTGGATTGGCGGCATGGGACATCGAATGGCATCATCTCGTGGTTACAGAAGCCAAACGAGAGCTCGTATCTAGTACGAAGTAACAAGATGGCTGCGATTTTGGCGAAACATTGATAAACAGGAAAACAAACTAGGTAAAAATGTTTTAGGATTATTTCATATTGTACAAATTAAAAATGGTGAGAAGAATAAACTAGTGTTAAAACTAAAGTGGAAACTTTAATAAAGGTTGAAAGTTGGTTAAAAGTTAGTACTGGGCCAACAGGACATAAAGTAGTCGTTCACAAAATAATGATTTTTGTCATTTTAGGCATTAAAACAAAAATGAAGGACTTTCAGTAACAAACCAATTTTTTTTCCTCTTACACTTGCATATCAATATCATATGCAGAAAAAAAAATGAGGTGTTACTGGTGGTCCTTCATCCTGAAAAAAATTGCTTAAACTTTCAAAAAATTGAAAAACGTGCTTTTTCACTCCCCAAGAAAGTCATGTGGAACAGGTGATAAAAATCTAAAGATGAGGTGGTACATAGCTCTTATGCTGTACTTTAAAACAAAAACAAAAGCTGTCTTGTTATTCCAAAAGACAGAGAAAGTACACTTTTTTGAAATAATGCAAAAAACATTGCTTGCTATTGATAATATGTTAACTTTTCACCCCCACCCCCAACCCAAAAAAAAAAAACCATCAAGTGGGACAAGTGATAAAAATCTCAAAATGACATGGTAAGAAACTCTTATTTTGTACTTTAAAAAAAAAAAAAAATTAAATAAACTGTCTTGTTATTCCAAAAGACAGAGGAGATACACACTTTTGAAATTCCACTTTTGTTTCTGTGTTCCAACAGATAATGAGGTTTCCATCATGGCAATGTGGGCTTTCTTCCCATGATTCCATTAATCATTGAGAGTGGGGTATATCTATTGTCTGGAATTGCTTTGTAGTGCTGCTTCAAAAGTGTGTATCTCCTGTCTTTTGGAAGACAATTTTTGTTTTGTTTTAAAGTACAGTATAAGAGCTTCACACCATGTCATTTTTAGATTTTTATCACCTGTCCCACATGACTTTTTTGGGGGGTGAAAAAGCACATTTTTAAATTTTTTTGAAAGTTTAATTAATTTTTTTCAGGATGAAGGACCACCAGTAACACCTCATTTTTTTTCTGCGTATAATATTCATATGCAAGTGTTGAAGGGGAAAAAATTGTTTTTTTACTGAAAGTCCTTCTTTGTTTTTTTAATGCCTAAAATGACAAAAATCTTTAGTTTGTGAACAACTACTTGATGTCCAAAAAAACTGTATTTAGGTTTAACATAAATCTATTTTATTATGCACATTTAAAAGTCCATTTTTTAAGCTTTCCAATAAGCCCTATCTGATTT
The DNA here is from genome assembly GCA_038373885.1 of Cheiracanthium punctorium. Lineage (NCBI taxonomy): Eukaryota > Metazoa > Arthropoda > Arachnida > Araneae > Cheiracanthiidae > Cheiracanthium > Cheiracanthium punctorium. The sequence goes on along the minus strand of JAWZYV010001022.1, from coordinate 73,870 downwards.
TCCTGCTATTTCAAATAAAGATTCTACAGCTTTTAGAAAATGAGCCTAAAATGGCAATTTTTACTCATCCACGGAGCAAATAAATGGCTATATCTCAAAAAAAAAAAAAAAAAAAAAAGAAAGAAAGAAAACTTTTGGGATACAGAAGGTAGGTGCATATCACCTACAAAATTTCATGAAAATCAAAAACGGTGCGGCACAAAGATTTCTTAACATTTGTCGATTTTATATTGAATGACCCAGGGGGTAATGTTGGCTGCCCCCATAATAGAATATCCAATACTTTCAAGCCACTGTAGTGGCAAATCACTAATTAGAAAATGCGCACCCATTATTTTTAAAAAAGGAACGTTAGATTATCGTCTGTTAAGTATGGAATAAACGTGAGGTTATTTTGGTTAAGAAATTCAAACTTTTCAACACTTTTTAAACTTTTACTTTGGGGTTACAGATTATACGGAAGCACACTTATTTTCCTAGAACTTTGTGAACACACTTTGTTTGCTTACAATTATGGGCAAAATTTTAAAATTGCAACAGGTTTAGTGTATATTTATAATGCTGTTTCTGTTAGTGTTGTCAATTGTACAATTATTATCTCTTTTTTTTTTTCCCTCCAGGGCTTTTCTAACTCAGATGATGTACCTAAACTTGAAACTGTTTACAGCTTTATTTTTAATAATTCAAGAATTTCCAATATGAATGAAAAACTCTGGCCTGTTTTATTCAAATCTCTTCAAATTAAATGGCCTGATGACATATTGATTAAGTGGGTACAAAATTTGTATCCTTATCCTGTAGAAAATTATGCATTTAGAAAACAAGTAAGCATTTTCAATCCATAAAAATGTTAATTTCTTTTGTAGTATAAGTTGGAATTATTTGTGTCATTATTGTAAACCAATTAGGCAAAACTGGGACTACAAAAGGCATGATCAAAACCGTAAACTGTTGAATGTGTATAAAAAATATTTCAGAAGACTTAATGTAACCCTTAGTACATAATTTTATTTTACTGTTATATTAAAATACCAGTATATTTCTGTCATAGGTACACATTGTATAAATTTTGATACATGAAATATACATATAAATTACTTTTTGAGCCACTTTCTGAATAAATGGCAGAACAGAAACATGCTTTAAATTTACATTCAAATTCATCATTTTCAGCTCGGACAAGATAAAACAAGATTGTACAGCAAACATTTTTAATTTTATAAAACTGTTGCCCAACTAGTGGACTAAACTTACAGGTTTTGAATATGATAAATTTTTACTAAACTAACTTTTCAAAAAACGGCATCATGTTAGACAAATAATCATTTATTTATGCTTAAAGGAAAAATAAATTTTTTATTAATCCCTTTTCAAAGATAGGATTTCAGTTTTTTAAATTTGATTTTTCCATTTACTTGGTCAACATTTTTTAAAATTATTATTTGTACGAAAAACACTATATGGTCTTTAATGAAATGTATGGCATACAAAGCAGCTGCCGATAATTAAAAAATATTTTTAGCAAGTGGAAGTATAATGCTAATGTCAATCATTTAAAAATGACACAGTAAATAATCCATTTACCTGGTATAAGAAACATGGTCAACACATGAAATAATTGAAACTTTGTAAAATAACACATATAAAAGGTACTTATCAAACTCGTGATAACAGATTATAAGTATTGTTTAATAGACTTCAAGATAAAATATTTTAATTCAAATCACAAGCCCTTGTCACAGTGGTTGATTCCATGTTTTCAAAATTGGAAAAGTTGAAAAATGTATAAAATTAAATTAAATAGTTTTATTTTTTATGTATTTTATATAAGTTTTAAATTGATAATTTTCAGATTATGGCATCTGGCAGCTAAATTTTGAGTTAGTGTTTTTATCTCAAAAACAGCATGATATACAGAAAAAAAGTAAATTAAAAAATTGTTCAGCATCATTGATTTAGTAAGAAAAGATATCTTGTACACGTCAGTGTGCACAATAAATGCTACGAATGGAAGGAATAAGATGCACATTTTTATGGTCAAGTTTTCTCAAACTGCACTTGCCTGACATTACGTTCATTTTTTCTTCATGCTCAAAGTATTTTCTGTTAGCAAAATACATATGCAGACTCTGGTCTGCAATCCCTGCTGCTCATTATATAACATGACTGGTGGCAAGTTAGTGCAAGTAAAATAAATACACTTTTACTCCTTGCATTTTGTGTTTCCTATTTTTAACATTAATGTACACAAGGTGTCTTCTCTTATTAAATCAATGATGCTAAACAACTTTGTACAGTAGACACCGGTTATAACGTACCCTCACTTGACCTAAAAAAGTAGTACGTTATAAGCAATACCAGCAGTAAGATTCAATATTACACAAAAAAAGAAAGTGGGCTCATAATTTCACTGTAATGTGTGTTTTAAACAGGTCTGATGTTTTTAAATTTAGATTAAATAAAAAACAGTGAAATTTTTTTATTACTAACAATTTTTATCGAGATAAATAATCTGTAATTTTCTTTTGTTTTAAATGAGCAGATGCTACTTTTAAGATACCGCTTTGGATATCCATAATAGACTCTTGTAGAGTCTCTGCATCATATCTTCAGCATTCAAAAAATCGTAATAATGTTTTTGCAGCATGTAATGCGTCAGGTATTCTTGGTATAGGCTCCTCTGCTTCTTCTTCACTATCATCAGAATCATTTTAGTATTGCTTTTCAGAAGCCATTTACATTGAATTACTAAGAGAAAACATGGCCTTGTTCGTAGCCCTGCCTTGCAGGAGGAAAAGATAAAGGATCGCTCCCTTCATTCATACGCAATTCATCGCTCTCGAAGATTCTGAAAACTGACAATGAGTGTTTTTGAACATACTGAAATTTCAGAGAAAAAGGAAATAAAATGCTTCAGAAAAGCAAAATTTTATTTTTAGCTTTGGTATAAAATGTACGTTATAGCCGAAGTACGTACTTTTGTTAAGTACGTTTTAACCAAAGTTAAACAACATTATAAATATAGGACTTCAATCGGAACCTAGCTTCTAGGTTCATTATAACCGATAGTACGTTATATCCCAGGTCCGTTATAACCAGTACGTACTGTAATTGACTTTTTTCTCATATGCTGTACAGTTTTTGAGATAAGAACATTAACTCCTAATGTAGCCACCATGTGTCATGGTAAGCTGTTTTCTTGCATAATATGTGTCAACTTTACTATACTTAGACCTCACTTTTATGATTATAGCTCTTGCTATTCAGAAGTTATTGGGATGCCTATGGACTTCAGAGGGCACACTGTATATATATATATATATATTCTATATGAAACAGTAGCTGAAACACACACACAAAAAAAAAAAAGAGAGGGGCTTTCAAGGCACCCTTTCAAAGCAGAATTATATTAATAATATTTATAGCCTATTTACAACCAATTTTATTATATGCTTTATTTATTTTTTAATGTGTACCATTAAACAAAAAAAAAGTTAAAATTATCAGTATCAATTAATTGTCAACTGAAAATAATTACATTTCACATATTTGGTTAACTCAATTATTTCCTACATTTGTTTAGTTTTTGAAGACCATATCAGTGTTGATGGTTGTTGAATATTTATTTGGCATATGTGTGCGAAAACAACTCTTAATTGATCGAAGAAGTGGTACGCTTAGTTCTTTGCATTTGGAAATGAATTTTGGAAATACACAAAGTATGTATAATATATTTCATTTCCCCTAACATTATGAATAAGTCTTTACTGGATAAATAAATATTCATCCCTTGCCTCTGATATTATTACTAGTTTATATTCATTATTTTTATTACAATCTTCCTTCTCTACCACAGGTTTTTAAAAAGGTTTGCCATAGCCTCATAGGACAAAAAAATAAATAAATAAAAATAAAATATGCTTGCTTATGTCACAGTTTTAGCCACCATCACTAAAATGTGATATACTTTTTTAATATTTTAAATGATCAATTAATTATATTTATGAAAATGCAAACAAAAAATATGCAGAACACATTAAATACAGAATCACAAGCAAGTCATGTGATGTATTCGAAATTTTTTTTGCTTGTCCAGCATACATAATCCAGATTATATTTGCTGGTCTAGCAGCAATCAAGACCACCACTTCTTGAACTTAATGCTATTCTAGAAGTAATTCAAACTAACAGATGCTTTTTTTTATTGCTAGATTAGCATTAGATGCTGCATTCCAGCAAGGAAAAAAAGCATAAATGCTTATTACAGGGTTTCTACAGACCTGGAAAGTCAAGGATTTGGGAAAAAAATCAGGGAAATTAGCAGAAATTGAAGAAAGGTCAGGGAAATGCAAAAAAAAATTGAATTTTGCGGTGAAAAACAAGAAAATATTTCCTGTTTGAACCTATGAATAGAAATTATTTTATTTTCATTTTTTCATTCAACCTTATAAATAATTTTAAAATGTGCTCTTTATGAGCATATCTTGTGCAGTTGAAATATGCTTAATTTTATCCTAAATTATTATCAACCATGATTCTTGTTGGAATCCGTGATGTCAAATAAGATTCTTGTATATATTAATTTAATATTATTATTATTTGTAAAAAAGGGAGCAAAATATATAAAAAATTATCAAATAAAGAATGTAATGTTAAAAATAGAAACACACAATTTGGGAAAGCACGCTAGATAAAGTCAGGGAAGAGCGTGATAGATGTCAGGGAAGCTAAAGTGTGAAATCTGTAGAAACCCTGTTATTAGTTCCATTAGAATTACCAGCAACCCATAGTGTCTATTTGACACTTTTACTGCTTATCCAGCATGTGTTGCATGAATATTTTGCTGGCCTAGCAGCAATCAAGACTACTACTTGCTTGAACTTCCTGCTATTCTATCAGTAAATCTCAATCAACAGATGCCTTTTAATTGCTTTTATTAAAATGTTCCAAAATAAGGTAAAAAATAATATGTAGTCTAAGCGATATTTTAATTAGTAATTCCTAGCTAATTATACATTATCTAAGTGAGGATGCATAGTTACATTTTTATCTTTAACATTTCTTCACTTCGCTCACACTGGAATCAAACCCTCAACCTTCGGAATGGGAGACCACTGCTCTTCTCTACTATACAATATTCGACTTGTTTGGGGAAGTCTAAAGATTGAAATAAAGGTTATTTTAGTCTCAAAATGGAAATTGGGTGGAGGAACTGCTTTTCATGAAATTTACAATTGTCTGCATAAATGAAATTGTCTATATAAATAAAATTATTACAAGAAACAACGATATGTGCTCACTCTGAAAAGTGTTTTAATTGATTTACATTTTATGTATTTTGCACAATATACCGGCATATCTGCAGGGGTTGAACGAATGCTTTCCACCTTTGTTTTTGTTTTGTTTGTGTAGCATGTATTTTGAATTCATGTGCTTGGCTCGAAGCCCGCTTATAAATCAATGTCAGAAGGACAACATTAGGGGGTATACTCCATGGGGGAGTCTTAACCTGTATTTGCACAAAGTTTTGGAGAAAACCACGGAAAACTCTGAACTGTTATGTTGGTGGCCGTGACCTGGTTTTGAACAAGGCACCCTCCATCTACCATTTTCAGTGACATAACCACTGTGCCATGGTGAGGCACTTTGGTCGCATACATAGTAAATTCATCGAAAAGGCTGCCAAAGTGCATTATGTTCAAATCTTTAAATAAATAAATAATGTTATTTCTTATGATTAGTAAATCTGTGAAGCTTTATTTCTGAAATCTTTGTTTAAAATTATTTAGGGTAAATCATAATATAGTCTGCCAATTCTGTTGTGCTCCTAAAGTTATCCACGTGAGACAAAATTAGAATTTTTATTTACATGCTAAACAAAAAAGTATTTTTTACAGATTTATATGTCAACTGAGAATTTACCAGCTCTCTCAATATAGAGTAGTTAAATATACAGCTCTATATATAGAGTAGTATAGATCTATAGAGCTGGCTCTCTATATATAAAGTAGTTAAACTTACTTTAGCTCTCTATATAGAGTACTTACTTTTTAGCTCTATATATAGAGTACTTACTTATTAGCTCTTTTTATAGAGTATAAACTTACTCTAGCTCTATATAGAGAGTAGTTAAACTTATTAATATATATTTTTTTAGTCTTACTTTAGTTGAAAAAAAATCTAATTTATAAAAAAAAATCAATGTTATAAATTTATTTATGAACTTCTCTTAACTTGGCTACTTTGCATTGGACATGCTAGGAAGTCATTTAGGCAACAATGTCAGATTAAGGCAACAATGAATGATATATACAATATATGTCAATTGCTAAAAAAAGATGTTTATCAATGTTTTTTATGAATAAAAAATACTAAATAAAAATCTGTAATTAAGATATTAACTCTTTGGCTCCTAGAAAAATGCCTTCCCCCCATCTAACAAAAGTGGGCTCTTTTATCACTGACTTTTGACAATTTGGAACCTTCCCTTCTTTGTAATAAGCTGAAGAAGATCTATTGTATCTACACCAGAATGCAGGAAGGTGGCAATGACAAAATTTTAAAGTAGCTTTACGCTTCTGTCCTGCTTGACCAGAAATTCCACCAGCATTACTTACACTCAATTCATCAAAAACTGTCCCACCTCATTCTTCAAGCTTGTTAATCTGGACACACCTGTAAGGAGGGAGTAAATTCCTGTTCGGCTAATCTTCGTTATTACAAGAATATGGGCACTAGAATGATTTCGGCTATTGCGAGATCCAAAGATTAGAATCTCTTGACTAATCTTTTTCTTTTAAAATGCTCCAAGTACATTAAATTATGCCTAAGATAAGAAATTTTTTCATGTTTTTTCAAATTAAAATTAAAATGATCACTAACTTTTATGCTATTACATATAAAGAACAACTTGGAGAATTTTAGGAACATCCGACAAAAAATTACCACATGGAATATTTTAAAATATATTAATTAGCAGATTTTAATTAATGTTGTAACTAATTATACTTTGATATTTACTTTTGTATTTTTCCCTCTATTAACACGACTAAAAGTATACAAAATTTCAAAGTTATTGACTTGAATGAAAAAAAAAAATGTTTAGCAAGCATATAATTGCTCATTGTCGTGATTGCAAGAAGCTTTGTGTATCAAATTAGCACTTCTTACTGGCAAACAGCATGTCATGCTGATTTTACCTAAGCTGCCTACAAAGCATATTAGACTAGTAAGCATAAAATGGTGTATTGTAGCTCATTAAGGTACATACCTCCCCATGATTGAAGAAGCTTTTACAGCTAATTAGCACTTTGTACTAGTATATAACTTTTCATGCTATTTCTGCTTGATCTAGCTATACAGCATATGCTGGCAAGCATAAAAAAGCATATAATAGCTTCTTAAGGTACTTACCTCTCTATGCTGTGGAAGAAGCTTGTACAGCTTATTAGCACTTCTTGCTTGGTATATAGCATTTCATGCTATTTCTGCTTCAGCTAGCTATACAGTATATTAAGCTGGAAAGCATAAAAAAGCATATATCTTATTAATGTACCTACCTCCCCATGCTTTGGAAGAAGCTTGTATAGCTAATTAGCATGAAATGCTTGTATATAGCTTGTCATGCTATTGCTGTATAAGCGATGAATATAGCATATGAGCTAGCTAACATTAGAAAGCCAGAAAATAGCTTGAAAATCTAGCAGACATAGCAATAACTAGCCTATTTTTGTTGCTAGTACTAGTATGAATTTTGACTTGGATCAAGTATTTCCACTGAATTTTAGTCTGTGGAAGTGTTTTATTTTGTGTGTGGAATACGGCTACTGAGAAAGCTTTGGTTTTAAGCTGACTGTTATAAGTCAAGTTACTGTTTATTAATTCTTGTGATTTGTTCAACAAAGTTCTAGAAGCAATAAAATTTGTGTTCCATCCTGACACATGGACTGCTTGCTAGAACTTTTATAACTCCTTAATAGTTTAAGATTGAGCAGGATAGCTATGTTGTTTTGCTTGGGCTTTTCTATCCTTCCCTTTCATTTGGCAGATTATTTCAAATTCACTTTGTATATGTAAAATGAAAATTGTGTATATTTATTTTAATTAATATTTATTCCTATTTTTTAGGTGCCTCTCTTCTTTTAACACGTAATATAAGTAAATTTGTTGGACAACTGGGGATCAGATTAATCTCGGAAAATATTTTTACTATTTCATCATGTTTCCAGAAAAATTCTGATATCATTCGATCACATCTGCATTTAATGAAGAAGGTATATTTAATTAGTCTTCATTCCTCTTTGGTGTTATTAAAGTTCTTAAGATTATTTCTGATTATTTCTTTAAGCCACATATGCGTGGAATTAAATGCTAACTTACTCCTCTTGAAAAACTCAACTGAATTCATGAATTCACAAATTTCAAGGAAGTATGTTTATTATAGTCCTATATTCTTTTTATATTTTAATTAATGTATACTGTTATGAAAAATGCATTAACCTTATTTATTTTAAGATTTCTATTCTATGTTTGATGTGCAGTCATCTCTCTTTATAATGAAACATGATATAATGAAGAAGGATATTTTATTTAGTTGGTCTAATGTTAAAATATGGGATTTAAAACCTTATAATGAATTTCTCTTTATACGAAATAAAATTAGCTTGAAATTGGCTTTCAGAGCCATTGCAAGAGCAAATTGGGCAAGTCAATAGAAAAAAGTTCTCATCACCATCTCAGAATTTCATGAATTTTTTTTCTTGTGTTACCTTACACAAGGAAAGAGCAAATCTGAAATATTTTTCATTTACCTCTTTTAGTTTTGGAGTTATGGGGGGTCAAAGTACCCCAGACGAGTGACGTAGAAATAATTTAGGGCCATTTTTGCCACATTATTGTCTCGACTGTGACTGGCTCAGAGGGGCTTCAGAGAATATTTTCATTTTATCCTATAATATATCTTGGATATTAACATCTCAAATTGAACATTCATTCAAAAATAGTCAGAGCCCCCCCCCCCCCCCCCCCCAAATACACCCAATTTCATAGTCTGATGATACAATACCTGCCGTATCTGATGATACAATAGATAGCTGGAAAAAAGACCGATTTTTTTTTTTTTTTTTTTTTTTTTTTTTTTTTTTCAAAGTATGAAATGGAAGACATTTTTAACGTTGATGAGACAGGACTATTTTACCGAGCTCTGCCTCAACAAACATTGGCTTTAAAATGTGAAAAGTGCCTTAACGGTAAATTAAGCAAAGAGTGCTTGTCAGTAGCAGTTTGCTGTAATATGAATGGGAGTGAAAAAAGGAAACTTTCAGTCATCGGAAAATAAAAATCTCTATGCTGCATGTAAGGGGTTACATCTTTACCAGTTATTTATAAAAACAACTCAAAAGTTTGTATGACAAAAGTAATATTTGACGGCTGGCTCTTAAATTTGGATAAAGATATGTGCACATTATATAAAAGCAATAGAAAAATTTTGTTGCTTTTATATAATGTGTCATCCCATAATCCAACTGTTCAACTAGAAATAATATATATCTTTTGTACTTGCCCCCAAATACTACTGCAAAATTACAACCCTTAAATCAAGGAATTATTAGATCATTGAAGGCTAAATACAGACAACGGCTTCTGCAGAAGGTCATTTTGAATGTGGACACTGGAAAAGAAACTAAAATTGATGTCTTAGATGCAATAAATCTCATCAACTGGGCATGGCAAGATGTTTCTACTTCTACCATTAAAAAACTGTTTCCTACCCTCACAATGTATTCTGTTTCCGCACGATACTCTGTCACAGGAAGAAATCCATTCATCTGATGGAGAAAGAGTTTATCTAACACCATTGTTTGATAAATTGCCCAAAATCAGCATAGATGAGTATTTAAATATAGATGATGGTGTAGAATCAAACCAAGATTTTTTTATTTCTGACATTCCTGCCTCTTCGAAGACGGAAAATGAAGATTCTCTCAGTGAGGATGAGTCTGAAAGTGAAAATAGTCAAAGTGCTATTTTATCGGTTCAAGCTATTGAATATATTGAAAAAATTGGACACTACATGCAAAGCAAAGGACTGTACAGTAAGGATATTGACAAGTATCTCAATATCATTAATAAAATGATAACTAAAGATGCTTTAAAGAAAAGAAAGCAAAATGCCATAACCGATTATTTCACAGTTCATTAAGGTAATTATGTATTTTTGAATAAGTATCATTTGTAAAGTACAGCATGAGATAGTATGTAAGTCTTGTATGTTTTCTATGAGAAGTCATGGAAGTTTTCTATTTATTTTATAAAAATTTATTTGAAACAAACACACAAAAAATTGCTGTTTAATTGCTAAAGTTACAGATGTGTTAATTAATACAAAGTTTAATGATTTATTTACCCTGATATTTCTACATCTAATTTTTTACTTCATACCTTAAGAGTCTAGCTTATTAAAGTGGTTTCAACAGTATAACGAAATCTGTAATGGAACACCAAATATTTTGTTATAATGTTTTAATGAAATTTCTTTATTGCAAAATTTTCTTCGAGTCCCTTGAATTCCGTTATAAAGAGTAAGTGACCTGCAGTTTTTTTTGCTAAATTTTACCAGTTTTTTTGCTAAATTTAAGTGAAGATTTTAAAATGTTTATTTTAAGAAAAGATGATATTTCTGTTTGATTATTGCTGCTTTGGCAAATCACCAAAGGAAATGAATAGAATTTCCTTGATTTACCATATATTTTTGAAACAAACTGTTTATTGAAATCTAAACTTTATATACTTTTATATAACTCAATTTAATTGAAAACTTATGAAAGTATTTATGAGAATTTCTACTGCACAAATTAAATGCAAGTCCATTCTTGTTTCATAAAGTTATTTCTTATTATGTTTTTAAAGATGTTGCTGTAAAAGTATTTTTCTTTATATTATCTCAAAATACTTTTATTTTGATAAGCTGTAAAATTTATTTTCTGTTCTAAACTAAGAAATAATTTTAAAATGTGATATGCATCATATAATCATATAGGAATATATCTTTCTTGATTGAAATAGTCTTAATCTTAAATTATTAGAAGGCACACTCGCTGTATTGTTGTCAAATAACTTTTTTTTAATATATTTAATACGGGCATTTGGGCATTTAAAGAGAAAAGTAAAAAAATGGGTAAAATGTTCTGTACAAGTTTTAAATGAAATAAAATAACACTGAAAGTAAGTGGTAGAAGTCAGGGAAACAAAAGCTTTGAAATATGTAAAAACCCTGACATGTAACAGCATATACAGTGACCTCTCACTTATGCACCTCTCAGTTATATGCAAATTTTGGAAGGTCCTGTCACGAAGAATAGGAAAATAATGATATTGGTCTATCACTTATATGCACCACTGAACTGTATTGTCACAGGTGTGACGACTCTATTACTGTCTTTCATATGGTAGAGTAATTGACCACATGTTGAAACGCTAAGTGCAGAGTAGTTAGGAGAAGATTGACAGAAGTTCATTTTTAAAAAAATTTCATTTATTTTCAATCAAAGAGCACATTATGAAACTACAGCAGCTCAAAACTAAGCATTTGCAGGGCAGATAAATATTGAAGGAAAATTTACTGTAATTAAAAACACTAGATAAAAAAATTTAAAGCATCTTGTAACAATTTAAATATTCACCGGTTTGACATAACTTATACTCCTTAATTACGCCATACAGCACAGCCAAAAGAAAAAAAACATACTAAAGCTTACCCAGCTTATCAGCGGTATGACATCGACAATGCTGTCGTATTTATACAGGCAAAGGCCGGAGCAGCGATGCCTCTTTTCAGATTCGCGATTTGCCGGAATCAAGCGTATGAATACAACAATTGGCCAATGAGAGCGGACTAGTGGCAAAAGGCGGGAACTTCATTTCAAACGAAAATTTTGGCCGAGAAGGTTGTGCTTTTGAATACGAGATAAACATTTTGAACTTTGTCTATGAGAGAAGAGGTAAGCAATTACTTCTAGGAGGTTTTATAGGGGGCAGGAATTTAACTTTGACTTTTGTCCTAACAATCTGTCTCTCTCAGTTGTATGCAAAAATTAACCGTGTTATTCACAAATTCTGTCACGCAAAACACAAATGTAGGGAATGTTGATGAAAATATAATATTGTTGCAGAAAACTCTGCTTGTTTCCTGGGTTTGTCGTTCTAAAGTCCAGTAGGTGTAAAAAGTTCTAGTAAAGAGTCAATTGTCAGGATGGAACACAAACTTTATTGCTTCTAGAACTTCATCAAACAATCAGCTGTACAAAATTCACAAGCACAACCAGCCAGTAACTTGCTTATAACAGTCCGCTTAGTACAGAAGCATTCACAAATGCTGTGTTTCTCACTCAAAATAAAACACTTCCACAGGCAAAAATTCAGTGGAAACTTACGAGGGAAATCTGAAGCATCGTACTTTTACAGGCCCCATTGGAAAAATAGCGCCAAATGTCTGTAATGTTGTCAAGCTTGGCAACTTTTTGGCAAAATATCACCAAATTTGGTGCCAAAAATAAGTAAGTGATGTTACCTAAGGCCTACAAGCAATATTTCTTGAAAACACTGTATTAATCAATGGGGAAACCCAAAACTCCATATCTCCCGTTCTAGTTAACCGATTCTACTGAAACTTTTTTTTTTTTTTTTTAATAACGGGCGGGAACTTGTCGATTAGGCATTGTCACTTACAGCAGCCCGAAGGTGTGACCATTTTATTATGGGGGCACCCAGTGGGCAGTCAGCGTTACCCCCTATGAAGAGACGGACACAATGATAACCATGCCCAGTCGGGGATGGAACCCCGGCTGCCGGGAGTTGAACCCGAAACTGGAGTACGGTGCTTTACCCACCATACAACTCAGTCGGCATTTGATTTTGATGAAACAAAATGCGGAATTTAAGTATTTGATGCATAGAATACGAATTTTAAACCTTTTTTTTTTTTTTTTTCTCTAATGGGCAGGCACTGGCCACAAGCCTTTGCCATCAACGGCCCTAGTTACTGTCCATTTTATTATGGGAGCACCCAGTGGGCAGACAGCACTACCCCCTATGAAGGGACGGACAAGTTAACATCCATGCCCAAGCCGGGATTCGAACCCGGACCCACGGCGTGATAGAATGGTTCTCTAGCCACTACACCACCTGGGCGGCAGATTTTTAACAGCTACCATTTTACCAGGCGGGCAACCATTTTTAACAGCTGGGATGCAGAATAGACAAAATTTGTAACAATATCAAGTAAACTAAAACATTGAAATTGTTTTTGATGAGTAGTTGGTGATAATGCTAATGATACAGTTGATCTTTCTGCCCCATCATATGCTACTGCTTTAGGAGCCCTAGAAAACTTGAGACATTATCTGTAAAAATGGCTTACCTGCAAATACAATGACATATTTTAATGAGTTAGAAAATGTTGTATTACAAATGTGTCCCAAACAAAAACAAACTGCAGTACTGATGACATTTTGATAAAGGAATGTTTGTTCAATTAAGGTTCCTCCTATATAAAATGATATACATTCATTCTATTTTTGAAGTAAAAGTTAAACTTAATTGTATAGTTAAATATTTTAAAATATAGTTTTACTCTTTTTAACTGCAAAAATATTATTAAGCATATTTTTTTTTTTTAATGCTTTGTCTCTCATAATTTAGCTGAAGAGTTAGAAAATAAGATCCTTTCAGTTATATGTGATTTTAAATCGGTCCCTTAAAACGCTTATAAGTGAGAGATCACTGTATGTAGAATGATGCACAGTTATTTGTCATTAAAATGATGCACATGAAATGTCACATCAAAATGTTCTCTTAACTAAAGTTTTGAATTAACATATTCTTAATTATTTCACAATATGAATAATTTAAAAATAAGGTGCATCACTAGAAAACTGGATGGCTCCTTCTATATAAAAATTTTCAAACAGAAAGTTGCTGGTTTGTGGTTAAGAATAAGTAAAATATTGTTGTTTTGTTTTCCTGTTGGAGAATAAATTAACATATGGACATGAATTTATAATAACTTGAAAAATTGTTTTTAATAGCAGTTATAAATATAATCTCATTCATCAATTTTATATAGGAATGCACTGAAGAAGAATTTAGAAAGTTCGAAAAATTTAGTGATTTAACACTGGACAAATTAAATTGTAAGTTTGATTTCTTTATTATTATTTTCAGGGAAGAATATTAACAGACATGCTGTTTTTTCATGTTTCTGTAGATTCCCACACCCTCTTTTTTTAAGGGGGGGGGATAGTTGGAGATTTATGCTGATATTATTTCTACACTGTACAGCATTTTTTTAATCTTGCTTCAATCTGTTTCCCATTGAAGTAAAAATAATCAAACGTCACCACATTTGATTGCTACCCTATTACAATCCTTTTCCATCCTACTTCATAATGACTATTTTTTCTTCAGCATTTCTTTATATAAACTTACCACAAAATAAGAGTAAAAATTAACTCTTCTTCTTTCCCTACAAATTTGTGATTGCCGTTTCTTTTTTCTTCAAAATACTGATGTTAAACGTTAAAATAAATAAAAACTTTGTGAAAAAACACACATAAAAATGTTACTTATGATGTTATAAGTAACATTTTATGTGTGTTTTTCACAAAGTTTTTATTTATTTTAACTAACTAACAGTATAACTACTGTAAAATCCTGATTAAGTCCTTCCCTCCCCCATCTGCGAGGGAGGGAAGGACTTATAATCAGGGACAAGGCCTTATAATCTCCCCCTCCTCCACCTCATGACGATGACGTCACAGCTGCTGTTCATGGTGATGGCACAATTCGTAACTGTATCTGTTGCCGGAAATGCGTTTTGTCCTCTTTCCAAATAAATGAGGTAGGAATAGAGGGGGGCTTATAATCGAGATTTTACGGTATTTCATACTAGTTTCCTGAATTAAAATAGATGTGTTGTATAATAATATATTAAGTATAAGGATTTGTCATAATAAAGTGCTAATTTACATGTTGAGTTTTATGTTAATGTAAGTATGTATGGATGCATTCAATGTATAAGTATCTGTGGATGCATTCAATCCATTAAAAGTCTGTGGTCAATGACTACTTTGGCTATCCCTGAAATCTCGCAAACTAGCTCAAGCTTGTCGGCTTTTGGTGAAATATCGCCAAATTAAGTGTCAGAAGGAAGTCTTTCAAATTGAACCCAGCTTGGCGATATCGAAATATTTGTCTAGAAATCACTAAACCTTACTATTACTGCAGTATTTTATCTCTTTCAAACAAAATAAGTTTAGATGAAGTGCGCTGAAAATATTTTTGATTTAATAGACGTGCAAGGAAGTCATGTGTTGTCCACATCAGATATTTTTTTATTTAATATGTATCAGTTTTTTTTTTAAGTATTATACAATTGCTTTACAATTATTCAATTGGTATTTTGCTTAACTCATGTTGTTTATAATAGTGTGCTGTCCCACTCTAAATTAATTACATCTGCTTTGTTTATTTATTTATTTTTATTTATTTTTATTTTTTTTATTTTTTATTTTATTTTTTTTTTTTTTTGCCTTAAAGTCCGTTTTCTTTAATAACAAATTAGTTGCTTCTTTTCTCTTCCTCTCTTTACCCTATGCTGGCCAACTTATGTGTTCTTATCATTTAAAAGTTATATATTTTTTTTTCTAAATTTGGCATTTAATTTTAATTTTTGGGTGTTTTTCTGTGCAGTTTATGCTATTTTTCATCGGTTTGAGTACTGGTTCAAATTTTCACTGAACTTCATTTCTGGTAGCGTGGGCTTTCAAAATTTTTGCCATTGTGGTCTTTCTCTTCTCTCACCATGCAAAAAAAGCCTTTTCCCGCATGTTGTCTTAAGCTTCTCAGAAGATGCCAGCTTGTTGACTGATGCTGATTGTATTAATTCTTTTGGTTTATGGATAGAAAAAACATACTGTATATTAAGTTTAATTAGGAACAATTTATTTACCTAGATTACATATTTAATTCGGCATGCTAACTACGAAGTGAAAAAGTCAACAACTTACTCGTTACAGGCAAAAAGTGTTGCCACACAGAAAAACCAAAAAAAAAAAAACAATTTTCTTTTAACATAAATGAATGATTCAATGAACGAATCTTCAACAGATTGGCTGAGACAGGTACACGGTGGTGGGAGCTGCTTTGGAGACTGGAAATCGGTATTCAGTTTGGGCTGGAGTTCCTGAAAAGGTAGCTGATGATTTTCACTATGGAGTGAAGGAGTGAGCCACATCTCAATATGGTGTGCGCGGCAAGAAAAATGCCACAACGTTAAAGCATTAAGGGCATCGTCTCAGGTCATTCATCGACATTCTAATGAAAAGGGCGTGAAAAAAAAAAGGTTGAAATTTCCTTCAACCTTCTATGACGACCTGCGAGAGCGGGTGCTGAAATCCTTAAGGCGACATTCGCAAAAAATCCCCACTCCGATGGGAAACGAGCGACCTCTGGTGAGCGAAGCGGACCCCCGCAGAGTGGGCGTCAAGGATAAAAGGGGTTTCTTACTGGGGGGACGTTTTGACACTTTTATGACTGTGGGAGAGAGAGAAGAGGGAAATTTTCCTCTCTCCGATCGTCTTCTTTGCTGCTTGTCTGTTTACGAATTCCGAAAGAAAGAGATGATTATTTTATTTTTGATAAATTTGTGTTCGTCACAATAAGCTTTATACAGAGTGTAAAAACTTAAAATTTGATTTTTAATTTGAAAAAAGAAATAATGTATACACATGTACATTTATTTATGGTGTCTTTTTTTTATCATGGTAAATAATGTTTAGATTAAACAATTATTTGTTTATTTTAATAAAATAGGCAAAATTAAAAAGTTTTACTTTTCTCGTTATGCTTTATAATATAAAATATTGTATGCGTAGTTAGAGCTAGTTATTGAGAAATTGTAGTAATTGAAGTGCTCAATTTTCGTTTAGGGTACTTTTATTTAAACATTTATTACTAAAATGTAAAAATCATGACAGTACAAAAAATTAAATTCTTAGCATAAAAAAAATTATAAATTTGAGAATGCATTACTTTCATCCTATTAAAGAGCAAAGTTTGTTTGCCTTTTTTTTTTTTTTTTTTTTTTTGCAGAATATTGAAATGTTGTATAGGACATTGTATTTGACTTATTTGAAAGGGATGTAGTTTATTCATTTTATAAACGGGTCACCTGGAGAAAAAAAAAAAAAAAAAAAAAAAAAAAAGATAACTCAAATATCTTGTAAATGGCAGATTTATTTTTTCAAAAATGTAAAAATGCTCGAGGGATCTAGACCTAGGGGAGGATGATTACCCTACGTGGGAGACTTTCTAAGGAATCCTAATCCGCATTTACTTGAAGTTTCGGAGAAAACCTCGAGAAACTCCGAAATGTTAGGCCAATGGACGCGACCTGATTTCGAACCAGCACTTTTCTTCTCCCAGTTCAAAGCGCTAATGCTATGCCACTGGTAGGGCCCTTTCTTTAAAATACGTTTAAAAAAATTAATGTCTAAGTGTAGATTAACTTTTCTATGATTGTTGCCAAAATAATTGCCTGTGAGTACTATTTTAGACTTTCAGAAATGCTTTAAAGTCTTTTATCTACTGATAGTATTTAGAAGTACAGTAAACATAAAAATATTTTAAAAAGTCATTAATTCATTCTTTGAAAAACAGCTAACAAACACTTCATTTAATAAGTTTATATCGTGGCAACATGTTCCATTAAAGAAAGATCGTTGTGGACGGCTTTCTGCTCACTTTCTAATCATGTTGAGCCAGTAAGAAGATAAAAAAAATGGAGCCCCTCTTACAACTGCGACTGTCAGTTCTTCATGTACCTGAACCCAGGCGCGTAGCCAGGAAAATTTTTCGGGGGGGGGGGGGGGATATGAACTTATATCTGCATAAATAGACAGAATTTCATCACTAATCCAAAAATTTCCGGGGGGAGGGGGATATATCCCGATATATCCCCCCCCCCTGGCTACGCCCCTGCCTGAACCTGTATGTCTTTGATAAGATTTTTTGTATTTTGCAAGCGTAATAGCAATGAGGAAAAGTTTTAAAATACGTATTCCTATTTGCTAGTTTTTCTAGAGCTTTTATCAATGGCATTTTTAAATCCTAACTGATATTATAAATGCGAAAGTGAGTTTATTTATTTATGACGCTTTCACACCTAAACCGCTGAATCGATTAGGATGCATTTCGGTTTAGATATAGATGGGACCCTAGAGTTGGTTATAGGCTACTTAGAATTTTAGATTTTTAATTACTTTTTTAATTATTAATTAAAAACCGTTTTTATGTTGCCATGCTTGGCGAGTTTCGCCCGTATCATATGATTCATGTTTTGAGCTAACAAGAATGCTATTACTTCAATAAAGAAGCACGTGCATCTGAAAAACATTAAATAATACGGAAATTATGCCAGTTTTATGCCAAATATATCTATCTCTAATAATAAAAAGGAATGTTCTCCAGACAAATCTACAGAAAGCAGAGCTTTGAAAATTTGAGCATGCCTGGACCCATGACTTCGGTAAAGTGTACCTGAGGCTCGGAAATTTTAATTACTTTCCTAACTGTTAATTAAAAACCGTTTTATCACCCGCACAAAATGATTTATGCTTTTGAAATAAAGCAGAAATTCTATTTGCAAAATCACATGCATTTTAAAAACATAAATAAGTATGGAAATTATGTTCATTTTACGCCAATTTAAAAAGCATAAATAAAGAAAAGTGTACTTACGTATTATCGCGGCGGTCCGCCAAGACGAGCGATTTTTTGCCGAGATAAATGCCGGGCACATGAAATTATTAATGGTTTTGAATACAATTGGCAATAGTTTGGCAACTCATTTGACGAAAAAACAGTTTGGCGAGAATGACCGCCGGGATAATAGGTAAGTACCAAGAAAAGTCCAGATGTGTTTCTTAAAGTTCGTAAATTTCCAAATCCTACAAATAATATAAATGTGTACGTTTATGTGTTTGGATGTTTTTGACTGAATCACACAAAAATGGTTGGAAAAATTTGTAATGAAGATAGCTTATGCCCTGGATTAACATACAGGCAACCTTTCAAGCATATAGCATAAATAATTCTTTTACAAAGACACTCAAAATAATGATAATGCATTGCGCTCTATGGAAATTTTGTAGCAACTAAACCGATTTTAAAACTTTTTTCACTGATTGAAAGTCCTAGGCCTATAGGGTCCTAGGCGTATATGGAAAATTCTTCTGTGTGGAATTTTCTAAGGGATCCTAGCCCGTATTTTCGCGAGGTTTTTGAAAAGACCACGTAAAACTGCGAGCGGCTAGGTCGACAGGCATGACCGGTGTTTGAACCTGGCACCTCCCGACTTCCAGGTTTGAGAGCAGACCCTCTTAGACCCTAGGGGGGACCCTGAGTGTTATAGGCTACCTTTTATGCATATATCACAAATAGTTCTTTTACAGGGATACTCATAAGAATTACATTACGCTCTATGTGTATCTCTGTAAGTACTGAACCGATTCCAAAACTTTTTTCACTGATAGTAAGCTACACTATTCTTGAGTATTATAGGCTAAAATTAATGCATGTAGTGCAAATAGTTCCTTTACAGGAACACTCAAAATAATTCTAATACATTACGCTCTATGGGTATCTCTGTAACTATAGAACCGATTCTAAACTTTTTCGCTAATAGAAAGCTGCACTATTCCTGATTAACATATAGGCTAAAATTCATGCATATAGCATAAATATTTCTTTTACAAGAACACTCAAAAGAGTTCGCAAATACTGTCGTAACTGTCTCTATTCGCCAAATGCCTGAAAAAAATCTAAATTTAGTAATTTTACATACTCTGTTATTTTAAATGAAGTATACTACCATGCATTATACTTCATTTAAAATAAGCAAATAATATTTAAATGCAGTTTCTTTAGTCGCAAACATATTTGTTATTCACACATGCTTCATTTCTCTCGGGACCTAATTCTAAAGCCGACGCGGACGAAGTCGCGGGTACCCACTAGAGATGAGTTCGGGCTCATTTTTTGAACCCCGATCCCGAAGACTTTTAATCTGAGCCCGCCCGAGCCCGAGCAATATTATTAAAGTTGGAGCCCGAGCCCGAAATTTCAGCTAAAGACAAATAAAATTAACTACTTCATTAAGAGGATACAATAAATTTTGGAGCTTCACACACCTTCTAGTCCCCCGTGCCGCTATTTTTTGAAATAAGTACGTCTATTTATCCCATGAATCACTTTTTAAAATCTGTTTCAAGGAGTATGTTCAACAAAAGAGAAATTTTTCATGATCCCGAACGCAATCGTGAATTACAGAGCCCGAGTCCGAGTCGGGCTGAGCCCGTCTCATCTCTAGTAGCCGCTAGTTCATATATAAAATCCATATAAACCTGTATTGTTTATTTTATTAAAATAACTCATTTTTTAAGTTTTCAGTTTCTTCCAAAATCCAAAATGAATATAATACAAGGACAATTTATATTATTTATTAAAATGAACAAAATAGTACAAGAAGGGATAAAAGAATGAAGAAAATAAGTATCCATAAAGAAATATACACATTTACGTACATACACATATATAGATGAAGTGCTCCCTAGCCAACATTTTGTTTTAATTATCCAACGACTCAAAGTCATGTATTGGTAGAGTGGCTACGCACTGCTGGATGAGGCTACTTACAGAGCCAATTAATTCGTGGTAGAAGATAATTACGCTAACTTTATCGTTTTCTACCAGGCACAATTCAGAAATAAGGAATTCTAATAGAACCAAAAATTCTATAGAAATATTGAAAATTCACGTATATTTTATCAAAAGTTTAGCACTTTTGATCGCAAGTTTTTAAAAATATCACTAGGCTATAACAGCCCTCTATGCTTTGATGAAACCTTTCATGTCCAGCTGTATCTGATACCAAAAAGCCCAGCTACTCTGAAGATACATGATGCATTGTGACTGTAAGTGATCTCACCAAGTAGCGCATAGCCACTTTACTATACTTAGACATAATTTTTCTAACTAGCTGGAGCCGTATAGCATAGGAAATCTGACTTTAAAACTCTGTATATATACACTATAAAAAAAAAAAAACCTGCTAATAAAAACGCAAACATTCATATGCATTGTATGTAGCATATATAAATCAATTCATATGCGCATCAAAATTTTCACCCAAAAGTTTTTACAAAACAATTTATTTATTGCTAACTGAGTAGCCGTTCTTCACCCAAGCACAGTTGCTGTCTTTTTTTAACTCATAAAATCCAATAAGAGACATCGAACAAACAAAATTTCGCTGAACTTTGAGTCCCTAAAAACAAAAACCTAAACCATGACAAGTGAGCACGCGCAGGATAGTAAGAAAGGAAAATCAACACACTAGTCACCTTTTTGTATGGGGTTGGACTTTTTTAGGAGGCAAGATAGTGAAATTTCAGATAAATCAGGATATTATATTGGCTTTAATTTAGGATAAAACAATGTTTCTCGAAAATGGGTTCATGAGTCGATTTATATCGCAAAAATTGCAAATGAATATGTTTGAAAATAAAATTATGACTTAGATCAGCAGTTCCAAATAATTGTGCAACAATTTCTCCCAACAAAGGATAATTTATGATGACGCCCGCCCCCTTCCCCCTCACATTTCTTAGCAAACATTCATTTTTTAATATCTTTAACAATGAATATTTAGTCTTATTAATCCTACTAAATTTTAATCCTACAAAATATTGTTATTGGTAATGCCTGAATAAACATTTTAGGAGAAAAAATTTTTGGAGTAAAAATAAGAATAAATGAAATGAGTTTTTAAACATGCATTATCACCTGCACGTTGCCTTTCTCTCTCTCTCTCTCTCTTACCTCCTCGCCCTTCCTGCAGTTCTGCGCGCACTATACCGGTTAGCAGTCTAAGTTAGTGCCGCTGACTTAGATGACACAGTTTCATTCATTCTTCCAAAAAATAGCAATTTTATTCAGTTAAAAATCACACACACACACAAAAAAAAAAGTAGGTAAAACGTGGATTTTCAGAATTTTACAGAATTACTTTTTAAGTATATGAACATTAATATTAGAGTTGCCAACTGCTCTGGAATATCATTAACCACTTTTTAAAACTTTAATTTGTGGCTTAAAATATTGCAAAATTTCGAGGTCAAACGTGTGGGCGTATTACCATTTAAAAAAATTTCTGTTTTCAAAAAGTGTGGAATTGAATTAAAATACGAAAATAAATTAAACTTCCAAAATATATGGAAAGGGATAAAGAACTATGTACTGGAAATTGCTTTAGGTTTGTAAGTATGTGGCGCAGATTCCAATTATTTGGCAATTTTTCCTTGCTCCCGGCTAACCGGAAAAAAAAAAAAAAAAAAAAAAAAAAAAAAAAAAAACCAAACTACTCACGGTCAAAGAATTATTCAACGAAAATTCAAAATTTCGGAGGTTGGGTGGGCCCGCAGTCTCTTCTCTGGCTATGGCCTTTCTTCCATTATTTAACAATGTGTCGTTTTTGTCAAGTTTAGGGATTGTGCTAGCTGTCTTTTTTGCAATTTCATTCAAAAATTAATTTGAAACTTCCGGGGACTTAATCTGTATTTGGACTTTTTTTTTTCTTCTAAAAAATTGTCAGCATGCAATTTAGTATTATATATAATCAACAAAAGGGGGCCCCTTCACAAGGTGCGGCCCTGGGGATTTTTTCTCTGCTCCCCCTGTCCCTCTGCGCCACTGATCGTACGCGATATTGGCATCATTTTAACGTCATGAACAAGGAACAATTTGCAGAACTTGGATCCCAGTGCCTTACAAAGCAACTTTCATATCACACCATTCAGAGAAGGATGTTACTACAACTATAGCATCAAAATGATTATTTAATCAGATGCAAAATAAAATGCAATAGTTTAATAGTAATGATATTATGCAGGTTACAGTGGCGTAGCCAAAATTTTTCATGGGGGGGTGTTTACGAGTACAGCAGCTCATATATATGTATACGCGTGTGTGATAAGGGAGTGAAGAATATACATTTTGTATGACAAAATATTCCTCATGGGGGAAGGGAGCAGGGTCTTGGCTACGCCACTGGAAAAATAATAATATTTCGATTGTATTATTTAATTTTCAGTCATGAATTTTATTCCATATTTTTTCAAGTAACATGTTCCACAATATTTTTGTATTTATTTTCCTATATATGAGTATTTTATTCATAGAGAGTTTAGATTTTCACTTTGTTCCAGGTATTCCATTTTATCTGCTATAATTGAAAATCAACTGTATGGTTCTCTCGCTATCAGCCCACATACATTCCATGATAAGTTTTCGGTGATGCCAGATACTAGAAAAAAAAATAAGGTGTGGATATATCCCTGGCGATATGAAATAGTAAATTATTAGTACAAATATTTTTCATAAAATTGTCTCTTATTTTAAATTAAATTAAAAATTTATAAATTTTTAAACTTAAAGGGTGATTTGAGGGGCACTTTTGTTGAGGCCCATGGCGTTTGTCCCCAATGCCATGCCGAAAATCAGTTCCTGATCACGAATTTAAAAGTGCATTAGAAACCCTTCAAACCCCCCTAGTGAAGTTCAAACTTGTGATGTACAAATTACGTCACTTGGAATAATTCAAGTAGTTCTTAGATTCCTGTAAAGTGCAAATATTCGCCTAAAGCTTTTCAACATTAATCTCTCTATATAAAGGAAGATGTCCTGACTCAATGACTGACTTTATGCAAATATTTATTTAAAATTCTTGTAAGAGCTCTAAAATTTGTATTTATTTATAGAAATTCAGATACAACTGACTTTTTAATATCTCCTCAGATTTTAATTTTAAGTAACTGATATTAAGTACCGATTTTTTTGCTACTCTTTTGTTCTAGGAGCAGTTCTAGACACACACACACACACCGGGGATGAGATGGCTCAGCCCGAGCGCGGGCACGAACCGATCTCGAGCTCTGTAATTCACGATTGCGTTCGGGCTCGGGTGCGTGAAAAATTTCTCCTTTATTGTATAACACCTTGAAACAAATTTTAAAAAGCCATTCGTGGGAAAAATAAACGTACTTATTAAAAAATAAAAATAGCTGCACGGGCGCCAGAAGGTGCGTGTAATTAATTTGCAGAAACGGCAAAATTTATTGTATTCTATCAATGAAGTAATTGAATTTTATTTATATTTTGCTGAAATTTCGGGCTCCGACTTGGAAGAATATTGCTCGGGCTCTGGCAGACTCGGATTAAAAGTCCTAGGGCTCGTGCTTCAAAAAATGAGCCCGAACTCATCTCTAGCATACAATGCTATAAATAAATAATTATAATAATACATTAAAATGAAACAATGGTTCATTTTCCTTATAAATAAAAAAAATATTTTGCTGCATTGTGTATAATACTTAAATCATCCTGTAGAAAAGAAAAGAAAAAAAATGAAATCTCTACTGCTGTGTCTAATAATTTAATTAACACTTAATAAATATTTTTATTACATATGATTTCTCTTATGAAAACTCTTCCACCCTACCTTTCAGTTTTTCTCTCATTTGAAGGTAATTTACGTTCAACATAAAAAAAAAAAGTATTAAGCTGTATAAGTAAGCTGTATTTTAAAATGTAAAGAAGCAGTAAATGAGTCCCGATTTGTAAAAGTTATTACAAAGCAACTTAATTTTTTTCCACAAAAATGCTCTGTTGGTTTCTGAAAAATTCTCGTGTGACAAATATTATTTCTTTTCACACACTTTCGAGAGCAAAAATTTCGGTTTCCCGTCCCATCCCAGAGTAGAATTTCTTTTCCCCTGCTCATACGTACATTACGTACAATTCCCCCCCCCCTCAAGAATAGCAAGAATAGCCCCTCTTTGCCTTGCCCAGGGACAGCAATTTATCATTCTCCCCCCTACACCCAGGCCAGCGGCTAGCTCGTTGAATGACCCAGATAACGCACTATTACGGCGGAGAATTTTCACAGAAATGTAGACTCAGTAGTTTCATTTATAGCTAATTTATTTTTCATCAAATATTTTTTTTATTTTTATTGAAAAATCGGTAAACACTTTGAGCATGTATCTCCCGTTTACGAAATTCGTTTATCTTAATTAGCAAATATTTTACGGCTGTTCAAACACAAAAAACCTGTTTTTCCCAACTTTAATTGAATATTAAAAATATTAATAGAACTGATATCAAAATTTTAGAAAATACATAATCTGTATCGCATTAATATCTTGGCGAGGAAAAAAAAAACTGATTCAAAATAACAAAAATTGTAGACGTAGGACGAGAAAATACACTTCCCGTAGGTTAACATGGGAAGTCTCAGTTTCGTTTTCTACCAGCGTATGTCGCCTTAAGCAGACGGTGATGCTTACCTAAGTTCTTCAACTCGTGGCGCATCATCCTCCCAAGGAGTGACACTATGCCCGGAATTTCCATCAAGTGATATCTTCTTTTTTTTATTTTCATACTTTCGGAGATGGTCATCGCCATAAGATCCAGGATTTAACCTTGGCAGAATACTTTTTTTTTCCTACCTGTCCCAGTATGTTGTGACCGTCGGACTATCCTTAGATAATTTCCATCAGCTGCATCCTGTAAGCGCCACTGTCAGGGTGCCTACTGGCTACTAAAAGGAGACTATTTGCTACTATAATAGAGAATAGGTGACTGTGGCAACTATTTTTCCAGGAGTATCAATGCAATTTCTGTTTTTCACTTAGAACGTTTCAGTTTAGGGCATGTAACCACAGTACTAACAACATGATAAACACTGAGCATAGTTCAACAGTGTCTGCCGTAGATTTTGAGAAATATCTGGCAAGAACAGATAAGCTAGATTCATACCACCTGTCTTTCCATTGTAGTTCCCTACAGTGAAAGATGTGTTTTCATAATCAAAAAATTGACAAAACTTTAAAATTCCAAAAACATTATTCAGGCAACTTTCAGAACGACACAGTGGTATATCATTCACTTTGTTGCAGAAGCTCTGCTGAATTGTTGGATTTGTATTAAGAGAGTATGCTTTAAAGTCTGAGGTTTGTAGAAAGTTTCAGTTGCCAGTCGAGATGTCAGGACAAAACACAGACATAATTGTTTCTAGAAACTTGTCAAACAGTCTTCAAAGCACATTTTACAGAAATTTACAAGCACTAATTCTATAGATAACTAGTCATCAATCTCCTCAAATACTGCAATTTCTTTACAGTAAATAAAATTGTTCCATTTGTTAAAATATCAGAATACTTGAGCCGAACCCTTGGCTGCTCCACTGCATACAACTATACTGAATTCATAAACAAATTATAAAATACAGCTTGGCAAAACAGTGGTGTGTCTGGCATTAAAATTATGCTAAGCGATATATTCTTAATAGCTAGCCTTTGGTAGAAAAGCCAATTCAAGCACATATTTATACATTTTGGGGAGTTTTCTCAAAAGTCTAGTAAATTCTCTTTCATTTTCCTTGCACCATTTGTATAATGCTAAGCGGGTAAGTAAACATTGCAGGGCTCTCTCTCTTTCTCTCTCTTTTTTTTTTTTTTTTTTTTAAGTCATGGCAATTTTTTGGCAAAATATTGACAAAATTGGTGCGAAAAATAAGCCCCCAAAACTTAACCCAGCCTATCTTACGTTCTAGTTAACCGATTTATATCCAACAAAATGCAAAACTTAATTTTAGTAACACTTAACTTTTATTAGTGGTAATGTATGCTTCATGAAAATTAATATTTACACCTTTGTTTTTAAAACTGTATTTTTTTTTTCATTTTTAAGAAGACTTTTTTTAATATTTAAAGTGTCATAAGTTTTTATTTTGAGTATTTATTTATTTTTTAATTCGCATAATAATTCAATAAAAATTTATGTTAACAATTCCATAATATCTGGAACTATATACTTTATAATGTTATGTTCTATAAACTTCTGCATTTAAGGAAACAGAATTAAACCTCAAGCATCATCTGCTATGGAGCAATATATGATGAATTTAATCTTCACAAATATTATTTAAACGTCTTTCAGAAAACAAAAATGTTGTATTTAACATTTTTAAAACTTAGAAGTTTAGAAGATTTCAGTCTGTTTAGATTGTTAAAAAGTGTACTATTTTGTACCCTGAAGGCTTCTAAAGCAACTATTTCTGTGGTTGTGCTGTGGTGGGCTCCCTGCACTGTCCATAGAGACAATGCAACATCTACCTAAAATGTATCGCAAGAGACCCCTTCTTTAGAAATGCCAAGGACTGAGCTGTGAAGACAAACCTATTGTAACATCTGGGCCATTTTTGCACAGGGCACCATCCCCCTCTACACAATTAATGTCGTTTTTTTTTTATAGTAACTCATCCCCCTTTTTTTAACAAATATTTTTTTTTTCATTCTTCCCCCCCTCCCCTTTTAAAAAAATATGTCAAAACCCTTTTTGTAAGAAATGTATTAACACCAACATAGGCGCACCCACCGGGGGGGGGGGCTATGGGGGCTGAAGCCCCCCCTTAAGGCAGAAAGTTGGAAGTGAAAAGTGTTAAAAAAGTGAAAATTGTCACTAATTAATTAATTTTTTAGTTCTTTCTTTCTTTTTTTAATTTTCCTCAAATTATTTCTAACCGAAAAAGACATTTATTTTAAAAAGTTTTTAAATAAATCCTTACAGTTAGTTGAAAGACTGTTACACACGGTTAAATCGTCGCTCAAAAGATCAGATAATTCTTTATGACTCTATAATGAGTTACATTGCTTGTGTTCTATGGGACAGTCAAGTGATAATGAATATTTTGACGTTATAAGAGAGTTGTAACTAACCGAGGTCACTATGACCGAGTTCAGCAGTATTTGTATGTAGTCCAGCCCCCCCCCCCCCTAAACTCAAATCCTGGGTGCGCCACTGAACACCAACTTAATTTTTGGATGTCAACTGTCAGATTTCATGTAAGGCAAATTTTTCTTTTTGAGAGGCCTCTCTTCATGTTATATAACTATGGTATTAAGCTTGTCAAACTTTACCTTTTATATTTTTTTACTTGAGATATTTAATTGAATTTTAGTGAGTGTTTGAACATATAAACTACTTTGTGTTGTGAAATGAGAAATTCAGCCTAACTGCTGAAGATTAATTTGAAATGTTCATCGATGCTAGAATAATTGAGTTGCCCTATGAATGAATACTAATAATAATTTTTGTAATAACTATGAATTTAGGCTTATAGATAAGGGATTCTGATGTGTCTCTTGTGCCAAAATATGCTTTCCTAATAAGTTTTTACAGTTTTTAAAATTCTAGCTTAAGAAGTACATATTGTGAAGTTTTGCTCAATGTACGCAATTGTTTAATTCAGTCTCACAACCTCCTTTTCAATAAAAGTGATATTTCTTGCATGTATGTCTCTTAATTTGTGCATGCTTGTTACACCCACACCAAGTTCTCTTTCAGCTGAGGCAATTCCAACAAAGATCTGGGGTCAATTTTTGTTTTTGGTGCTTTTCCATGCTTTCCATCGCAACGCAATATCCCATTTCTTAAAATCTAGAAAATTTCTTGACTGTCAACACGACACTTTATTAATATTGTGAAAAAGCAAATTTCTTTTTCTCAAAACAATCAAATACAGCTCTCTAATATTTTTAACAATTTATTGAATAAACAAGAGCTATCTTACGAGATTAAGCCAAAGACAATGCGAGATAAATAAAACCTTGTACAATAACACACATAAATGTTTACTTATCACACTGGGCAATCATTTCAGCTGAAAAAATATTCAGCCTTCTTCAGCAGTCAACATAATATGTGGCAAAATAGTGAGGACTGAAAGGTAAACACTTTCGCTTCCCTTTTCTTTTAACCTGTCAGTCCCCACTATTTTTCCACGCAGTGTGTTGACTGCAGAAGAAGGCTGAATCTATTTTCAGCTGAAATGATTGTTCAGTGTGATAATTACTTTTTTATGTGTGTTATTATACGAAGTTTTATGTATCTCATTTTTAAACACCAGTTTCTTTTTGAGTGTTTTTTGTTTCAAAGACCGTGTGATCCCAGACTTAGGTTTCAGTCGAACTATGCCCATAGGCAACCCTAGATTACTAAGCTCCCCCCTGCAAATATTATAAAAGCAATTACAGTATAGAACCTGTTATCCGGAATGGTTGGGACCGGGTGTATTCTGGATAACTGGTTGGGGATTAACATGGCATCTACTGATTTGATTGGTAACAAAATGTTACTCTCTATTTTTGATTAGAATTAAACATTAATTGTTAATATACTAGAAAAATAATATAAAAAAACTCTTAATATGATCAAGATAAATAAAAATCATTTAGAGGAAGCAGTAAATATATGATAACTTTTTGAAAACTTAGTCATGCACTAAAGAAATAAATAAAATACCTTACCAGATTGCTTACTTTATAAATTCTAGCAGTAGTACTCAAAAAAAAAAAAAGAAAGAAAGAAATATTTTTTAAAAACTTATTTTTTGCTTTTTTTTTCGGGGGGAAAAAAATAGGAATTTAATCGATCGAAAAATGATTCTGGATAAGAGGTTCCATACTGTACTTCATTTATCAGGGATGAGATTAAGAAAAAAGAAAAAAAAGTCTCTGCTACAACATTTGAGTAATAATACTTATGAATTTCGAGTTTAATAAATATTGCAATTGCTACTGATATTAAGTCTATCCTACTTATACACAATTTTGACTTAATGAAAAAAATTTTTACAGATCAGAAAATTTTGAAAAATTGAAAAAAACTGATTTTTTTTTTTTTTAATTATTATTATTATTACTATTAAAAAGTCAAGAATCTCATTCCTGTTTTGTTGAGTATAAAATAAACTTACCTTCTGTTTTACTTTCTCTTTCCAATATATGCTATAGAGAAATTATTGTATCACCTGAATGCAGCTAGAAAAGACTACCCCAACTACAACAACAAATTGTAAATTACTAATTTTGGGGTCCCCTGAGTCCAGAAATCTCTTTTTTCGGAGTTCGTTTGTGTATCTTTTATCACCATTAACTCAAAAAGAATAATAGCAGGAAGTCAAAATTCGGTATTCTGAGTCTATCACATTAGATTGACTCTTGAACCTTTTATATTAATTTAATTAAGAGAGACATGTGGTGTGGCTGAAAGAAAAAATCGGGCATAAGTTTTCTGAACTTAAAAACAAATAGTAATCAGACTTCAGTATTCTGAATTTGTATTTCTTGCATGATGGCTGGCAATAAAGGTTAATAAATATGTTGCTAATAAAAATAAAATTCTGCTCAAATATCAGATAAGAGAAAGTCCTGTGAGTGTAAGTTACACTAGATTATATTTCTTAAAATCTATAATCAAATTGTCTTTTGCGAATTACAACTTTTTTAAATTAAATGTCTTTAAAATTTTATAAAGTCATGTGATTTTTGACTTGTTTCATACTGTATAAGATAGCATTTCATTTTTGCAGATTTCATATGAATAGTCTTGGATGATCATAATTACATTCCTTTTACAATAACTTAAAGTCTTATCACAATTTTTATGAGCATGTTAAAATCAGAAAAAATTATTCTTTCAATTTTAGGTCCTAATCTTTTATTCTTTAAATAGATATTATATAAGGATATACTTCTTTCCCTAATTGTCTAATTATTTAAAATAAATTATGTCTATTAACTAAATATTTGTCAAAAATAAATTTACTTATTGTTTTGCATACAAAGTACCAATAATGCATTGCAAGATTCAGTGATGATATTTTATCTTGTTAGATATGTATTATATATAATAATTAAATAAGAATTTAAGAGTTTGAGACTACCCCTCTTTAAAGACAGTGCCCCGATGCGATGCTTAACTGGCTTACTCTGTCGGAAAGCCTCCGATTGTGTCCCATTTCTAACAATTATTTAAGAAATTCATTATATATCTTGTTTTGTTAGTTATTTAGATCTAATTTTAAAATTATATTTTTAAATAATTCATTTTAAATATCATGAATAATTTCTCTTTTCAGCTGTAACCAGATTAGAAATATTGGGTGTCTTACAATCAAGTTCAAAGTCAGATTATTTGTCTCATGTAAATCCTGCTTTTCAGCCATGGTTTTAATATCATTGATATTCATCTTTGTTCATGCTTGTAATTGTATATAATTGCTCAATTTTTCATTTCATTCATATAAAATAAATTATTTTGTTAAAGATTATGTAGACTCATTAATTTTTTTAAATAAATAATTTTTTAATTACTGTTTCTTAGTAAATTAATTATATAGGTAAGTTCAAAATACAGAGTAAGCACAGTGGCACGAAATTTTGTGGAAAATGCCATGTCCAATAAATGCCTATGTTTTTTTATCAAACCTTATGTTTCTGTGCTTATTTATTTGTATCACACACACACTCCCCTGGCAAGGCAAATTCAGGGATATTACTTCACTTTCAGGAACAAGGCAATGCCCTTTAGAACTGAACAAAAACTTTTTTTGGTGTTTGCCATTTTATGATTTTTATCTTAACTAAATTTCACAGACGTGGTGAGTAGAACTAACCACCACACAAATAACCGAAATCATAAGGACCTCCTAAACTTGCTGTTAAGTTAAAAATGTATAAATATTCTTTTTATACAGCATAACAGTATCGGACAAACACAGATAGTGAGAAATTAATTTTTTTAAGGGTTAACAATCTCAAATTAATTTTCCATGTGCAAAAGAAAGTTTGCAATTTTGTAAATCCATTAACCCGTTTTGGGTTGTAATAATGCATTAATGGATTTTCATCAGTCAGAGACCCCCTTCCACTCCTAGGCAGATAGCCCTTATCCATTCCTTAACAAAACACAATACACTAAATCGGTTAATTACAGTGCGAGTAACGAATTTTCAAAATTTCCAAAGAAATGGTCATAGCTTAATATAATCACATTAGGCATTTTTCGAGGTACTTACGTATTATCCTGGCAATCCACCAAGACGAGCAACTTTTTCGCCCAGATAAATGCCGGACATATGAAAATATTAATGGTTCGGAATACGATTGCCAACAGTTTGCCAGCAAATTTGAGGAAATAATAGTTTGGCGTAAATGACTGCCAGGATAATATGTAAATACCTTTTTTGATTTATCGCCAAATAATGAAAATATCACCTCATTTTTCAAAGCATTTTTTTCACACCCTATTTGGCAATTTATTGCAAAAGTCGCCAACATTGGCGCAACTTTTGAGGGAGGCACACGACAGTCATCGGATTATTAGCTAATCATATTGTAGGATAGTGTTATATGCTTAAAATAGATGCCTGTCTCTAAACTGCCATTGACCGTATTGTATTGAAAATAATTTGAGTGCTCCCGTTAAAAACGTTTAACTTTACAGACACTATTTTTTATGGAAAGCTTCATCTTGTAATCCTTAATAACATCCAATTTTGTTTCATTTCAAAGAGCAGAATATCTCTAAAACTAGAAGTCAAAGCTCGTTGTGGAGGCAATTACAACGGGCGCTAGAGAAAACATTTTACGAAAATATGTCTTCATTCAATATATTTAATTTTCATCCACCTAAAATAAATAAGTTCATATTCAATTTTGATTAAAGACCCAAATCGCATTTCACACTCTTCTGAAACCCACGGAATCTTTTTGCAGTCGAAAGCTTTCATTTTTATACACAGTAGAGATGAGACGGACTCGGGCTATGTAATTCATGATTGCATTTGGGCTTGGGCTCGTAAGAAAATCCTCCTTTGTTGAACATACTCCTTGAAATAGATTTAAAAAAGTAATTCATGTAAAAAATAAACGTACTTATTAAAAAATATATAGCGGCACAGGTGCCTAGAAGGCGCGTGAAGCTCTTTGGGTATTTCAGAACGGCGGCTTATATTGCTTAGTTAGTCATGAGATCGGACATTATTTCATAAACATGGATGTATACAGAATTAAAACGTGCATTGAGATTTTGCAACTATATTTGTCTTTAATTTGCACAAACAGCAAAATTTACTGTATTCTATCAATGAAGTAATTGAATTTTATTTATCTTTAGCTGAAACTTCTGGCTCGGACTAAAAGTCCTCGGGCTGGGGCTTTAAAAAATGAGCCGAACTCATCTCTAGTACACAGCCATTAAAATATCCAGCAGATGATTTATTTGTGGGAAAAAAAAATAATAAATAAATAAACTGTGTAATTTGGAAAAATTATTTTAAGCGTATTGGAATCCCCCAATTTTATGATGTAATTTTCACTTGAAATAGGTAATTTTGTCACACGATGACTCCCTTTTTTGACTCTTGGAAATAAAATGGTGCTGAAATAGCAAAAAATCGCTTAAAAATGAAGGAACGGGTGGATTTTCAAATTTTAAAGGTAGTACTGATTGTTTTCTATGTTTTTATATATAATCATGAAAAATTTCATGAGGATCGTACAAACGATGCAGAAGTTATTAGGCTTTTTGTCTTTGACTTTGTAATCTTTTTGCAGTAATGGCGGAAAAAGTTTTATCTTAAAGTCGGGATCAGCGCAACTATACAGTAGGATGATATGCTTTAAAGAATAACTTCCCACAGAGCACAATGTATTGGGAATATTTTGAGTGCTCCTGTAGAAAAACTATAAATGCTGCATAAATCATTTACAATAGGGTATATGGTACTGTAGATAAGAATAACATATATAAATTTCGTAGAAATCAATGCATATTTAAGCGAGTTAGAGCAAGGATGGACAGACAGACAAACCGAAATCATAAACACTTTTCTACCTCGTTGGAAAGTGTTAAAAAAAGCTAAATCTTGGGGGGGAGAGAACAAAAACTTTCAAGGTAAAGGTGTGGGGCCCGTAGCATTTGCTATACTGCTAATCCGGCACTGGTAAAAATTTGTATAAATATATGTAGCAATAATGTAAATAGTGCAATCTAAGAAATTTCCAACTATAGACAATATTGATTTTTAAAAAATTCTTTATTGGGCAATAGAAATAACTCAATCACAGATATTTGTCAATTGCCTCTTGATGAAGACTGCTGCATTACTGATGAAGAAATAAATAATAGTAGTTCTGAGCTGATTACATCTAGCGACATCTATGGGCAATAGAATTTTAGAAGAGAAATTAATTTAAATTTGCTTTAGACGAAGTCTAAAATCAACATTATACCTGCACCCCAGTCTGCCAAAAATCCATATGCACATCATGCAGTTACATGGTAAGGGCATTTTGTAGTATGAAAAAAATACTATAAACACAGGCTTTGAATACAATAAGAGGCTCCATGTACACTTACCACCATATCATAGACATTGAGAAATGCTGCTATAAAATGACAAAAAGAAATTAGTGTTTCAGTACATTTAAAAATTTTTGTATTACTGGTTGAAATCCTAAGCACCCTCTAAAGAATAAAATATTTTATTCTTTCTTGATAAGGTAGTTTACATTTTTAGAATTGCATTTATTTATATCTGTATTATAAGTCAAAAGTATGCAAGCATAGAATTGTTTTTATTGTTCTTTTATACATTTTTGCCTTAATTTCTTATAAAATATTATACTAGTTTTAAAATTACAAAATTTTTTTTATTGAGTTTTGCTTAAATCTTCATCCAAATTATCACACCAAATATGATACTTTGGATGAAGATTTAAGCAAAATCATGTCACACTAAATTATCAAGTAAACCTTTATTACTGCATAAAATTTTAGGTAATTATCATACAGCAATTTGTTGTTTACATAAAGCAAATAAAGAGGAGGAAAGATAGCGTTACATCCAATGTTCCAAAAATGGAACATCCAAGAAATCAGGGAAGGAATTTTTTTTTTCACCATTTTTTTTTTTTTTTAACAGTCATTATGGGTGTATTCTAATGTAATTTTGATTAATTAATTATATCTTTTATTCCTGGATCATAATGCAGCATTTAAAGGGTTAATGGTGGATATCCATATCCTGCAACAAAAGGAGTTTTGGATATCCGATATCTAGCAAAATCAATATCTGCTGCATCCCTACTTTTAATCAGTAAGTCATATTTTGGAAATATTACATTTTAAAATAGTTATTTGGCTTGGAATAACTGCCATGAGTTTTGATTAGAATAATTCCTGGAGAAAACAAGGTTTCATTTCTAAAGTATTGTAATTGCAGGGGTGCAGAAAATGTTCAGGGCCCAATATTTCCCCAGAACACAATTTCTTTTTTTTTTTAAACAGTAAGAGGAGCATTTTTAATAGGCTAGCTTTTTTCGATGACATTTGCATTCCTACAAAAATGTAGCATCCCCCCCCCCTTTTTTTTTTTGTTAAATATACTCATGGCAAAAATTTCCTTAGCCATTGAGAATTTCCACCGAACCCTGTTTGCACGTTTGGACATATTCTGCACCCCTGTATAATTGTACCAACAGAAATTTTTTTAAGTGCTAAAATTATTCTAGAGAGATTTAATCTTCTTGACCCTTCCTAATTATACATATCTTGACTTTAATAGATTATTATGGAACTTACCAGAATTGTTTTTCCTCTGTTACATTTGTGTTGATTAAAATTAACCAACACATTAGCAGAGTTCCTTTCAGTTTAAAGAGATTGTTTTTTAATCAGTCAGATGGTACAATTCAGTACTCATTAAGCATAAAATTTAAGTGATCGCTTTGGACAAGTTCCATTGTATGTCTTTCAGGAAATACCTTTATAAGGGCATTTCATTTTTAAAATTTAGAAAACATTTGAAATAGGTAAACTCAAATAAGATTTAGTTACATTACTAAGTTTAATATTAAAAAAATTGTGTGTGTAAGACTTGGGTTTTAAGCAAAAACCCAAGTTTAAATAGATAAAGTAAGGATTTTTTGCTGAATACACAAGATTTCTCATTAACTTGAACACAAATAATATTTGTTTAGAAGATTTTTTCAAAATAAATAAATATGACTAATCCTATAAACAAAATTTTTTCCTTCTCTACAAATACCAAAATTTATGTTTTGTGAGGATTTTAAAAAAAATTCTCTTTACAGGAAAGTTTTATCTTTGTTATGAATGCTGAGATGCTTTGTAAGTGTGGAATTCTGAGTAAATGCCTTTTGACATACTTCACAGGTATAAGGTTTTTCATTTGTATGGGTACGACGGTGTACATTTAAATGAGATTGTTGAGAAAATGCCTTCTGACACACTTCACATAAATATGGTTTCTCTTTTGTATGCGTACGCATATGGCTGTTTAGTGAAGATTTTGCAGAAAATGCCTTCCGACACACCTCACAGACAAAAGGTCTTTCATTTGTATGTGTATGGAGATGTGTGCTTAGTGAGGATTTTAAAGAAAATGACTTCTGGCACACTCCACAGACAAAAGGCTTCTCTTCTGTATGTGTGCGGAAATGATTACTTAAGAGGAATTTTTCAGAAAATGCCTTTTGACATACCTTACATATGAAAGGTTTTTTATTTGTATGTTTGCAGAGATGTCTATTTAAATTTGACTTTTCGGAAAATGCTTTCTGACACACTCCACAGACGAATGGCTTTTCATTTGTATGGATGCGGCGATGCGAATTCAAATGCGCATTTTGAGAAAATGCCTTCTGACACACTCCACAGACAAAAGGTTTTTCTTTTGTATGTATACGTAGATGTCTGTTTAGTAGGCACATTGCTGGAAATGCTTTTGGACATACTTCACAAGCAAATGGTTTTGCTTTTCGGAGATGTTTGTTTGAAGAAGATTTTTGACACATTTCACAAGTGATGGGTTTTTCACTAGCTGTTTCATTAAATGTGCATTTACAAACTGAGTCCACAGTATGGGGCATGAAAGTTGAGTTGCTTTCTCGTTGTAAGCCATGGGATGTTTCTACTTCCAAATCATCAAGATATTTAATCATCGGCATTTTCTGTGATTAATATTTAAAAACCAAATGTACATCTTAAATGCAAAAACCTCATTATTTTTATACACTCGCAAAACATAGGAGCAGAAACTATTATAATTTATAGCAAAAATACTTAAATCAATATTGAATTATAACAATGAAATTCTTTTTATTTTATTCTATGTTAACATTGTATGATTTTTTACTCATGTAGTACACTATTAAACCATGTACCAACGCTACAGCTACTGTGAGTAAAGCTTCAATCACTTTAGTATTTCGATATTAGAAGAAAATACATACTGCTTTGTTAATGACAAGCAAGTAACTGCATTCACATTTATATTAACAGTCTTTCAAATTCTTCAAAAAGTCACAAGTGGGCAACCTTTTTGGTTGCTCAAGAAAATAACTTGATACCTGAAAAATACATAAGTTGAAAAATTACAGAATGACTGATCATACAAGAGCAACTAAATATAGAAATATTAAATTTTTATTATTTAGTAACAAACATTGGTCTAGTTGTAAGAGAAAAAATGAGGGGATGCTTACTTTTAAAGAAGTTTAAACTAAATGCATATAATTAGTTAAATGTAATTATTTCTAAATACAAATATAATTAACTAAATCATTTTTCAAATATTTTAATTAATAACCTTTTGCTATACATAATTGCTGATTGTAAAAACAAAATTTTGATAACAGTGAATTAAGTAGGGTTTCTATCAGCCATCTAAAGTGACTTCAGGGGTCGATGCAGACAAAAATTGGGTCTGTTTTGCAATCCCTTCACAAAATTAAAATTAATTAAAACGGCCTCTTCACCAAGTTACAATTGAATAAAACAGCCACTTTACAGAATTACAATCAATTAGATTGGCCATTTCACAAAAATGCAAATGATTAAAATGGCCCTTCATTGGCATTTTACCCTACATTTTAATCTGTTTTATCAGTTATTTTAACAAAAAAAAAGTGAATTTTATTAAAAACTAGTATGAAAATTCACAAAAATAAAAACTGAAATTCACAAAATTAAGTACTAAAATTCACAAAAATAGGACCCTGTAAAAAATTCCTGGATCAACCCCTTGACTTTGAATTTATCTTATATCTGTACTACTCATTTCTTGCTATTCCAATTTCTCTCTTTTTTGATCAAGCACGTATTAATCAAGATTACATGTGCATTCTGTTTCTAATGCAGACTTGCCAACCTCAAAGCCAAAAATCAAGAGAATTTATTTTAAAAATCATGAAACTTCTTTTCAAAGAAAGAAAAAAAAAAAAACCCTGATTTTTAAAATATCGGGGATGTACCAGCTGAAACTAAATTTTGGAGAGAAAAAAAGCATTTTTGATACAATTTGCTGCCAGAAATAGATCTTTTTGGACCACAAAAAATTAACTTTGGGTCATAACTTCTATCAGGAAGTCAATAGCTTATAAAAAAAATTTGGTAACATAAATAATAATATCTAGAAAATTCAAAATAGCGGTCAATTTTTTACTCTTAGGCATTAGAGGATTAAACAAAACAATATAAAACAAAAAAAAATCATTCTTAAGAGATGCAGAAAAAATTGAAATTGAATGCTTTATAACAAGAAGCTGCATGTCTTTTCCCATTAGACGTTTCTCGGCAAAGCCTGCATTTTTTTACCTCACATAGGCTTGGGCAAGGGCAGTTCTAGAGTTGCAGTCTGGGAGGGGTAATGATATTTTATAATTTACTAGCTGAAGTACCCGTTCTTCCCACGGGAATAAATGGACTTTTTGATATTAATATTTGTTGTGATTACTACTTATTGTAATAAAGAGATATAGCAAAATGGATATCGCGTTATATTGTGTTCAATAATCATGCATACTGAATTTCAAGGCAATCGTTTTTACGGTGCTGAAGGCGATGCGGCGTAGCGCAATCTAGTGGCGAGTTTTAGCAAATCGGATACGGCGAAAATATTCTTCACATTCAGATATCGATGTATACAAATTTTCATGACGATCGGCTGAATAGTCCTGAAGTTCATGTGTTGACGCGACATCTAGTGTCAAGTTATAGGAAAATGGATCGTGCCAAACTCTTCCCCGTGTTCAAATATCTATGTATACCTATTTTCATAGCGATCATTCGCACAGTCAAGAAGTGATACACTGCAGGGTCATCTAGTGTTTAATTAAAGTAATGATTTGCTACAGCGCCGTCATGTGGCGAATTATAGCAAAATGGATAACGCCAAAATATTCTCATTGTTCAAATAGCTATGTATACTGATTTTCATAGCCACCGTTTGAATGGTCAAAAATTTGGCTTGCTGCAGCGTCATCTAGTGGCGAGTTAAAATAATAATGCATTGCAGTGCCATCTAGTGGTGAGTAACATCAAAAGTAACACAGTTAGAATATATTCTTTGTGTTCAAATGTGTAAGTATAAAAAATTTTATGCCGATCGTTCGAACGGTATAGAAGTTGATGCGTTGCAGCGCTATTTAGCGGTAAGTTACAGCAAATGGATAGTGAAAAATATTCTCCGCGTTCTAATATCCACGGGTACCAAATTTCATCGAAATTGGTTGGACGATATTCGCATAGCAAATGGCTAAACGGAATAGAATTCGACGTTCTGCTGCGCCACCTAGAGAAAATTAGAGGAAAACGGATAGCATAAAAACCTTCTCCATGATAAAAGACTTAGGTGAACCAAATTTCATGGTGATCGGTGAAACGGTGCTGGAGTTTTTCAACCTCCTACACACATACCAACATTCATTTTTATCTATAACCAGCCTTATTATACGTATATACCAGTCTCAAGTAAAATCCAGTTTCAAATCTAAGCCTCGCCAAAGTGCCAGCATACGCCATTTTGCAAGAGTTTTTTCAGGGAATCATTCGAAGCATTGACTTAGCAGCAATCAAAATGGGAAATGGTTCGACCGCCAGGCATTTATTTGAAAAGTGGAATCCCTTAATACAGCCGCATTTTTTTAAATTATCAACTATAACATGTTTTATTCATCGTTACCTCGATGTACTAAATGCGAAGATTACAATTTTCTGAAATTTGGCGGATTTCCCCCAAGTTAAATCAATGTACTCGATTGGCGAGAATTCTGAAGCCACATTGCTTGAAATGCCCTAATAACTGCATTATTTCTGCACGGATAGTTAAAATTTAATGCTGTATTCTAAGAAAACCTATACACTTGTTTTCAAAAATGCTATTCCCTTAAGCTCTCAGTAAATTGCGCCAAAAAGCCTAAAACTGTGCAAACCGCTAGAACTCACTTTCTAAAAATCGGCCTATCAGCCATTTTATTTTTCGCCAAACTAAAAAAAATTACATATTAGTCTCGGATATCTTCGATCCTCATTGTTTTGCGTATAAAACATTTCATTCCTGCTCTCATTTCTTATGCGCACACGATATTATAATTAAAAAAAATAACCTTACAAATATAAACTAAAAAAATCATTATTATTCTTTTATTTTTACTTTAAGAATTTAAAACATTTTATTCGGCAAAATCGCCACACATGGCAACCAAGATGCTTATTTCACACACTTTTTTCACTACAGGGGTTACAATTACGTAAAGCTTTCTGCGTGGAGAACATAAAAAATCTCTTAAATTCCGGGAACGGATAGACTTTCAAAGTTTTAAAGTGGACTATCATTTATTCTATATTATTTTACATATCTGTGTAAAATTTCAGGCTGACAGGTCCATTTTTGTGGAATTGTATACTACCCAAATCAACAAATTGACAAACAGAATTTCATTTTTATTTATAAGATAACCTACGCTTGTTTTTAAAAATACCCTACCATTAAATTGCGCCAAGCGCTAGAATCATAGAAAATCTGACACACTTTCAGATTTTAAATACGCACTAAAGTGCTATATATAAAAAGAGTTATAATGCATGGGTCTTCCCTATTTTCGTTCCTTCTTCCATTGAGTTGGAAAGTGTATCATTATTCATGAGTGTGATTAAACAAAATTAAAATTGATATTTCTAACATCCTTTTTTCTGGATGTAATACATTAGAAATAGATGCAGAAAAGCTGCTCGAAAAAATGCACAATTCCAATTGAATGAAAATTTCAAAAACTTATACGCAGGTGTATTCATAACCCAAATAGCAGACGATTAAATTACGATAAATAGCGCCAAGCATTAGAATCCTCCTCAAAATCGCACATCAACCCCTTTTATTTTTCGACCAATTAAAAAGTTGCACATTTATTTTCGGAAAATTTCCAAATTCTATTTTTCTTTTGAGTATAAATCATTTCATTCCCGCTCTGATTTCACATGCACACGATATTTTAATTTGAAAACAACCTTACAAATAATCTAGACAAAATTTAAAAAATCGTTATTCTTTAATTTTTACTTCAAGAGTCTGAATCATTTAATGAACTGCCGAATGTGGCAACCTAGATAAGCTTAATCGTCACTTAATGCACTGTGGGGTTACAATTATGAAATGGCGGAAAGCAAAAATTAGCCTTTTGCGATACGTTTTTATCGATATTTCCTAAAATAGTTCAAATTTTGAAAAAATCGCTTGGAGATGTGTTGGGACCTGTCATGGAGAATTTCCGTTCAAAATTTGGTAGGTCTACGATCACCCGTTTGCGAGCTACACGAGACACAGACAAACAAACTAACAGTTTACACACATAGTTTTATTAATATAGCTACCAGTCTCAAATAAAATCCAGTTTCAAATCTAAGCCTCGCCAAAGTGCCAACATACGCCATTTTGCAAGAGTTTTTTCAGGGAATCATTTGAAGCATTGACTTAGCAGCAATCAATATAGGAAATGGTTCGAACGCCAAAGAGTAAAGCGCGCATTTATTTGAAATGTGGAATCCCTTAATACAGCCGAATTTTTTTAAATTATCAACTATATAACGTCTTTCATTCATCGTTACTCCGATGTACTATATGCGAAGATTTCAATTATCTGAAATTTGGCGGAATCCCCCCAACTTAAATCAATGCACTCAATTGGCGAGAATGCTGAGGATAGATCGCTTGAAATCCCTTAATAACTGCATTATTTCCGCACGGATCATTAAAATTTAACGCTGTATTCTAATAAAACCTTTGCACCTGTTTTCAAAAATCCATTTCCTTAAGCTCTCAGTAAATTGTGCCAAGCCGGAAACTGTGCAAACCGCTAGAACTCACTTTCTCGGCATTTTGAGCCATTTTATTTTTCGCCAAACTAAAAAATTTTAACATATTAGCCTCAGAAATCTTCAATTCTTATAGTTTTGCGTATAAAACATTTCATTCCTGCTGTGTTTTCCCATGCACACGATATTATAATTAAAAAAAAATAACCTTAAGAATATAAACTAACAAAAAAAACAATCATTATTATTCTTTTATTTTTACTTTGAG
The DNA here is from genome assembly GCA_038373885.1 of Cheiracanthium punctorium. Taxonomy (NCBI): domain Eukaryota; kingdom Metazoa; phylum Arthropoda; class Arachnida; order Araneae; family Cheiracanthiidae; genus Cheiracanthium; species Cheiracanthium punctorium. The sequence goes on along the minus strand of JAWZYV010001022.1, from coordinate 31,467 downwards.
AATTTAAAACATTTTATTCGGCAAAATCGCCACACATGGCAACCATGATGCTTCTTTCACACTTTTTTTACTACAGGGGTTACAATTATGGAAAGCTTTTTGCGTGGAGAGCATAAAAAATCTCTTTAAATTCCGGGAACGGGTGGACTTTCAAAGTTTTAAAGTAGACTATAATTTATTCTATATTATTTTACATATCTGTGCAAAATTTCAGGCTGATAGGTCCATTTTTGTGGATTTGTATACGAATCAAATCCACAAACAAACAAACAAACAGAATTTCATTTTTATTTATAAGGATATAAACTCTCAGTGCCTCAGAGAAGGAGTGACTACCGGGGGGCGGGGCACAGGGGAAAGGGGACCCCTTTGACTGCCACAATATGCTTCATATATGAGAATAAAATGTTTAATAAATCATTAAATGTGAAATAAATGTTTAATTAGTCATATAATTAATGAAGTATGTAAATACCAAAAACAGTAACCTGGCATCTTCGACCCCATCAATCAAAATTATTGTTTCTCTGCCTCTCTCTACTAGAGATGAGACGACCTCGGGCACTGTAATTCGCAATAGCAAATTTCCTATGCAGAATTATTTTTCACTTTTGTTTTCAAAATCCTGAGAGGGGTAATTCAGTGACTTAGTCCTAACCATTGTGTAACCTTTCCTTGGCTCCTTTTTCTCTTTTTATTCATTTCCTGAGTTTTCAGTGACATATGGAACTTTCTCAATCTGCTAGATTCTCTGTACTATTTAACTATAGTTGTTTTAAAAATGAAAGTACCCATGGAAATAAAAAGTTTGTGTGTGTGTTTTGGGGGTGGGTGACACAAGCTCAAATTAAAAAGCAGGAGGACAACAAACACAATTAAATAACACCATAAAAGTTACTTGTCAAGCTATACAGCTGTTTCAATTGAAAATTTTTTTATCTTATTCAGTAGCAATCCAACTCATTCACAGAATGGGACAGAGAACTGCAAAGAAAGTTTGAAACTGAAGCACACTTTTTTTTCAGTGCCATCCCAGTTTGTGAATGACTTCAATAACTACTGAAGAAGATTGAAATGTTTTCAATTGAAACAACTGTATGGTCCAACAAATAACTTTTATGGTGGTTTTTTACTAAGTTTTATTTTATCTTTTAAACATTACTTATTTTGAGAGTTTTCTGTTAACTAGTTTGGAGACTGGAAAGAGAAGTTTTGTGCTGAGTTATTCCTTTTTCTTTTCTAAGCTTTATCTACTATCAGAATGACTACTAAAAGCCTCCTTAGGACTGTCTATTTGCATGTCCTAGGCTATATCAGGTGACCAAACAGTGATTTGTTCATTGCATATTTTTATATTTATTAAAAGAGAACTAGAAATATCATATGAGAGAACTAGAAAATATAACATAAACAAGATTTTTTAAAATTTAATTATTTTATTTTGTTGATTTTTTTTTTCCTTATTTCTTAATTTCAATCGAAAATTTGTAATGTTACTTGTATTCAACCAGTCTACGATGTATGAAAATCAGTGATGATGGAAGAAACAGCAGCAAGAAATTAATGAGCATGTGAATAGAAAAATTGATTATTTAATCTTGTGTGAACTTATTTAAATAAATAAAATAGCCAAAAATATGCTTTGATAACACTTAAAGGACCTCTGGGGGGGGACGACAGAGAAGAAAACAAGTGAAAATGCATAGCCATCCTAGGTGGACTATTCTGGAGTATTCAAATAATTTGTTTTACTTTTTTGAGTGGAAGGTAAGTGCGCTTCAGATTATGATTTAAATAAGGTATAACTAAAATATTAAAAGAAAATTCTAGCATTGACATTTCAAAAAATTTGTTCCAAACCCCAGAAAATTCATTCTAAAATTTTAAGCTCTTGTCCTTCATATGGAAATATATGCTGCTTTGAGATTCCGAAATATTCAAATAATTTGTGTTACTCATGCAAAGTACAAGGTAACCATACTTTTGATTATAATTTAAAGAGGTATAATTGTAGCTAAAAAATTTTCTATTGTTTACATTTTTATGAAATTCATTTTAGATCTAAAAAAATTCATTCTAAAATCTAGAAAAATCACTAAAAAATGAGAAATAGACTTAAATAAAAAATAGTAGAATGCAACCGTAAAATAGTTAACTTAAATAAAAGAGCTATTCAATTGATCATGTAAGTAAAATATCCTTTTTAAAATATTTCACAGTGCTTTCAAATTTGCTTATTATGTTATGTTCATCACTAATTTGTGTATGTTTTCACATAGTGTCAGGGCCAGATTTAGAGGAGGGCAATCAGGATTGCAGCCCTGGGCTTCCACAGGATAGCCCAGACAGCGGATAAGCTTAAATCAAGCTTGACATTTGACTTGGCAATGCAAGGTTGGCTTAAGCTGGATTTTAGCTTGCAAAGTGCGCTGATGGCGCCATCTGTGAAAGAGAATGGACATTAATTGTCTAGCGTTCCTCAAATTTGCTGAAAGTTCGTAAAAGATGTGTTTTATTTTATTACCAGTGCCATATTACCGGCAGGGCAAACGGGGCAACTGCACAGGGCCTACAGATTTTAGGGCCCAAAAATCTTACATCTTACACTTTTGTAATTTTAAAATAAAATTACAAAGGTAAAAAAAAGATTCAGAAGTTAAATAATTTTTTTAATTATAAGGTATGAACAATGAAAAGAATTCAAATTTACATTTGTATAAAATAATTTTAACTTATTTTTAATTCTTCGAAATGCTCTATATCGATATAGCATACCAATATGTAGGAAAATAACCACATTTGTAAAGAGAATTTTTAGCGTTAAAAAATAGCAAAATTCTTCAATTATTTGTAATTTTAAGAAATATTTACAAAAATGACTAAAGTGTTTGTATTCCATGCATGTTAGCAACTGTGATATAGCATTTTGAAGTAACGTTTAACTATCTGTTTCTTTCATTTCAAATTACTTAACACAAAATTTGTGTTAAGTAAACCCATTCTATATTTCCAAATATGGAAATTCTTCAAAATAAAATACAATTATACTACGAAATTGATTTCAAAATCAGTCGTTTGTCTCGATTTTGGCCAGCAGTATTGCTCATGAGTGTTGCGGTACTGAAAGTTTTAAAACGTGTGCTGCTCTTAAGTTTATATTATGTTTATTTCCCTATTAGTAGAGTCTCTAAATCACACATAACATTATTTTAATTTTGATGCATCACATGGAAAAATAAAAGAAACAAATAACACATCGCTCACTTATCAATCTGGCGAGAAAACAGCGTGGTAAGTCACTTCAAACTTTAGTCATAGCTGCACAAGGCTCCGGTGGCTGAATGGATAGCGTGCTCGACTGCTAAGCCAAAGGGCCCAGGTTCTACTCCAGCCACGAACACTCGATGGAAACAGATTAAATTAAATTGAAATTTCAGCATAGAGGGGGAAAATGCGTGGAAAAATAAAGTATGTAGGGCACGTTAGCCAGCGGGCGCCCCGTGTATTTAGAAATTTTTTTTGGGGGGGGGGGGGGAAATTTTTTAAGCTTGAAATGTCAAGCTTAATGCAAGCTGGGCAAGTGTAAACTAGAACACTTGATTCAAGCTTGCACCAAGCTTACACGCTTGGAATTTTCAAGCTTATTGACTTGATAAATCAAGCTTGCTGCAAGTTTGCTGTGCTGTCTGGGAGGGACCCCCACAATAGACATTTTTACATAAAATTTCCTAATGAACACAGAATAATGAGCAAAATGATTTTTTTTAATTAAAATTCTGATAATGGAAGACCAGTTCTCTCATTTTTATTCTCATTTTTTGTTTCGAACATTTCAAAGCACATTTTGAATTCTTGTCAAATTGGTTAATATTAATCTTCGATCATGTGTATATTTGCAAGAAACAATCGCAAAGTAAGTCATCACACTATTATATACTCAAGAAATAAATTCAATAATTAATAATGTATCGTATTATGGAGTACGTGTAAAAAATGTGTTACGTTCTATAATATTACATGCTGAAAGTAAAAGTTGCTTGAAAAAAAACCTCACGACCTGTATACACAAAGAAGTCAGATACAAGGCATCTGTTTCTTTGCACACATTTCGCATACTACTGGAAGTCAACATCATCAGTTGCGAGCCATATTAGCATTACATTAAGAGTGTTACACCAGACAAGAAGTAGATATTATTATTTGTGTTAATAAAATCTACCTCCATGGGAATCGAACCCTCGACCTCTAGGGTTATGAGCAGGGGTGGCCCAACACGGTAAGCAAGGTTAGCATCGCATCGGGGCGCCATCTTTGAAGAGGCGTCATTTCAATGATTTGATGCACTGATCTGCAGCATAAAAGCATGTGCCTTTTTTACATTTGCAGGGGGCACCACACACCCTAAGGTTGCCCTGGTTATGAGTTAACTGCGAACCCATTTCACCACACTAGTCGTCGAAGAAACTGTTAGCTTGTTTGAGAAATAATTAGGGGCCACCACTCCTATGTTGCCCCAGGGCCTCCACACCTCTAAATCTGACACTGCATAGTGTCTCTAGAATCATTGCAGCTCCTGCAAAAAGACAGTAAAATATGGCAAATTGGCAATTTTTGAATAGGGATTAACCAAGACATTAATTGGTAACTGAAAAAAGCAAGAATTAGAAAAAGTAATGCTGTACTTCAGGGTTGTCCTATTTCGTCAGCGGTGAAAAAAAACTGTCCCAGACAAAATATCATTTTGTCCATTTTACCAACTTTTACTCAGTATTGATTTGTAAACTAGAAATACTAAGCGATTAAATATTTTGGTTGATTTTATTGATTTTTAAGGAAAAATGCAGAGACTGTTGTTTCTCTCCCTCTACATACATACAAACTTATAGTTTAAGAAAACACTTGTAAAGATATTAACTGACTAGCTGCTACCCGCGATTTTGTCCACGTTGGCTTTAGAATCAGTTCCAGAGAGAAATGAAACTTATCTGAATAACAAATATGTTTGCACTATTGATACAAAAGTGACTGCATTTAAATATCACTTACTATTAAAATAAGAGTATGCAGAGTTACTAAATTTAGGTTTTTAACTCTGCTCTAAGATTTTTTTTTTTACACATTTGGTGAATAGATATAGTTAGGACAATTTCAGACTATTTTGAGTGTTCTTGTAAAAGAAATATTTATGCTACATGTATGAATTTTAGGCAGTGTTGATCAGAAATAGAGCAGTTTTCTATTAGTGAAAAGGTTTTAGAATAGTTTCTGTAGTTAGAGATCCATAGAGTGTAATGTATTTATTAGAATTATTTTGAATGTTCCTGTAAAAACTATTTATGACAGATGTATAAAAGGTAGCCTATAATACTCAGGGCCCCACCAGTAGATGAGAGGTTCTGCACTCAAAACTGGAAGGTGGGAAGTGCCAGGTTCAAACCCCGGTCGTGCCTATTGACGTAGCCGTTCGGAGTTTTCCGGGGTTTTCTCCGAAACCTCATGTAAATACAGGCTAGGATCCCTTAGAAAGTCCCCACAGAGGGCATTCACCATATAGGCCTAGGGCCCTGTTGCAGTCAACCACCCTTAATCCACAAACAAACAAACAATAATACTCAAAAATAGCATAACTTTCAATCAATGAAAAAAGTTCTAGAATCAGTTCAGAAGCTACAAAATGCCCATAGAGCATAATGTATTAAAATTATTTTCACGAATAAAATTATCAAGAACCAAGGAATGTGTAGCTTGGTAACATTCTATCAGATCCAATCATTGGGTTTTGTCAATTATGCCTTTTTTACGAATAAGCCTTATTAGGGACCGAATGCCTTATATGCAAAGCGAGTGTAGTGAGTCAAGGGGCTTTGGCCCTTAGTGACTTAAAACAAAACTAACATAATTTCTATGCCATTTCATGTTTTCGAAATGCATGCAATTCTGCAAATAAAATTTCTGCTTTATTTCAAAAGCATAAATTATTTAGTGTGGACAAAACTCTCCAAGCATGACCCACCTAAAAACAGTTTTTAATTAATAGTTAAAAAAGTAATTAAAATTTCAAAATTCTGAGCCTCAGGTGTGCATTACAAAAGCCATAGGAATAAATGTTCAAATTTTCAAAGCTCTGTGCGCTGTAGATTTGGCATAAAACTGGCATAATTTCTGTGGAATTTCATGCTTTTCAAATGCACTCAATTCTTCATTGAAGTAATAGCATTTCTGTTAGCTCAAAACATGAATCATTTTATATGGGCAAAACTCGCCAAGCATGACAACATAAAAATGGTTTTTAATTAATAATTTAAAAAGTAATTAAAAATCTAAAATTCTAAGTAGCCTGTAGCCATCTCCAGATTCCCATCTATGTCTAACCAAAACTCATCATAACATAATCGATTCAGCAGTTTAGGCGTGAAAGTAAAACAAACAAACACACAAACTCACTTTCACATTTATAATATTATTTAGGATTCTTGACTATGACAATTCTGACTTTTCTGTTTTATTAGATTTTACTATAAATGATGCTATTGAAGGCTTTCGACCTTGGCGAGTTTTACCAAAATATCGCCAAATTTGGCTATAGTCCCCAAACAGCACAGCAAATTTGCATCAAACTTGCAGTAAGCTTGATTTATCTAGTCAATAAACTTGAAATTATCAAGCATGTAAGCTTAATGCAAGCTTGAATAAAGTGTTCAAGTTTACACTTGCCCAACTTGCATTAAGCTTCAATATTTAGGATTGTTGTAACATCTAGTGTGGCACCTCCCCTTTCGGTCCCATTCGACTGGTTAGTTTATCTACAGGACCGCCCAAAAGATTCTAAATACATTACGCTCTATAGGCCGAAATTCATTAAAGCGTATTTTAGTGGTATTAGGCTATTTCAAACGATTCAGAAGTGATATATGCTGTTAAGGATTACAAATTAGTGTTGACTCTAGATTAATTTGGCAGGGCGCAGCGCCCGGCGGCAGTTTTGTTATCTTTTTAGCGCCCGGCGGCCGTTTTGTCATCTTTTTAGCGCCGGGTGGCCCTTTTGCCGTCTTTTTAGTGCCGGGCGGCCCTATTTCTCTTCTTTCTGCGCCCTCCTGCTTTTACATTTTTATTATTATTAGTAAACAACCAGCACTTTTTATTTCCTACATACCATTTGCGGCCCATCACGATAATACGTTAATTAAAACGGTTACGATTGAGTACAATAATCTCATCATAAAAATAGGTTCGATTGAAAACGGCCCTTTCTTTCCCACAAATGTAATTTATTAAAATGCTTTTTTCAAATATTCTACTCTTTCAGATCGAAATACTCCTACTGCCCTTTTCTTTGTTTTCTTTTGCACGAGCCGAACAGCCCAGTAACCCGAAAAGGCGCCCCTCTTGTATGTTTTGTTTTTGCTGACTCAAGCGAGAAGCCCGATCGGCATTTCACTTAGGAGTTGGGGGAAGAAAATACGGTTGGGAAATTCAAAATTTTCTCAAGTTATCTCAAAATTTCTGATTCCATCTGTCAATCCTCAAATATCGGTGGCTACGTTTGATAAATATGTAGTTGCGAATTATCAAACAATCATTATACCAGAGTTCGTCGCCAGCTGTATATAATTATTGCTCTTCTCGATGTCTTTAATAGTTTCGCAACACTAGCAAGTCCCCCCCACCTAAACGATTTGCTCTTTTTAATCGGCTTTCTTAGTACATATTATTCGTAATGTATAACAGTTATTTACTAATCATATATAATTACAGATGATACAGAAAGAATGCCTTAGCAAAACGACGTTTTGCGATTCGAAAATTCGCGGGATTTGCTTGTTTGTTATGGCAAGCCTAGACAAGGGATATCTTCTAAGGGGGGGTGCCTTGGTTGGTGACTTTTTAAGGAGTTCTAATGTGTATTGACGCGTACATCTTGATGAAACCGACCAAAACTCCAGGCCGACAGTCGCGCGGGCAGGGCCCGCCGAACATGGGAACTTCAACACTTCAGCCGTGTACCATGTTCAGTGGCTTTATCTACTCAAATCCATCGGAAAATCGAGGGATTTGCGACGTTTTGGGAATGCAGCAATTGAAACACATTATGCTTTTGCCAAAATCAGAGCATAATAATGATCTTTTGCTTTAGCAATGTAGTGCTAGGGTTATTGGCGCCCGGTGCGGTCTTTCAGTTTGCCGCCCTATTCTTTCTAAGTTTCAGCATTCTGCCCCCATTTCGGTCCTTTAGTTTTCCACTTTATTATTTCTAAGTGTCCTGCCGGCCACCATGTTTGTTTTTTTGCCGCCGGGGCGCCCCCCCCCCCCACTTATTACGCCACAGTTTTAATTACATAAAAGTGGAGTAAATGCAGAATTTAGTAAATCAGACTATTGACAAGATTTGGTATTCTAAATATTCATATTATACACCTTCCGATTTTAAAATTCTCAACATTTTAATGAATGAAGAAAGGAAAAAAAAATAATAATAAAAGCAAAAGAAAGCTAGTTCTGGAAAAGGATGTCTTCAGAAAATAAATTGTGTCATAAGTTAACAGCTAGGTTATTCATAAAACAAACTGTCATCAATTTAAGCTTATTTTCAGTTGAAAAAAAAAGAATTCTGGAAGGTTTATTAATAGATAATTTGTTTAAGCACTTTCGGCACCAGGATGTTGATTATTTTAATTATATTAAGCTGATTAAAAACTTTTGATAGTTAAAATAAATATTAATTAGTACTATTTTTATTTTTAAAAGATTAAAGCAAGGTTCAAGAAAGAAAATTTTGTGTTTTTAAAGAGACGTTTTTAAGTATGTTACAAGAAATTAAAAATAAAGCTTTATGAAAAATAAATTATTGAAAATATTTTAAAATTTATTTCATACATACCTTTGGACAATTCTGTGAGTTAAAAAAAAATATTAATTTTATACCTGCTAAAAAACTTACATGTAGTAATTATTTTTATTTATTTTAAAGAAATAGTACTTTTTAAAAAACTTATATTCACTTTTCATGAATGAGCAAGCATTAAATTAGAAGTGAAAGAGGAATGACAAATATATTTCAGTGATTTGATTTGATATGGTGTTGTACATTCCAACCATAGGATGTATTACAAAATTTGCATGACTATGTCATTTTTTCCAGCAATCTTCTCTGTTCTGAATTAAATTTCCCCAATTTCTGTAGTTATCAATTGATGGATGAGTTAAATTGTTTGATGCAATTTTAATAATGTCTAATAGTAATAAGGGTAACTTTGAAAAATCTTTACTTGGTACTCATTCAATAATAATTGCGAACAAAAGAATTTAAATAAAATTATGATTTATATTATTAAATTTTATACATCCTGCACTGCAGAAATTTTATTATTTTTATTACATGCTAAACACATCTATCCTAATCCACTTATACTGACAGTCCTTTTCTGTTTAAAAGTTTGTACCAATATAGGTGAAATATCATATGTGAATGTGATCCAGTAATTGAGGTCCAGTAGTGATAGTGTGATAAAATTGAGGAACAAAAATTAACAGTCCCTCAGCCTTCCCCTACTGCCTAACAAATCATGTCTGGCTAAAAATTTCTGAAACCTTCTTCAATAAATGTACTATTCTTATAAATAATAAATCTACATCACGTAATTTTGAGGAAAAAAATAAGCAGAAAATTCAAAATTACTTAGATTAAAACTTTTTTTTTTAATCAAAAACGTCTAGTTAATGTACAGATTTAATTGACATATTTATGTCATGTTTAGAGCAAACTATTATCAACCTATCATTTTTCCTATTTTGCTTACACTTACTTCTACTGGATATTTTCTCCAAAAGAAGGGGGGGGGGACTAACACAAATTGGAAAAAATCTTACTATGCATTGTAAGTCAGAACACATATTACAACTCTACATGTTAAAGTTTCGGGGATCAGATCGTTTCAAACCAGTTTCTATATGTTATCTACCTGTACATTCTCGTGGAACCCCAAAGTGCCCTTTTTGAGAACAGGGTGCCCCTTTTGAAAATTTCCCCCCCGGCGGCCCTTTTTTTCTAGAGTCAACACTACAAATTGAATTTCTCCATCGGGGGCCGTGGTAGCCCAGTGGTTAAGGCGTTGGACTCGTAACCGGAAGGTTGTGGGTTCAATACCGGCGTACCGCTAAAGACCACCGTGTACATGCGGTGTACGTGCACGTTAAATCCGTGGTTCCGAAAGTCCTCTCGGCGGTCGCTAGCAGTTTCCGAGGGGTGCCAATATTCAGAAGTCCCCCACCTTCTGATGAGGTACCAAATTGTGGCGGGAAATTCCGGGAAGGACATATATGTAGCTCTAAGCGACATATTCAGTGACGCGAGCTGTCCTCTCCTGGCAAATAAATAAATAAATTTCTCCATCGAAAAAAGTGTTTTTATCATTTATAGTTCTGCTACAGGAACACTCAAGAGATTTCCAATACATTACTTTCAATGGCAATTGTAGGTACATTCATCCATTTCAAGCACAATAACGTCCTACTAATAGTTAGGTAATGATCCTACTTTGGTCACGTGCCTCCCTCAACAACTACGCCTAAAGTTGCCAAGCTTGGTGACTTTTGGTGTACGTGTCTATGCATTTAACTCTCAAATCTCAAAAACTATTAGTCGTAGAATGTTGAAATTTCATATACTGGATTGCTGTAACATCTAGTTGCGAATCTCGATTTTTGGTTCCAATCTACTGGAGAGTTTATTTACAGGACCACCGAAAAGAATTTCAATACTTTAATGTCAATGGACATCTTCAATATAATACAACTGTACACAGTCATTGTTTGGTCCATGCCTAAAATCTTGCAGTCTGTCATCGACCTTGGCAAGTTTTGCCAAAATATCGCCAAATTGGAATTGTCAGTCATTTGGTCCATGCCCAAAATATCGCCATCTGTCATCGTTCTTGGCGAAATATTGCCAAATTTGGCCAGTCTGTCATTTTTTTTTTTTTTTTTTTGTCCATACCCAAATTCTCGCCATTTGTCATCGACCTGGGTGAGTTTTCCCGAAATGCCATCAAACTTTGTGCCAAAAATTATTTCGTATTTTGTATAACTCTAAAACTTTAACCTGTAGAATTTTTAACGTTTGTATTTAGAATATTGTAATAAGTAACTGTTTTCAATATCTTTTTTAACTGCAGTCGACTGGGTAATTTATTTACAGGGTCGGCCAAATGACTCAACTCTCAAATTTCAAAAACTATTATGAAATTTCATATGAAACATTGTTATAACATATAGTTGTGCATCTCGATTTTTGGTTCCAATCTACTGGAGAGTTTATTTACAGGACCACCGAAAAGAATTTCAGTACTTTAATGTCTATGGACATCTTCAATATAATACAATTGTAGACAGTCATTGTTTGGTACATGCCCAAAATCTCGCCGTCTGTCCTCGACCTTGGCGCGTTTTGCCGCAATGTCGCCAAATTTGGCGATAGTCAGTCATTTGGTCCATGCCCAAAGTATCGCCATTTGTCATCGTTCTTGGCGAGTTTTGACAAAATATCGCCAAATTTGGTGATAATCTGTCATTGTTGGTCCATGCTTAAAATCTAGCCTAATGTCGTCGAATATTGACGAGTTTCACCGAAATATCGCCAAATTTGTTGCCAAAAATTATTTTGTATTTTGTATAACTCTAAAACTTTAACCCATAGAATTTTGAACTTTTGTATTTAGAACTATATTATAATATCTAACTGTTTTCAATATCTTTTTTGACAGCAATCGACTGGGAATTTATTTACAGGGTGAGTCAAATAACTTTAAATACATTAAGGTGTATGGATGCATTCAATTCATTGAAAGTCTGTCGTCAATGACTACTTTGGCTATCCCCAAGATCTCGCAAACTATCTCAAGCTTGTCGGCTTTTGGTGAAATATCGCCAAATAAAGTGTCAGAAGGAATTCAAATTGAATTCAGCTGGACAATATCGAAATATTTGCCTAGAAATCGCTAAACCTTATTATTACTGATATTTTATTTCTCAAACAAAATAAGTTTAGATGAAGTGCGCCGAAAATATTTTTGATTTAATAGACATGCAAGGGAGTCATGGTTGTCCACATCAGATTTTTTAAAATGTAGGAACAGTGTTTGCTTTTTTTGCATGATAACAATACTCTAATTCAATTATTTTTATTTTGTCTAATTTCATCCAGCGTCCTGAACTTTCTACAAAAAAGTGGACAAAACACCAGCCCTGCTATACTCACATGTTGTTCTAAACTGCTTTTTTAATTGTACATTAAAGCAATAGGTTGATTCCTACTTTAATGCCCCCACTCTTACCAAAGTGGCGATAACTGCACAGTTACCATGACAATTTTTTGTATATATCTGACAACCGTAATTAAGAATTAAAAAAGCAGTTTGAAACAAAATGCAAGTACAGCATTACTCCTTTATTTATTTGGGTGACCAATCAATGTAGTTTTAATAATTAAATGTCTTCAAATTCCTTAACTGGTGTATTTATCACTAATTTGTTCACTTTCATTTTAATCTAGTTGCTTTGAGAGCGTTGAAATGTGAATAACTTCTAGAGACCCATGGCTGCGAAGCTTGCAAAGTGCAGCGAATTTTTAAGTTGGCAAGGGTAGGGGCATTAAAATAGGAATCAACCAAGCAATATTCTGTTTCGGTTACCACATAAATACAAACAAAAAAAAATATTCAACCATGTATTTTTAATAATTGTCTCAAACTGGATACATCTGATATACTAATAAAATGAAGGAATTCCTTAATTGGTGCATTTATTGCTAATTTGTCCGTGTTCGTTTTCATCTCCAATTCATTTGGGAGAGTTGAAACTTGTGCCTGAGCCTGGGAAGCTCACTAACAGGGTGTGTACTACATTTCTAAAAGTCAATTTCCTGACTTTTGGGAGAAAAAAAAAAAAAAAAAAAAAAAAATCCAGTTACAATTTTTAGAGCAATTCCAGATACATAATTTGAAAACCAAATGTCGTAAGGTTGCTGTACCTGATGAACTTGAAAGAATATCGATGAAACAACTCTGGATTTTATATTTAAAACAACTCTGGAAAATTCTGATAAATAAAGAAAATTCATGAGGCCCGCAACAGAATCAAACCATAAACAAAAACCAAAACCTGGGTGCCTTGTATCTGCTGTTTGTTTATTTTGTTTGTGGTGGTTGAGGTATGCACAACGACTTCTTATTAGAGATGGCCAATGATTCGATGAGTCAAATCAGTGATTCGAATCTTGGTACTGAGTGGCTCAGTCTTTACACTCACTCTCTACTGATTCGAATCTCAAGCCCTCAACTGTGGGGAAATACATTCCAAGTTCGAAGGGAAGGAAAACTTATTTTCCCTTTGCCGTTCCCAGAGATTTTCCCTTACTCTTTTCGACTCTTTACGACTCTGAGTCGATAGATGATTTGAAACAGCAAATGAGTGGGTGTGGGTGAGTTGGTCACTGAGTTGGTGCAGCAACGAATCTTTACTGATTCAGTGTTTCGCTCTGTTTTGGTGATTGTATATGATCGTTGAGATTTGTTAGTTTTTCGAATCTTCTATCGACTCAGAGTCGAAAGGAGTCGAAAAGAGTTGAAAGGATGTTTCATTTAATTGAAGTTTTTTTTCGAATCTTTGGTGTTTCATTTCTTGGTTGGTGGTCGAATTTAAAGTTTCATCTGTCTGTGGGTGTGGAGTGGGTCGAACATCGTTTGCTTTTGGCGGGGGGCATAGGCGTTACTTCCTAAGGGCAAGAGGGGTCAATCCCCCCCCCCCCCCGAAAAAAAAATTAAGGAAATTCAAGTATCAGAGCTATTTATAATAACGATATTTTCTACAATCGGAAATATTTTGTCACCCCATCCAAATATTACATGCCAATTTACGCCAATGCTCGTGGAAGAGCGGGGGGTGTCTCAAAGTTGTTTAAACCTTTTTCCCTCGGGGGTACTCCCTCCTTCCAACTTGTCTGGCTGGTTTAATATTTGTTTAAAATTTTGGACTATATTCCGTATACGGTGCTTTGTTTACATGTCAATGGTTTGTTTACAAATCATTGGCGAACAATCTGACGCGAGAGTGAGCGATGCACCGCCAACTGCCGGTGGTAGTTGTGACTGGCAACCATAAAGAATACGTGTTTCGTCAGGTTTGGGAATTTGAAATTGTTTGCGTTATTGATGGAAGGGAATGAAATGTGTTATGTTAATATAAGAAAAGAATTTGTGGGTGTTTGTTAGAAATATAGTACGTTATAAGCCGGTGGGTGTTGGGGACATTTCTGAGCGGTTATTTACCAAAAAAATAGAGGTAAGTGTTCTTTTTTAACGAATCTTTCGATGTTTAAGGTTTTTAGTGTGAATTTTAAATTGATATTTGAAGTGTTTATGTTTTCGTAAGTGCTATTTACGTGCTATTCTAATCATACTGACTTTATAAGAGGTGTACAACTAGGTTGCTGAATCCACTGAGGTTTTTTTAGTTAAAAACGGTCCACTGGTTGCTCATTTTTAGTGGAATATATGTGCAATTTTAATGTGCTGATAGTGGAAAATGGTTGGCGACAGTCGCTGGAGCTTGGCGGCCGCCAAGCTCCAGCGACTGTCGCCATGTTTACATGGGGTGGGCACCGGCTTGTATGATTTTACCAAAATTTTTTTGAAACATCCCTTTTCTACTTTTAACTTCAATATATGTCCCCCTGCCCCCACCCTCAAAAAAAAAAAAAAAAACGGAACGTTAAGTTTACATGGTGGCGGGTTTTCATGTGAAGGGAAATAGAATGAAATAAAGTTAGGATTGTGCTTGTCACTTTTAATGAAGGATACAGGGGCGGTATTAAGCGCTCTCACAAAAGGACTTTGTAGTAAGCAAAATAACATTTCGCTTTATTGCTGCAGATTTCGTTTAAGATATTTTTTTTACCTTGTTTGTCGTTTAAGGGGAATTATTTTATTTTCTTTCGTAATTCAGAGAAATACAAAATAGGGTCTAAAGCAGTGGCGTAGTTAGTGTTATTGACAATGGCGTAGCCAGGATTTTATTTCGGGGTGGGCTGGGTATCAAATTTAAAGATAAAGTTCAATTGTAAGCTAAGTAAAGGGTCCCATTTTTTTGGGGGGGGCAGCAGCCCCTCAGTAGGACTGGGCCAAAAATCGACATATCGGTTTTATTTCAACATCAAATATCCGATATTCCCATTTTCATTTCAGTGAAATCTCGAATTCGATAAAGGGCAAAAATACAGGCCGGCCAGGGGCGTAGCCAGAAATTTTTTATGGGGGGGGGGGGTTATGACTACTGCAACTCATATATATGTATACGTGTGTATGATAATGTAGTGAAGAATATACATTTTGTATGACAAAAAATTCCTCATGGGGGGTTATGACCCCCCTAACCCCCCCCTTGGCTACGCCTCTGAGGCCGGCGATAAGAAAATCCTGAGATCAATTCCAGCTTGTGATGCTTTTGCTACTGCTTTCTCTCGGAAAGCTTCTTCTTCTCTCATCGCAGAAAAAACAGCTCCATGGTTTATTAGTCTAATTACCATAATTAATTAACGTATATCTCGGAAACTATCCATCGGAGCGTGTTTTTATTGATTCTCGACCCCCCCTAGATGTACACCCCCATCGATGCATAAAATTTCGAATACTTTGACACCAAACTTAACCTTTTAATCTTACAGGCCCAGAGGGGTCATACAAAGCTCCCCTGTATTTTCATTTCGGGCAGTTTAAACACTAGTTTTACTTGAGCAAGGAGAGAGAGATGCTAACTGCCAGAGAACTCAGCGGAGAAGAAACCCGATGAATGGGTGAAGGGTGTTTAAATAGTACGGCTTTCGGCGCAGAGAGAGGGAAATTTTCTTTAGTTGTTTTATTGATTCAAAATTCGAATCACTGATTCAAATCATCGAAGTAGTGAGTGAGTCGAGATTCGAATCAGTAAAATGAGTCGAACCGCCCATCTCTACTTCTTATACTAGGGTATATTCAGTAGGATTTCGTCTACTAGCCAGGAGCCAGCATATACCACGTGACTTCGGCCGTTTGGGGTAATACGTTAGGCCACTCATCGCTAGTTTGGCGCGCTTTCGGTATGCGCGAGATTTTTTTTTTTTTTTAAACCTAGTCATCTTCTGGCATATAACGAAACCGACGAATTAAGACTGGAAAATCTTTCATTTTTAGTTAGAATTTAATGTTTATTTTCTGGATATTTTATTTATAGTTTAATAATCTATAAAATGATTTGCACTGTACTTTTAAAAGCCGTTAATTATAGAATAAATTCTTTTAATTGATTTTGTAGAAAGTAAAGATAAAGTACTGCTTTTATAAAAGTTATCCGAATTTTAAAATAATTTTCACTTTAAATGTTTGTTTTAAATTGCATTAATCAAGATTTTCACTTCTTTTACTCAGAAAGATATTAAAGAACTTTCTGTAAGATTTAACCAAGTTTTGAAAATAAATTTTATAGCACAATCTTTTCTCGATATCATTTTAGTAATAACAATACCAATGTTTGTTTTATTACAAGCAGTAGTACTTGTTTACGAAACCGAAATACGTAGGACTGGCGATAAACGATTATAGCCAATTGGCGCAGCTTTCAATTTCAACGGAGCAAACGAAAAAAGAATATAAAAATCAATTATTTTAAAAGGGTAATTAAAATAAATAGTGTCGCAGTATTAAATACACTTTGGTGCTAATAATACATGCTTTAAAACTCACTCACAGCGGTGATTTTCCTATAAAATATGACTGAAACGTTCCTACCAATTCAACAGAGATATTAAAATGACAAAAATACTAAAAATAAAGTAATAAATTGTACAATTTTAACTTACCTGTGAAAGGTTACAGGTCCTCCTTTGACAAAACTTTCTTTGCATCCGTATGCGCTGCACCGCATAACCATTTTTGCTTAAAAATTATTAAAACGAAACTAGGCGATAGTCTTTAGTCATGGCTCACTTGGATAAATACAGGCTGTCCGGAAACCAGTTTCGCGTGCGGATAGGGGCAGATGGAATCCCAATACAAGAACTTAGACTTTTCTACCTTCCAGTTTGACAGGGGAAAATACGAGCGTGCGCCATAGATAGATCTATGGCGTGCGCAGGGAGAAATGTATAGAGCATTTCGACGTGACGTAACTCTGACGTCAGCTGAGTGACAGCTTCACGCATCGTTCTGCGCATGTTATTTCTTTACCTAAATGTATTATTTAGCAATCTCAGTAATCCGTATAAACTACGTGTAATCTGAGGAGGTTCATTGGGCTTTCGGATTACGAACGCAGCCCCACTGTGAAGAATGTAAACAAACTGCAGAAAGCAAGCAATAGGCGTTTCAGTTTAGACAGCGATCCACGACTGTGCACGAAAGAATGTACATTATTTATTTAGAAATATGGAAGAAATTTTAAAGCTGTCAGCAACTAATTAAACTCTAATTGCAAAATTAGATATTGTTTCTAGTTTAGGATTGTGATATTTTTTCATGATTTTTAAATATATGGATAATTTGTCTCCAATGTAATTTGAAGCTATGACTATGACTAGATAGGTTTATCCTTAGATTGACATGAATTTTAGTGCATGCTTTCTGTGGATAACACTTGCTGGTGTGGTTTCTGTTATTAAATGTGCATTAGAATAAATCAATAAAAAACATGAAAGTATTGGTTTGTTAATTATTTTTTAAAAATATATTTTGATTAAAAAGTCAATTTATACATTGTTTACAGAACTAGTTTTGTACCAATGGTTGGTTTATTAAAAAAATAATAATAAATAAATAAAACAGGAAGTTTCTTATGTCGAAACTGGCATGTGATGTGTTCACGGGCGCCGACTTGTAAAAATTATTGGGGGGGCTCGTATCCTTACGGAGGTGGACGGGGGGACACAAAATCCTTCTCTCCGTCAGTATAATTAAGGGGTTCAGAAATTTTAGAATTGAGATTTCAAAATGTGCTTTTTTAACATAACACTTTCATGAAAATAAAAGGAATTCCGTTTAATAAATTTTTCAAAAATTTTTTGAACT
This sequence comes from Cheiracanthium punctorium, assembly GCA_038373885.1. NCBI lineage: Eukaryota > Metazoa > Arthropoda > Arachnida > Araneae > Cheiracanthiidae > Cheiracanthium > Cheiracanthium punctorium. Next base: position 13,378 of record JAWZYV010001022.1, on the reverse strand, counting down.
CATTTTTTAAATTAAGTATTTGAACTCAAGATCTCGAATCAGTCTTCAGTACACATATGGAGAAAGCAAATCTCCCTTCTGAAAGAACAACTGAATTTTAATTAAGTTAATAACAGCAAAACAAGTAAAATCTTTTTCGAAATGTATTTAATGATAATTTCATAGGAAAGAAAATGCATGCAGTGAAATGTGGAAAACTGTTCTGCAAAACATTACTCCAGCTAATATTTCAAAATACCCTAGAAGTACAAACGAGACGAAATACTAAAATCTGGATTATTTTATTTACTTGCAAACATTCATCAGAGATAATTTTTACTAATATAAAATAGTATTTTTTATTTTACTACATGATGAAATACCCATAAATTGAATCGACTTTAATTAAATGTCGCACTACTTTAAGACAGAAAAACTGATCACCTTTAAATTACATTTTTTGACAACTTTTTACAGATTACATTTAAAATTATTTAAAAAAAAAACATAAACAAAGAAGTAATAAATACCTCCTTTCCATGTATTAAAACAAATCAAACAAATATACAAACCATCATACAAAGTTACAAGTCCTCTCTTCGACACATACATTTTAAACGGATTTCCGTGATTTGAATTGTAAAAACAAATAAATAAATAAAATATACTTTTAAATTCATTCTCATAGTATTTTCACAGCAGGAAAAAAATTAATTTTTCAATAATATCATCCTTGTTGACAATTAAAAATGATTTAACAAAGAAATCCAAGTGCGAGAATATATCAAAATTCAGAGTCTACACTATTTTAAGTCTTCATAAACATTTTAATAATGAAAACTTTCATTTTACATTAAACTAAGAATACTCATATAATCTTTCAATAACATTAAAAATGAAAAGAAATGTTGAAATGTGGTGTTATGGCCAACTATCTGCGCGAGGGATCTAGGCCGGGGGGAGGGGGCTTCGTGTGGAACTTGGCATAGAAAACTCGACATATAAAATCTGAATTGCACTTTAAATCACACTTCTTTTTGGAAAACCGTTCCAGATTACCTTAGCAATTATGAAAACAAATTAAACCAGCACATAAGCAATTGGCAAATCAGAGACGCTCCTGGCAAAATGGACACATAGTAATCATTTTATAAACTAAAACCATAATGAATTATGCTAGTTGAAACATATTTTGATGATATTTGTGCAACAATATATGAAAATTTATTTTTATTCAGTACGGAGAAAAGTTGTATAAAATATAATCGTACTTTAAATTTAAAAGTGGAATAACACAGAAACAGATACAATGCCAAAATTATCACTCTGAATTATTGTAGATATTTACAGACAATTTTTAAGAATACTCAATAATATGAAAAATGGAAACAAAATGAATGAAATCTAATTCGAAATCATAGTCTACGCCATATTATTTAAAAAACATATATAAAAACTCCACTGCACTCTAAATCACCCTTCTATTTGGAAAATTGTTCCAGATTACCTTAACAATTATCAAAACAAATTAAACTAGCACACTAGCAATTGGTAAGTCAGAGACGCTTTGGCTAAATGGATACATAGTATTCATTTTATAAACTAAAACCATAACGCATTATGTTATTTGAAATTTATTCTGATGATATTTGTGCAACAATATACGAAAATTAATTTTTATTCAGAACGGAAAAAAGTTTTATAAAATATGATTGTGATGACTGGGGTACGAAGGGTATTTTGTTTATAAGCCTTCTTATGATTACCATAGCCCGTTCGTATAAACATAGTGCTAAAAGTTCTCCTTATTGAATTTGCAAAATATGCATCCATCTAATGCAAGGTATCACTGAAATGTGCACATAAAAATTCAAGCTAAATAGTCAGCTTCAAACTTTCTAGCACATATTCATTCAAATTTCAATTAAGAAGTGTACAATGCCAAAAAGTGTTTCTTGTGTACGAAGTCAATAATGAATCAGAACTATTTTCTCAGAGTTACATATACATATACTGTATAAATATTAACACTAAAATAGCTTTAATAATGTTTGATTATATTTTTTTCCTTCTAAATTTTAACGCAGGCCTCTAAAATGGTAGGAGCCCACAGGTGAAAGCCTACTCAGCCTAATGGGTAATCCGGCCCTGTTTAGGTATAGTCCCTCTTTCCCCATGAAGCCCCCTCCTTCCTCCTCTATAATTTTTATGGTTTTGTAGCAGTTACGCTAGTTTGATATTCCATAAATAATAATTTACAAACATAGGTGCTTCATAGAGTGCTTTTACAGAAGAGGGAGGCTATTTGCAAGTGTGGGGTGGAGGTGGGGGTCGAATACGAGTATATGTACCACACGCCCAATTCACACATTTTTCTAAAACCATTTTTTGATTTTGATCGTTTTCTTTCATTGTGGGTTCGAGGCAACTACCCCATTCACCCTTACGTTAATCATGCTCGCTGTGAATCCCCTTTCCTTTGCCCTCTATGTATGGATGAATATGGATGAATGCACATATTTACAAAACGGCTGCATATTTTTCTGCCAAGGAACAACGACTGAGCACATAGTCAGAATATTGTGTGCATACTCTAGTGTTGTTATAAAATAAAGTAAATTAATCAGACACTAATGGTTTTCTAAAGAGGAATTCTCTTTTAGCAACACAATATGATATGTATGCATATGATCAAGGCCTCTGTGAATTTTGGGCCTTGTCCAAGCTCGGCTTGGGCCCTCGTTTTTTTCTTCCTTCTTTCTTGGCGAGATGGTTAATCTAGGCCCATGACCACTGTGACCCCCCTCTGGATCCGCCACTGGCAACATATGCAGCCAAGAGTAGCAAAATAATGAACCGAAATTCGCCTAAAACAACGAGTTTTCTTAAAGATTTCATGGTTTTCAAATGTTCGTTTCTAAATTTTCGTATTTATGTATAAACTAACAAAAATTTTTGAAAATCGTAGGGGGGGCTGGGAGATAGCTAAGTAGTGCTCAGCCAGGCGTAGCCCTCTCCCCCCCCCACCTCTGATTACGCCCTTGATGGGGGATAGAGTTTTATATGTAAAGAGAGAAGATAAGAGCAAGCAATTATAAAATATAATCCAGAAGTTGTGCTGCTCGAAGATTTTTATGAAATCATTTTTTATTTAGCTCTTAACTGTAGCTAAATCAGAAACGTTAAGCGTTCGATATTAGTAAAGTTTTGATAAAGCGTATAAAGAAATGAATACTGTCTATATCCGAAACTGTATTAAACATCAATTTTTCATCTATCTCACAAGGTTCTTCATGATTTAAAATCTTCAAACTTAAATTTGACTATCAAATTTCTGCCTTGAATTGTTTTTAAGTCACATTTAAACGGTTTATTTTCAGCATCGAAACTTAATACTGCTGGGAAATGGGAATGTCACAATCGTTTGCAGTTTTGCACAATGGGAAAATCTCCCTTATGGTCAGACGTCTACAGAAGAGTCTGTATCTCACAATAGAACAAAAGTGAAAGCTTTTGCTGTACTGATTTAAAAAAGAAAGATTACATTACATGAGAACGACCCTCCTAAAAAAAACGCAGTCCTCTCCCTACTAGAAAGCAATTCCATCATCAATTGTGTCACGGTGTAAAATCTGAAGGGTTCTTGTGGGGGAAAACACCCGTTTCTTTTTGCCTAGCTATCTGATGTCATTTGTTTGTGCTTGCGCTCTTGATAAAGAAGGTTGACATCCGTGCCTATGGCATTACAGGCGCCCAACGTAATTCCTGAATCCCTGTGAAAGAAAAAGCGGAGTGGGAGACAGAAGCTAGCGATACATTCTCTATTTTTAGGATTCTTAAGTTTAACCGATTTGGAGGAAGAAATATGATTTGACACAAAAAAGTTGGAGTGAAGTTTTTGAAGGGGCTCAGCCCCTGAATAAAAATATTGGGGGGCTGAAGCCCCTTCAAGCCCCATGAAGTCGGCGCCTATGGATGTGTTAATGCATGATTACTTATTGTTGCTTATGCTAAAAAAAAAAAAAAAAAAAAAAAAAAACTGTAGAATCTACTTTTTCAAAATCACTAAACTTGGCTACCAGCCTTTTTATTCTTTTGCAGTATTCTGAATTAGGTATGGAGTGGAACTTAAATATCTTGAATAAATGTGTTTTTTTTTATTAAACAGACACCCTCTTTTATTTCACCTTCTTATCTCAATTCTTTCTGTTGTTTCTTTGACTTCGTGAAATCAAGGTTATACTGTTGTTGTTCTCGTGTCCATGGGCAGATGATTAAATGGTTAAACAGTACTTTGTTAAAATAAATCCTTATTCTTTTACCTAAAACTATTTCACTCTGTTCTGCGTGGAGCTGATATTAGGATTAGAAATTATTCTGAAGATTTTTTGATACTTACGTATTATCCCGGTGGTCATTTCCAACAAAGTATTTTTTCATCAAATGTGCTGGAAACTGTTGCCAATCGTATTCGAAACCATTAATAATTTCATGTGATCGGCATTTATCTTGGCGAGAAATCGCTTGTCTTGTTTGAGTGCCGGGATAATACGCCAGTAGCAACTGTTCTTACCTGCTGTTTAGATTCAAGAACCTAAATCATTTTATGCAGTCAAATATGATGCTTTTTTTTTTCTTTCAATTTTTTTGTAAATAACTTCTAAAGTAATTTAAATTGGCTGACTGACATCTGATTTTTTTAATATCTATCGCTTGCATGTAGTCTGGTTCCTGTGTAAATTATGTGAAAACATATTTTCAAGTAACACTGTAATTTACGATGTTGAAAAAAAATTCTCTTACATACAATCATCACGGAAGAATATAACTGTAAAAATCTATATACTACTCCTTTTATTATGATTGTTTTTTTTTTTTTTAATCAAATCATTGAACTAATAAATCTGATATGGACACCACATGACTTCCTTGTACCTCTATTAAACCAGAAATATTTTCGGGGCACTTCATCTAAACTTATTTCATTTGAAAGAGACAAAATACTGCAATTCTAAAGTTTACCGCCAAGCTGAGTTCAATTTTAAAGATTTTTTTCACTTAATTGGGCAATATTTTGACAAAAGCCAATAAGCTTGCGATAGCGAGATTTCAGTCACAGCTGAAACAGTTATTCATCACAGATTTTTAATGAAATGAAGGTATCTATAGACCCTTAATATATTTTAAGTCTTTTGGGTGACCCTGTAAATAAATTACTCAGTCCACAGCAATCAAAAGCACAGTTAGATGTTACAATAGTTCTAAATACAAAATTTCAACATTCTACGGTTAAAAGTTTTAGAGTCATGCAAAATGCATAATTATTTTTGGTGTTAAATTAGCGATATTTTGGATGATAAACACGGTGGATGACAAATAGCGAGATTCTGTGCATGGACCAAACAATGAACGACTACAGACATAATATATTGAAGACAGTGGCGTAGCCGGGGGGGGGATAAGGGATCACAACACACACACATCCTGAAATTTTTGCAATACAAAATGTATATTCTTCACTCCCTCACCACACACATGTATACATATATGTGAGTTACAATAGTAACCCCTCCCATGAAAAATTTCTGGCTACGTCACTATTTGAAGATGTCTATAGACATTAATGTATTGGAATTCTGGTAGTTGCATATTATCCTGATAGACATTCGTGCCATATTATTTTTTCGGAAAATGTGCGGGCAAACTGTAGCCAATTGTATTCGGAACCATCATGATTTCATGCAACCTGGATTTATCAAAGCGAAAAATCACTCGTCTTGGCAGACTGCAAGGATACATGCATGTACCAAAATTCTTTTGGGTGGTCCTGTAAATAAACTCTCCAGTAGATTGGAATAAAAAATCTAGGTGTACAACTAGATGTTACAACAATCTTATATATAAAATCTCAGCAATCTACGACTAATAGTTTTTGAGATATGCGAATGAAATATATACACCAAAAGTTGCCAAGTTTGGAGACTTTTGACGCAGTTTTTGAGGGAGGTGTCTGATCGTCACCGGACCATTATCCAACCATATGGTAAGATGTTATTCTGCTTGAAATGAATGAATGTTTCTAAAACTGCCATTGGCTGTAATTTGTTGGAATTTTTCTGAGTGCTCCTGTAGAACTGTAAATGATAAAGATACCATTTTTGATGGCAAGATTCATTTTGTAATCCTTAACAACATATATCACTTTTGATTCATTTGAAATAACTTAATATCTCTAAATTACACTTTAGTGAATTTCTGCCCATAAAGCATAATGTATGGATGTAGATGTTACAACAATCCTAAATATAAAATTTCAACATTGTACGACTCATACTTTTTAAGATATGTGAGTTACCTACATACACACGTACGTACAGGCGCCAGGAAACACTGATCAAAATGGTCTAGCTGCCAGTCAGAATGCTTGTACATGAATTTATAGGAACATACATGCATGTGTACAATGAGATGTCAAGCAAAAACTCAGTAAATTTAGAGGTAGTCAAAATCTGGATACCGAATTCTTTTTGCAATCACATTATTTCTTTGTACGTCATACAAGGAAGTAAAAATATTAGTGTTTATAAATTGTATAGACACACACACACGTACAGTGCACCTAGAAAGTGATAACATGCTTTAATTCTTTATCTATTAAAGATAATTAGGCAGTGTGAATTGAATAAATGTTTAAAATAAGGTTAAAAAAAAAGACTATGTTAAGAGAAAATGCCTCTTGTTAATTTTCACAGAGTTACACTTTTTAAAATTTCTTAGAACTACCTTACAAAAAAATTCCTAGAAAATAAAATGTACCCCATGCACAAATGAGGTGATGTACAAAATTTCAGCCTTTCATCATATAACGTCTTAAGGGATATCTATAAACAAAGGTGACTGGGGTCTATATTTGAATGTAAAATATTCTTTCATAATATCTGTATGACCCTTAAAATGTGATTGTGATTTTTTTCCTTTCAAGAGCTACTGAAAATTAGTTTAAGTCAGTACTCATTATCTTCATACCTTTGACACTTTTCAGGATATAATTCTCAAATTTTGTACATCACCTCATCAGAATATGGCACACATTTTACCGATTGGGGATATTTTTGTATGCGGGTTATATACAAAAAGTGTAACTTTTTGGAAATTAATGAAAGAAATTTTTCAATGAGAAAACATTTAATTGCTCCAGGGCTAGCAGCAATTTCTAGCAAAAAAAGGTGCCGGAGCCTTAATATTCTTATGTTAATACTCAGTAGCGAACTGCAAACCCCTGCAATATGGGGTTGGTAGCACATTTAATTAAAATAACGATAATTTAAAGATTTTCCCATATAATAATTATTTCACAGAACAGTGATATAAAATTAAATAGTCGGAAATTAGCAGGAAGAAATATAAACATTATACAGAAAACACCCAAATTCTGGTGGTCTCAGGACTCTCAAATCTGGTCGAGGTGAAGCGAATATGATTTGTCGTGTCTGCTAAAATCAGTTTGTGCTTGAAAAGGGGAAAATTTATGAATTAATGTATACTAGTGTTGGGCTTCAGAGCAAAGTATTCATGAGCTTTGCTGGGTTTTGCCTAATATGTAAAAATTCACCCAGAAAAAAGAAATACAGGGTCAGAGTTCCAGCTTTTGATTTCTGTTCTGATTCTAACTTGAAACAAAATTCAAAAATGTAATTGTAGAATTGTTTAGTACAGTTTTATGAGCTAACATTGCAAAACATGTTTTCCATCTTATAATAAAAAGGCAGAAGCTTTATCGAATTATAAATTTACATTTTGCACTCATGTTTACTGTCAATTTAAATAATTATGCAACTAAGTAAAGATTACATTAATTGGTCTACGTCTTTAATTTAGTTGATTTATTGGATTATTTTTTTAATTCATATTCATACGTATTAGATTAATTACATGTACAAATATGTTATGCGATGCATATGTTACACTTTTTTATTAATAGGATAACTGGTCTTATTTTACAGGCATTTACATATTTAAAAGAACACTATGATAAATATAGCAGTACATTTATTTTTTATAAAAGAAAAAAAAACAATCTGAATATATCGTAATAGGAATTTAAATAAACACTTCTTTAATATAAATATTAATGGAATTTGATGTTTTCTAGGGCATACAGAATGTCCGATGAATTATAATTCAAAAACAAAATTTTATTCTTGCATAAATCTCACAAAGTTAGAAAATTTCACATGCACAACAATGATATTTGTAAACAAACAGTAATCCGAATGACCTGCCGAATCTTAAAACAAACCTTGTGTTTATTCCCGTACATAATGTTGTCTTTCCGAACGCAGTACCAGCGGAAAAAGTGGCTTGAAATATCATTAAAATATTATATGTTAAGCTTTTTAAAATATTAAACACCACCTGGGACACAAAAGTACGAGGTCTGATAATCAAATTCCATCCCTTACAATCATCTAAAAAATTAAATTAAATACTTTGTTTGAATGTTGAAAATCGGGTTTTTCCCATTGAAATACATTACGAGAACCCCAAGCTGTCACGCAAGACGGCGACCGATCGCAGAGAGGAGGGGTCCGTCGAAATGCTCTATTAGAAGATGAGTTCGTGGGGAAAAGGACTTCCAGGTTTTTAAGCAAGCGCGTTACATGGCTATTTATTAATCCTGCGATCTATTCTCGTTTTTTTTTTCTTTTTGTAATTGAAATGAACAATTGCTATTACAAATGTATTTATTATATATTATGTGTGTATACTTAGACCTTTGTAAGCATGGGCAATTAATTGTGCAGTCTGTTCTCGTTTTTTTCTTTTTTTTTTTGAAGGGGGGAAGGGTAATTGAAATTAATAATTGTTACAAATATATTTATAATAAATATATATATATATGTGTGCATATATGTATTTACTCACATATAAAGTAATGTATTGTCCATAAAGTAATGTATTTATTATTTATATATATATATGAATATATCAGTGGCGTAGCTACAGGGGGGTTAACCCCCCCCCCCCCGATAAGGAATTTTTTTGTCATACAAAACATATTTTCTTCACACTCGCACAACACACACACACACACATATATATACACATATACATGAATCGTTGTAGTCGTAACCCCCCCCCCCTCTATGAAAAATTTCTCCCTACGCCACTGGAATGAATACTTTTTAATTTACTATATACAATAACTTAGACTTAATAATGATTAGAGGTCAGAATAATTTTAACTAATATTGCAATGGACACTATATTAAAAAGGATGTCAATAAATAAAAAGAAATAAATGAGATTACAAACGACTTCCTAAAAAAAGTTCATACATTTTTTTTCATTTTTAAAATAAGGGTTACGCTTTTCAACATACATCTCTAACCAGTCTCTTAAAAGAAGTTAGTGTATCCTTCCCCTTCTGTGTCAATCGTTGCATTGCATTTGGGCAATCGGGAAACAACGACGATCAGGGTTGAGAAATTCAAAATACTATTACCATATATTAGATAGTATTTTCATTCAACTGATGTTACACTCGACGTATTCTTAATTTTTATCTATAGTAAGGAGCTAACAGCACGCTCCTCCTTCATTGGCGACCCGGACAACGAACACGCATTCTCCTTCTCACCTACAGCGACAGATGGCGCCAGTGCCGCCCTCTTCCATCCCTCGCTTGGCTTTTCCAAAGTCCGCAACGAGCGGCAGCAACCTCACAAAGTCCACAACGGGTGGCAGCATTCCATAACGCTTGGAATATCGTTCGACAGCCTCCGACTGACTCTCTAGGGGGGAGTAGTGTGGCGGCACGAGATCACCTCCGTGCACAGAACACCCGGTAATTGAAGGCCGGTCGAACGGGTACCTTTTGGCCGAGCCGGATTGCGCCTCATTCTACCATCCATAAGTCCCTGGGTTCGAACCCAGCTCTCGCCCCACGCTCTCTCCCTTCAGCGGCGATCTCCGCTTTGGAATCGGAAGTGTTACAATCGGTACGGGAGCTTGTCCTTAATCCCCCACCTACCGACAAATACAAGTCTCTTAAAGCCAAATTAATTGCCGTATACGCGGAGTCGGAGACTGTAAAAATTAAACACTTACCCCAAGATCTGCAACTTGGCGATATGAGGCCTTCCCAGCTGCTGTCTAAGATGTCTGACTTATCCGCCGGTAGTTTAAGTGACAACATTCTTAAAACTTTGTGGATGAATCGCCTCCCATCTAACACCCAGGCCATACTTGCTGCCAGTAGCGAACCGCTCAACAACCTTGCCGGCATAGCCGATAAAATTCACGAGTTATCTACTCCGGCGCACGTACACGAGTTGCAGGCTCCAGGTCCCAGTATTGCAACATTACAAGCGCAAATAGACCAGCTTACAAAGCAAGTTGCTCATTTATGCTCTGTGCAACAGCAGCAGCCGCAGCGGGGTCGACCTTCTTTCCGTCAGCGGTCCAGGTCTCGAAGTAACTCAAAAAAGCGATACAAAGATCCCCCGGCAGATGTTTGTTTTTACCATCGGTTGTTTTTACTTCGGTGCAAAGGCCCGGAAATGTACCCCTCCCTGTAATTTTAATGATTCGGAAAACTTAATCGGCCATCGCTCGAAGCCGTGAGCGAGTGCGGCCGATCCATTGCTCGCCTCTTCGTCGTTGATAAAACCTCTGGCCTGAAATTTTTAGTTGACACCGGGGCTGACGTATCTGTCGTTCCTCCGCTGTCCCATGAGCGAAAAGGATCCGCCAGCAAACTCGAGCTGTTTGCCGCAAACGGTTCCCCCATCAAAACCTTTGGTGAACGTCTGTTACAGGTCGATTTGGGCTTACGGAGAAAATTCCAATGGCCTTTCATTATTGCGCCGGTGTCACACCCTATTATCGGCGCAGATTTTCTGCATAGATTTGCACTGTTGGTCGACATTAAAAATCGTCGCCTAGTGGACACTGTGACAAACCTCACATACCCAGGTTTTTTTCGTAACAGCGCGAATTTCGGCGTCAAACTTATTTCTGGAGCTACTCCGTATCATGAGCTGCTTAGGAAATTTCCTTTGATAACACGTCCTGTTATGCGACACAGCCAACCTAAACACAATGCTACTCATCACATTGAGACGACGGGACACGGACAGCCAATTTGCTCAAAGCCGAGGTGTCTCCTCCTGACAAGCTGAAAGCCGCGAAAGATGAGTTTTCGTATTTGCTCGAGCAGGGCCTTTGTCGCTCCTCGAAAAGTCCATGGGCTAGCCCGCTCCACTTAGTTAAAAAGCGCAATGGCGACTGGCGCCCGCGTGGTGATTACCGGCGTTTAAACGCTGTCATAGTGCCAGCCAAGACAGCACATAAGCTTAAATCAAGTTTGACCTTTCTTTGAATTTGACGCATTAATGCAAGCTTGACAGTTCAACTCATTCTAAGCTGGCAGCAAGCTTGCAGGAGTCAAGTTGAATTGTCAAGCTTAAATACAGCTTGATTTAAGCTTGAAAATTGATACTCGCGTGATTTTTCCTTTTTAAAGGAGCGTTGATGGCGCCATCTGTGAAAGAGAATAGACATTCATTGTCTAGCGTCCTCAAATTTGCTGTGAGTTCGTAAAAGATGTGTTTTATTTTATATTACCAGTGCCATATTACCGGCAGGGCAAACGGGGCAACTGCCCATGGCCTACAGATTTTAGGGCCCAAAAATCTTACATCTTACACTTTTGTAATTTTAAAATAAAATTACAAAGGATAAATATAAATTCAGAAGTTAAATAATTTTTTTAATTATAAAGTATGAACAATGAAAATAATTCAAATTTACATTTGTATAAATTAATTTAAACTTATTTTTAATTCTTCGAAATGCTCTATATCAATATAGCATACCAATATGTAGGAAAATAACCACATTTGTAAAGAGAATTTTTAGCGTTAAAAAATAGCAAAATTTTTCAATTATTTGTTATTTTAAGAAATATTTACAAAAATGACTAAAGTGTTTGTATTCCATACATGTTAGCAACTGTGATATAACATTTCGAAGTAACGTTTAACTATCTGTATCTTTCATTTCAGATTACTTAACACAAAATTTGTGTTAAGTAAACCCATTCTATATTTCCAAATATGGAAATTCTTCAAAATAAAATGCAATTATACTACGAAATTGATTTCAAAATCAGTCGTTTTTCTCGATTTTGGCCAGCAGTATTGCTTCATGAGTGTTGCGGTACTGAAAGTTTTAAAACGTGTTTTTTTATTTTAATTTTGATTTTAATTTAATTTATTTTGATGCATTATTTTAATTTTGATGCATCCCATGGAAAAATAAAAGAAACAAATAACACATCGCCCACTTATCAATCTGGCGAGAAAACAGCGTGGTAAGTCACTTCAAACTTTAGTCATAGCTGCACAAGGCTCCGGTGGCGGAATGGATAGCGTGCTCGACTGCGAAGCCAAAGGGCCCGGATTCTATTCCACCGACGAACACTCGATGGAAACAGATTAAAATAACTTAAAGTTTCGGCATAGAGGAGGAAAATGCGCGGAAAAATAAAGTATGTGGGGCGCGTTCGCCAGCGGGCGCCCCGTGTACTTAGAAAATTTTTTTAAGCTATGTCAAGCTTAATGCAAGCTGGGCAAGTGTAAACTAGAACACTTGATTCAAGCTTGCATCAAGCTTACACGCTTGGAATTTTCAAGCTTAATTCAAGCTTATTGACTTGATAAATCAAGCTTGCTGTGCTGTCTGGGAGATCGGTACCCTGTCCCTCACATCCAGGACTGTATGCAGGTGTTGGATGGTAAAACTATATTTTCTACTCTTGATCTCGAGCGGGCATACCATCAAATCCCAATTAACCCTGCCGATATTCCGAAGACTGCCATAACAACACCCTTTGGTGTCTTCGAATTCCCCGTAATGACCTTTGGCCTCTGCAACGCGGCGCAGACCTTTCAACGCTTCATCCATCAGGTTTTATTCGGGTTAGATTTCTGCGTTCCGTATTTTGATGACGTCTTAGTCGCATCGGCTTCGGAGCAAGAGCATTTGACTCACCTTCGCGCGGTGTATGAACGGTTCCAGGAATACGGCGTTAGTCTTAACCCATCTAAATGCGTTTTGGTCAACCCAAGGTATCTTTCCTTGGCCACGAAATTTCAGCCGACGGCGTTCGACCTCTCATGGATAGAGTTGCCGCTGTACGAGATATCCCCGAACCGACTACAATTCAGGAATTGCGTCGATTTCTCGCTATGCTGAATTTTTACCGTCGTTTTCTTCCGCACGCTGCTACCACTCAAGCTCCTCTAAATGCCTGTTTGGTAGGCAGTGAAAATAAAGACAAGCGTCCTATTGCTTGGACTCCCGAAGCACGCGAAGCGTTTCAAAAATGCAAAAA